>JAAWXA010000025.1:10454966-10492449 GCA_038090715.1 Florisuga fusca | reverse complement strand
ACCAAAAGGTGGATTTTTAGAACTTTCATAATTTTGCTACTGTCTGCAGGTGCCATTTCTACATGTAACATCAATACCTTTTTAAAAATTAACATTTCACTATGGCCAGTGTAACGAAGCTGAATGTGACTAAGTCTTTGGGTGCTAGTAATGCTCAGGTTAAAAAAAACCAAACCAAACCTAACCAAAAAGCTTTAAAATTCTTAACTGTTAAATATCAAATGTTAAACATTTACCCATTCCAGTTCCAGCTGGTGCAATCTCTCTGGAGAAGATTTCTACAGCTTCTTTTTGTTTATGATGTACAGCAAGCCAAATAACAGCTTCCCGGGGTCCCTGCTTCAAAAAACTAGAAATTAGATTATTTTAGAGGCAGCATTTGAGTTCATTTTATGAAAAATAACTGTCACTCAGTATTCAAGTTAAATCTAATGGAAATGTTTAGTGCTCACTCCTCAAATATCTATCACAGTACTATATAAGAAACTACTCTGCTTCACTTTCAGTGGAATTAGCAAACAAACTTTCCTCTTAATTGCACTGAGAATACTTTAGGGTCAAGCTAGAGAGTCAAGTTTCCTTCTCTTTTCATCAAGAAATAAGCACATCTGCTCATGGAGCATGATTCAAACGTCATCCTTGAGAGTTAAATGGGAGAACAGAACATGTAAAAGCAACCACATTTCCATGGAAGAGAGCAACCACTCTTCTAAAGGTAAACTCGACCAGTACTCTGCTCCTTTCACATAGCCAACTAACATACCCACTCTTGCAGGAAAGTAGTCTCCCTCAGTTAAGATTTTACTTGTCTAAAAATGTATTTTCTGTAAGATTACCACTGGAATAAATACACTGGCAAAAGCCTTAGAGTGAAAATTAGATCTCACTGAGGGAGAAGATTGTTCTCATTTAAAAATTTGCATCCACCACTAAGTACCACGTTTAGTTTAACATTTTTGGAGATTCAAACCTGCTTAAAATACAGGTCTGTGCCTAAGTGTCACTTGGTTGTCCTTGTGCTTAGGGACAATTATTTCCATCATAGATACAAAAAGGAACTGCACAAGATCTCAAAAATCAAATGGTCAGGAGTTTCTTGCACAGCTTTAATTTAGCTATGAAGCTCTGCAGCAAATTATTTCCTTTCTCCAGCATTCAGCTCTCTGAAAGTCAGATTTTTTTTGTTAATGAGCATAAAGAAAATTTCCAAAGGTTCTTTGATAACTTTACATGAACTTCTTGGCTTACATCAACCAATGTGAAATTCAAAGAAAAGGAGTTTGACTACAAGACACCCAAGGAATTTTTTCATGTCCCTTTTAAGGTCAACAGGACAGGATGCATTTCAGGAGAGCATGAAAAGCATACCAATGTTTAGGGTGACTTTTTGTGTTACTCTGCAGAGCTCAGAGGATTTTGCAACTGTCTAAATACCTCACCTAAAAGAATTCTTGTAGATTGGTTTGGTAGCTCTTCCACTAAAAATGTAGAAAAGCAAGGGAAAATTGAACACAGAGCTACTTAGGACACTAAAGAGGACATTTTCCTGGAAAAAAATCACAGCTGGATTTTTTGAAGATTCAAGCCTTTCTCAATCTATGCCAGATGTTTCCTATACCATATATATATATATATATATATAAAAATATAGATGAGTAAATAACCAATTTTTAGTTTATTCCAATGTTCTTCCTTACATATAATAATTTCTGAAGCATTTAATAGCTTCCCAATAGTGCATAAAATCATGAAGAATATTTTACAGTAATAGTTTTCCTCGTAGTGTAACACTTTTAAAGAATTTTTAACAAAAAGTGTATTTCTTTACAAATACACAAACCAGGGACAGTTCTGAAAATATCAGAGATTAAATACTTAGCACAGATGATGCTAGAATTCAAGAGCTCCAACTTCAAAACAAAGGGGTTGAGGTGTGGAGCAGAGAGAACACATTTTTTTTGTCAGAGAACAAGAATAGAGCAATGACTCCCTGAGGGAGTTCTTCTTCCTCTGGGTTAAGGAAAAGCATCACCTTGCACAGCATCAAATTTTTCATTACTTAACACTGAAAATACAGAAGAACCTTTTTCCTATCAATAGCATCTCTCCTTTAAAGATAAAAATAGGAGAGAAAAGATAAACACCCTGAGGTTGATATTATATGCAGGCAATTGTTAAGAGTAAGTGAGTTAAAACTGAAGTCAAACAAAACCACATCTCTTCTATCCTGACATGTGTTTTGATGTTTATTCATTACCCTAAGTTGAATGGGTGTCAATGATTTCAAGAACTAGGAGTCAGAATCAGTTCTAAAATGACTTGACGCAGTTACCAGTTTACACAGCTGGCAGCGTTTACAGTTACACAGTTAAAAAAATATCCCAGATTATTACACCTAACAAAACACCTATTTACTCAGAATTCTAGGAAATTTAACAGTATCACAACAAAACTGTCTTCACTCCTCACCCTCATAAAATTGTAATACTTAACATTTCAAACCTTAATTTTTTTTTTTTTTCTCTTAAGGATAAGCTGAGAAACTACATGCTGGATCTGGACTCCTACATTACCCTTTTTAAACACATTTTCTAAGTCTAGAGCTACTTATTTTAATTGCTCATATTTCAGTAAAGCTGCATTCTTTAAAAAAAAAATTACATAAACCACCAAATAGAATACTAACTTTTGAAACTCCGTAGTCTTGCATATCACTACTATTTTCTTGTTTGTGTTCAGTTCTTTTTTTCCTCAAATAGCAATAGCCTTTAACATGTCAGCATTCAAAAACCTTAAATCAATTCCAGGAATTTAAGTAACTTCAGCAATGCAGGAACATGGCTGTACTTCCTACTAGCAGCTGCTGAAATGGTGTTTATCATGATGTTATAATATGCTGCACCAAGCATTTTGGCTACTGTAAGAGTATCCCAAAGAGACCATTATGTTAACAGCCTACTAAATCCTCCATTCCAACTCAAATACACAGCAAAATCCCAACATGAACAAGCTCACTTATGTCAGCTTGTACCAAGCAAGGAGAACCTCCTGAATGTACAGCTGGTGATCAGCTAAAACCCAATAATGAAGGCTCTTCTTGGTTTAGTATCTTTAAATCTAAGTCCTAAACATTCATGAAGTTGAAAGATGATTTTTCTCTACTTCCTTCTGTAGTAGCATATTCACTCTGAGGTACTGTAATAATAAGTATAAATGCTTTTTTCTTTCCTAAGTATGATATACCCAACAGGGAGACACACAGAGTTCAGTTCTCAGTCTCCATTTTCCAGCCTGGAAAATACTTGCCACAATATGATCATGTAGGAAATCCTGTAAAATCGACCAGAATTTTCATTAGTTTATCTTGATACACATGTAGGGAAACCCTAAAATAAAAATTTAGTAAAGACAAGGTAGAAGAAATTATGTTACTCCATCAGATCATGTATCACTGAGATGACAAAAATTCCCTTCTCTGAATACAGAAACAGATATACACATCAAGATAATATGAATAAGAAAGCAATTAAACTATTGTTTTGAAAATTGTTGCTCCACAGAAAATATGCAGCCATGCCACACATGCTTTTCATTGAACTAATACAAACAATAATTAACAGGAAATACTCTTGCAGAAAACATACTCATGCATTCACATATGCTTCCTGGTTCTCAACTGTATCGTGTTTTCAACATTTCATTTAATTTCTGCATTTGAATCCTTGCCCTCAGATGCAAGATGCAATGGTGTATGAAACTAATAAGCAGAATCCTGAAATAAGCTGAATTCAGAGTTGGTGAATCCAGTATTAAAACAGGACATACAGGTTATTTTGAAGTAATTTATCTTATAGTATCATAAGTGAAACAAAAAAATAGCAAAACGAAGTTATACTTCATCAAGTCTTTGTAATGTGTTGTGAATTGGTTAACAGTGGGTTAGTAAGAAACCAACTGACATAGCACATACAGTTTTTATATAGCAAAATCTAATACCTGATGGTACTTTTGACATAGAACACATCCAGTATTTCCAAAACACAAACCCATTAATGCTGTGACACTGCCATAACCCCTTCATCCCCAGCAGAAAACCACAAAGCAGGAGATAACTAAAAGCCAACCACCTCTGTGGTTAGTTACTCAGTGCTGATTCAGATCCCTTTCTTGCTGATGCTGGGCTGCTGCTGACAAAGTAAAGCTGTCAGGGTGGCAAGCAGCAACCAGGGAAGCAGCCAGGGAAGACTGAGAAAGACAAGAAGGGAAGCATATCTTGATTTCTCAAAGATACTTTCTGTTGTCAGGAACAGCCAATACTCCACACAGCAACTCAGACTCTGGTGTAAAGGCTTCCATGAGCCTCAGATACACACTGATCTCAGAGATGCAAAGGCAAACCTCTGCAACCACCCTGACAGGCCTGTCTGCAAATTAGTCCTGCCACACCAGGTATCTACACAGAGCTCCAAATATCGTTCAAATAATTGTCTTGGTACTCATAGACATATTTGCTTCTCCTCTTTAAATTTAAACGGTAGAATCTTCAAAGTTAAGAACTGTTTTCCTTATGTGTTAATACACTGCCTAACATAGCATGGTTCTGGCTTTCAGCACTGTTATGTGCAACCCAAACAACTAAGTCTAATTTTGTATGGAAAGACACAGTAGGAAAGAGCATTTAAGAGACTACATTATTCCTACCTGAAGGCCCAATTGAGTAGATGTGTTCTTAAATATTCTGTGACTTTGTATTTTAAATATAAAAGCCCTACTCTTTTTTCTCAAGTTACTATGACTGCTTTTCTAGATGAAAATTCTGGTTAGTTTTTTCTGTACTGCTGGAGGAACTGAGAGAAGGGAGAAGGCAATAGAGCCATTTCCTGAATTTCAGCCACAGCTCTCACATCCTATTGCAGGCATGCATGGGAAGCACAAAGAATGGAGATAACACTCTATTTACTTTCACTCTAAGACCTGGGAATTAAGGCTGGAAATACGAAAATACTACAAGTACTCCTTACCACGTGGAAAAAAATGTTCATCTACTATAAGCAAAGCAAACTAAGCAAAATGGAAGAAACTGCTCTTTTCAAAATTATTATTCACTCTGTAAAACACGACAGAATACTCTCTATGTACAGAAGACAGACACATTCAACATCTGGACCATCTGCTCCTATATTTCAAAATTTTGATTCTACAATGTTATCACTGGAGGTTTTAGAGCTCTAAAAGGAAAAAAGACCACATTATAAAGCTGGTTCATCAGGAA
Organism: Florisuga fusca; assembly: GCA_038090715.1. Lineage (NCBI taxonomy): Eukaryota > Metazoa > Chordata > Aves > Apodiformes > Trochilidae > Florisuga > Florisuga fusca. Next base: position 10,487,177 of record JAAWXA010000025.1, on the reverse strand, counting down.
GCAACCCTTACTACTGTGTGGAATGAAACTGAAGCCCAAGCACCAAAATGAACAGCTGTCAATACAACTTGCCCAATTTCTAAGAAATTGGTTTCTATAGTAAAAAGCTCAGTTCTTCACCACATCACGTTTCTATTTCCTACACCTACAAAATGTCAGCTATTTTAAGTGTTGGAGCTCCTAAGATAAAACTCAGAGCTGATTTTTGCCACACATACCTCAAGACTGCCACTGATGAATCAGATGCTACTGTTTTGGAACAAACAAAGCTATCTAAATATTTAAGGGCATGCAAGTGAGGACAAAATTTACATTCTTTTTCATTTAAAAAGGAGTTTTATATTCTACACTATGAAAACAGAACACAGATATCACAGCTGCAGTGGCTATGGTCATAATTCATGTTCTTATATATGAATCCATAAAATAACGAAATATGATGCAGAGTTATATAGCTGAAGACTGTTACACTATCTTAAAGTTGCACTGGTAATAACAATTCTTCCATTTCCTGACTCTGCAGCCTTTATAATGTGGTCTTTTGGCTAACACAATTTAAATCTACATCACAGGAGCTTTTATGACAAGGTATTTCTTCAGATGAACAAAATCAGAAGAGGCTACAACATAATTTTCATAAGATTTCATAACAGCGCTCTGGAAGACACAATACTGTAAGGACCTTGTCAGTGTTAATTTTGTACACTCAGTAGTGACACTGAATTCTTTGCAAGATGACAGGGTGAAATTCCCTAGAGGATAGTGACTTCCTTAAAAGTTGTAGAAAAGATAACACCGAGAGATTAAGAGAGGTCAGTAAAAGTTTAAGAACACTCCACTGAATACTTACACCATCTATACTCCTTCTAGCATGAGGTCCATATGTATCTTCAGACCCTAAAACCTGTATGTTAACTGCACTGTAATCTTCATACCCAAGCTGACTGAAAATAAGACGAGTCCTGCAACAAATGATGTTTTTTATTAGTAAACTGCCTCAAAAGGATTATCTTCTTATCTGAAGTAACCTTGTGTTTTCCACAGGAGTTAGCGCTGCCATGGAAACTGGACTAGGAATACTTTACACTAAACAAATATATCTGAATACTACAAATAAAGCAATTACTGACAAGGAAGTTATGTGTCTGATTATATCCCTAGGTTTCAAATTGAGCCTTTTGTTTATTCAGGTTATTTGAAAGATGACAGGCAAAGACAAATAAACAAATATCAGCTCTTACTTTTATCTTCAAAACAAATACAGCTTGAAATGTAATTATTGTATATGCAATCTCTTCCTCATTTTCATACTGGTAATTCAGTTCTTAACTGTTCCTGATGTAAGGCACAATGAACTACCAACAAATACAGAGAACTAACTCATTATTAATATCACAGGAATCAATGAAGAAAAATCAAACTGAAGATGGAATTTTTATTTCAACCTTAAAAGTATTTATCTTGGATTAATGAACATATGACTCAAATGCCAAAACATAGATAAAGTTTTTAAAGAAAACTTTTCCTCGTTACTCATGCTTCCAGTCTGGCACTGAAATCTCAAGCTCTTGCTATAAGGATATTTCCACCAAAAGCCCATGGTATCAAGAGTGCCAAGCTTGTCCATTCATGATTAATAATGAGGATGAAAGTTACCTTATTTTTATACACTGTGAAAACACACACTGCTTTAAGAGAGACAGGAATTAATACTGGGTTTTGACAAATAATTAGATATGGATTAAATAGGCTATTAGTAACATCTTTTAGAAAACAGCCCAGCTCTCAAGCACCAGAGCTGAAAATTACTTCTATATTTAAAAATAAAAATAACATGAAATCCAAAATAAATAAAAAATACTGTTAAAAAAGTTAAAGAAGTTAACTTTTTAAATAATCCAACCATTAAAAATAGTCCTATTTATTAACACACTGGAGACTGGAAAAATAAGTTAAACTCTGAAGCACCTAAACTTTTTTCTCAACAGTTCCAATAATAGCAATCATCTTGCTATAAACAGGTGATCCACACACCACAGATGAGGTAATCTTTCCTTTGATGAACACAAAAAAGACAGACACTTGATTTAAGGTATCCTAATTTGTAAAACCATGTCTGCAGTAAGGTATTTTAAGTTATTTATCTACAAATATTACTATTAGATATACCAGAGTTCAAAAAACTTTCTGTGGAAAATTTTTAGCCCTTTCACACGTCTGGTAACATGTGAAACATGTCTGCAACAGAGATCCATCAAAAGTACCAAAGACTACTCCAAAAAGAGTTTTTCACACACCCACTGTCAAGTATCTCCCACTTTCAGAAATGAACAAACGAATAATGGAGATGCATGTAAGGAAGAAGAAAAAAGTCATGTTACAAGCTGTCTAAACTGCTTAATGTCTTAGGCTGCCAACTAATCTGACCTGTACAACTGAAGCACCTCAAATTTGTGCAACTTATTCTGTACCTGTTGTCACTAGAGACTACAGCGAAGAATTTAATCTAGACTAGACTGGAAGCTGGCCACTCAAAAGATCACATCCTTAAAGACATTCTCTTGCAAGAGGAATTTGTGGAAAACTGAAGTCAGAGCTGCCTAAGAGATGCAGTTGCTGGTAGAGCATTATCTGACAGTGATCAGCATAGCTTAACTCTTTATATCTGGGTTGATATACAAGATTTAAGCTGTTGAAGACTGTGTTTGAGATGGAGAATTCATTGATGGGCAATACTGTATTTTGTGATTTTCAATGTAGAGAAAAAGAGCAGCTGCTCTGGGCATGCCACATGGGCTAGAGGACACTTGTCATGCCAGTTAACCAGCCCTGGCTATTTTCCATCAGCTCTCTTCTCAAAATTCCTCAGGACAGCAGAGTAAGCAGGCTGAATTAATTTTCTTGTGGCTTCAGAAGCAACAGCACCACAAGCATTCTCAACCAGTCTGAAATTATGTCCAGGAGCAAACATGATAGGGAAAATATACCATTATGGGTTGTTTCCTCAAAATAATAACCTAGCTTCCATAAGATTGCTTTTCAGAGACTTGAGTCCCTGCATCTTTGTATTTAACAGCTCTTGAAGGTTTCTTTTTGCTTCACTAGTTTTATGAGTATCTCTTGGACACATAGCATTTACACCACTCCGAAAAAGGGATTCCATAGCTTAATTACACATCCTGTATCAGCCCACTTTCATCTGCTGCGCTTCTTGAGGGAAGTCAGACAGGCTCCTCCATTTGGTTAAAGTGCTGTACATGAGCACATGAACAACAAGTCACTCTCAGTCCACAGAAAAACTTGTGTTTTAGGTTAGGAGCTACATCTCCTAACCAGAAGGACTGGGGCTACTGGAATAAGTGCTCAGAGACTTCCTGGAACTCTATTTAAGAGGAATCCCTCCTTGCCCAAAGATACTGGGGCACGACAACGAGACTAAAGGCTTATCAGGCTGTCTTGCAATTTTAAAATTTTTCCAGCAAACAAAATAATCCGTCACATTTTACAAGATATTAAGATAATTTTGTTTAATACACAAACTTGGTAAACTGCCTACATTTCATAGCACTGACACTTTTGCTACAAAGTTCTGTGAAAATCAGGAAAAAGTAGTTTCATATGGGTTTCTCTCTGGCACCTAATAAATCTGAACCTGAATCACAGCTTTTTCCCTATTAATTTGTGTTTCTTCCTGCTGTCCAGCCATCTACTTTCAAAAATACTTGCAACCTTTATCACTTTATCAAATGTAGCTGAAGTGTAATGTTTATATGTCAGAAACAGCTGAAAAAGTAAGTTTCCTAAGTGTAAAGTGTTTCCTAAACAGGCTACTTAAGCCTTGAAATCTCCTCCCAGCTGGAAAATTATAATCTCCTAGGGTTCTTACAAGGTGGCCAGTNTGATTTAAGGTATCCTAATTTGTAAAACCATGTCTGCAGTAAGGTATTTTAAGTTATTTATCTACAAATATTACTATTAGATACACCAGAGTTCAAAAAACTTTCTGTGGAAAATTTTTAGCCCTTTCACACGTCTGGTAACATGTGAAACATGTCTGCAACAGAGATCCATCAAAAGTACCAAAGACTACTCCAAAAAGAGTTTTTCACACACCCACTGTCAAGTATCTCCCACTTTCAGAAATGAACAAACGAATAATGGAGATGCATGTAAGGAAGAAGAAAAAGAAGTCATGTTACAAGCTGTCTAAACTGCTTAATGTCTTAGGCTGCCAACTAATCTGACCTGTACAACTGAAGCACCTCAAATTTGTGCAACTTATTCTGTACCTGTTGTCACTAGAGACTACAGCGAAGAATTTAATCTAGACTAGACTGGAAGCTGACCACTCAAAAGATCACATCCTTAAAGACATTCTCTTGCAAGAGGAATTTGTGGAAAACTGAAGTCAGAGCTGCCTAAGAGATGTAGTTGCTGGTAGAGCATTCTCTGACAGTGATCAGCATAGCTTAACTCTTTATATCTGGGTTGATATACAAGATCTTTTGAACATGCTGAATAAACAATTCCACACACATTAAGCTGTTGAAGACTGTGTTTGAGATGGAGAATTCATTGATGGGCAATACTGTATTTTGTGATTTTCAATGTAGAGAAAAAGAGCAGCTGCTCTGGGCATGCCACATGGGCTAGAGGACACCTATCATGCCAGTTAACCAGCCCTGGCTATTTTCCATCAGCTCTCTTCTCAAAATTCCTCAGGACAGCATAGTAAGCAGGCTGAATTAATTTTCTTGTGGCTACAGAAGCAACAGCACCACAAGCATTCTCAACCAAAAGATTCATGTAGTCCAGTCTGAAATTATGTCCAGGAGCAAACATGACAGGGAAAATATACCATTATGGGTTGCTTCCTCAAAATAATAACCTAGCTTCCATAAGATTGCTTTTCAGAGACTTGAGTCCCTGCATCTGTGTATTTAACGGCTCTTGAAGGTTTCTTTTTGCTTCACTAGTTTTATGAGTATCTCTTGGACACACAGCATTTACACCACTCCGAAAAAGGGATTCCAGCAAACAAAATAATCAGTGACATTTTACAAAATATTAAGATAATTTTGTTTAATACACAAACTTGGTAAACTGCCTACATTTCATAGCACTGACACTTTTGCTACAAAGTTCTGTGAAAATCAGGAAAAAGTAGTTTCATATGGGTTTCTCTCTGGCACCTAATAAATCTGAACCTGAATCACAGCTTTTTCCCTATTAATTTGTGTTTCTTCCTGCTGTCCAGCCATCTACTTTCAAAAATATTTGCAACCTTTCTCACTTTATCAAATGTAGCTGAAGTGTAATGTTTATATGTCAGAAACAGCTGAAAAAGTAAGTTTCCTAAGTTTAAAGTGTTTCCTAAACAGGCTACTTAAGCCTTGAAATCTCCTCCCAGCTGGAATATTATAATCTCCTAGGGTTCTTACAAGGTGGCCAGTTCTATTTTCATCATCTCTGGAAAAAAAAAAAAAAAAGCCAAAGCCCAAGGCTCAGCCACTAACCTTTCCAGAATACTTTCTGCAGTGCGTTTTCCTTTCTGTACTGCCTTTGGACCTCCCACTGGGCAGACAGCAGTAGCTCTGAAGCCATCAAGGTAAGTAGCATTTACCTAACAAAAAAGGGATTATTAAATNATCAATTACACTGTAAGCCTTCTTTTAAAAACTAAACATCTTTTAGAAATATGCTTCTAATTTAAAATTTAAGATTCTTTTGTTTTTTTCAAACAAAAAAAGTTTCAGATTAAAAAGAGTTTTTCTGAGATGGAGATAATGCAGACGCAAATCACTTGGAAAGAGGAAATTTTTTGTCTGTAACAGGAGCTCTTGAACTAAAAACTAAAATTTTGAGGAAAGGCAAAAAGCTGACAATAATGTACTGAAATTGTAGGTTGCCTGTGAAAACAGAACAAAAAGAATGTTTCATTATATTAGGTGACAATTTAGAGAAAGTAATGTTCAGACTACACTCTTACAATACTTTTAAAATACCAAGCTCCTTTCTCATAAGGCAAATAGAAATGTGATTACTAGGTTACTAGAAAGCTGACAGAAATTAAAAACTTACTAAATGCACATGGGAAGTGACCTGTGGTATACTACTGGATTCTAAAAACACTTTGTCAGTGTGCTTCAATTATGGAGCTTTTAGAGAACTCTTCTATTCTTACTTTAAAACTCACCAAAACCAAGCCTGATTTGGCAGTATTATTATTTATCTCTGAATAGTCTGTCTTTAAAAACTGAAATTCTATCTTATATAAAACTGGTCTTAAAAGTGTCAGCAATATTTTTTAAATGCAGGAGAACGTTTCAAAGAAGAATTGCACTCAGGCATACATTACATTATTTAAACAGAAATATTAGCACAATTTCCTGCTTAGGTTAACTCACTTTTAGTATGGCTGTGGTAAGCAGGTAACTTCTGATCTCAACCTTGCCTCTGCCTAAGTCAGTTCTGGCAGTAGTTTAAATTAGAAAAGGAATAAGCCCTACTGGGACTTCATCATAACTGTATTACTATAGTATCAGGACACTTGAATCCATAGAAGACCATAGTAACAAACACAAAACTTCACAATTTTACTAGAAGTACAGGTTTCAGCAGAGTATTTCAGGCAACTTACACTCCACACATTGAGATAATACCTTATAAAATGGTGAAGGAGGCGACCCTTTTGCTCCAAGAACTTTCACTGCCCCACCATCAAAACCTATAGAGGTTAAAAAAAAATAAAATTAAGATTCCTCAATATAAATTCAAAGATGTATTATGGTACGTATTAAGCAAATGCACTTTACTGAAAAGCAAATCACTACTGCTGTAACGCCACAGAATACAGACACCTTCATGAAACAGTCCTCTCTGCCTTAGAAATATAAACAGCAAATTGTTGACTGAATTTGTTACTTCAAGGAGTCTTTTTAATAGAATGCTTGAAATGTTTAATCATGTACTGAAAAAATACTTAGCACGGAAAGCAGTCTTAGGACTTCAGACTCAATAGTTGTTTTCCACTTAACAGCCAGTTATTCCACATACACACACAGTATGCAATTTACTGCAGTTGGCTGGAGTGGACTGCAGTCCTTCAACTGGCAAAGAAACCAAACAAGGAGGAGGAGAAATCAGAGAGAGGTTATTTACTGATAGCTTAATAAGTGAAGGGATAACTTAACTTCTAGCATTCCTATCAATAAGAGACCAAGAACACTCTGAATGTATGCTCCAGGGCAATGACCATGTTCAGTATTAGGAATATTAATGCCAAAATAAAATTGGAGAAAAGTGCTGCCATACCATCAGACTGGAGCCTGCAATGGAAAGTATCAATAGATGTGACTCTTGATAGTCAGCAGTGCAGGATGAGCACTCCATGTCAGACAGACATAATTACACTCTAGCTCACCTGTCCCTAATCTATGCTTGCATATATTTAGGAAGCAGTCCAAAGTTTTACACAAATACTCTGAAGAGATCAAATGAGATCCTATCAGCAAAAGTGAATGTGACAAGTAGAAATTTTACATGTCACTCAAATAACACTGCCACTCTTTCTGCAAGATTCACATAAGGTTAATTTAACTCTCTCCATACAGGCCAATATGCCTATTGGATGAAGATCTGGAAGAGCTTCATGTTTCAGNGGGCAGACAGCAGTGTCACTACTGAGTGTACAAAATTAACACTGACAAGGTCCTTACAGTATTGTGTCTTCCAGAGCACTGTTATGAAATCTTATGAAAATTATGTTGTAGCCTCTTCTGATTTTGTTCATCTGAAGAAATACCTTGTCATAAAAGCTCCTGTGATGTAGATTTAAATTGTGTTAGCCAAAAGACCACATTATAAAGGCTGCAGAGTCAGGAAATGGAAGAATTGTTATTACCAGTGCAACTTTAAGATAGTGTTAACAGTCTTCAGCTATATAACTCTGCATCATATTTCGTTATTTTATGGATTCATATATAAGAACATGAATTATGACCATAGCCACTGCAGCTGTGATATCTGTGTTCTGTTTTCATAGTGTAGAATATAAAACTCCTTTTTAAATGAAAAAGAATGTAAATTTTGTCCTCACTTGCATGCCCTTAAATATTTAGATAGCTTTGTTTGTTCCAAAACAGTAGCATCTGATTCATCAGTGGCAGTCTTGAAGAACTCTTGAGGTATGTGTGGCAAAAATCAGCTCTGAGTTTTATCTTAGGAGCTCCAACACTTAAAATAGCTGACATTTTGTAGGTGTAGGAAATAGAAACGTGATGTGGTGAAGAACTGAGCTTTTTACTATAGAAACCAATTCCTTAGAAATTGGGCAAGTTGTATTGACAGCTGTTCATTTTGGTGCTTGGGCTTCAGTTTCATTCCACACAGTAGTAAGGGTTGCTTCCTCAAAATAATAACCTAGCTTCCATAAGATTGCTTTTCAGAGACTTGAGTCCCTGCATCTGTGTATTTAACGGCTCTTGAAGGTTTCTTTTTGCTTCACTAGTTTTATGAGTATCTCTTGGACACACAGCATTTACACCACTCCGAAAAAGGGATTCCAGCAAACAAAATAATCAGTGACATTTTACAAAATATTAAGATAATTTTGTTTAATACACAAACTTGGTAAACTGCCTACATTTCATAGCACTGACACTTTTGCTACAAAGTTCTGTGAAAATCAGGAAAAAGTAGTTTCATATGGGTTTCTCTCTGGCACCTAATAAATCTGAACCTGAATCACAGCTTTTTCCCTATTAATTTGTGTTTCTTCCTGCTGTCCAGCCATCTACTTTCAAAAATACTTGCAACCTTTATCACTTTATCAAATGTAGCTGAAGTGTAATGTTTATATGTCAGAAACAGCTGAAAAAGTAAGTTTCCTAAGTTTAAAGTGTTTCCTAAACAGGCTACTTAAGCCTTGAAATCTCCTCCCAGCTGGAATATTATAATCTCCTAGGGTTCTTACAAGGTGGCCAGTTCTATTTTCATCATCTCTGGAAAAAAAAAAAAAAAAAGCCAAAGCCCAAGGCTCAGCCACTAACCTTTCCAGAATACTTTCTGCAGTGCGTTTTCCTTTCTGTACTGCCTTTGGACCTCCCACTGGGCAGACAGCAGTAGCTCTGAAGCCATCAAGGTAAGTAGCATTTACCTAACAAAAAAGGGATTATTAAATCACACTATATTCAGTACTAATATGCTACAAATGCTATTTAACAATAATTATCATTAAATTAATTTAAGATACTTTAAGATTTAACAAAATGTTAAATTTAAGATTTCACAAAAATCATCATCAAATAACATTGAGCAGAATTTTAAAAATCAAATGCAAAAATTCAACAGTCTATTGGAGGAAGATTCAAATCTTCATAACTGTGAACCTCTGAAACACTTCTCATTGTCAGGCTTAAGTTCTCCTGTACTCATCTATTTTGGTACATGGAACACATTCTGATGTTGAAAAGCTGCATCATCTACCACAGTGAAATAGATCAGACATGAATTTCTCAGAAATATTAAAGTAAATATGGAAAAACACCACACACGTATGCACACAGAAAGGAAAACTGCAAACATTTAACTGATCAGCACCTTACTAGACTTCCAGTGCTACAGCTGCTCTAATGCAGTGACAATACTGTTACCATAATGCAGGGCAGTAAATGATAAAAAAGCTTTAATAACTCTATCTAAACTAAAGGTGATGGGATTTTTTTAACATTTATTACCTAATAAAAAAAATAGAAATTGAAGAACCTGCTAAGTCATTCAGCATAATTCTCTACAACCAGAAATGTTTTTCCTACAGTAGATTTCCAAGCAATTTATCAAGTCTACTTTTAAATATCCCAAGGAAAAAAAAAAAGTTTCATCTATTTCTCTTGAGAAGCTCTTTCACAGGTAATGTATTTATCATTATATTTCACTTGCGCTTATCACTGCTTTACTAAATGCACTTCCCTTTTAATGCAGCTATTCAATTATTTTCCTTGACACTTACTGTAAAGTTACTGAAAGATGTAACACACCCTTGAAATATTTCTAGGTTGAAATATTCAGTCACTTCTTAGCCAAGTAGAACATAGTAAGATAATTTCCTAAAAATCACTTCTAAGACAGGTATGCAAAACATATTTCCATTTATCACTTACAGCCAATTAAACAGTTTCCAAAAAATGGAAATATTTCCCAGGAACTCTACCTTATATATTTTAGAAAGTCATTACATTGCTTAATATACAAAGCATAATATATACTAAATATATACTAAAGGCATACATTTCAATTATCCTAACTAAGACATAATAAATAAATTTAAACTCTTAAATTTTACTGCTATTTAAAAAACACTCTCATTCTATTTGGCTTATTCCATTTCTTGGCTCATCAACAGATAATCTCTAATCTGTTATTTCCCTTAGATATGCAGATGTATAGGAATGTAAAGTCACAAACAAAAACTACAGGGGGACAAGGCTGGATAAGAAGCAGCAAAACATATTCTGCTTCAAACTCCATACTTGGACTAAGGAAGAAAAAAGTATTTCCTGCTTTGCACATGCCCTACCTCCTGTATTTGCCTATATCAGGTACCACTATCAACTGCAGGAATAGTAAGAGCATTAGCACAGCTATCATTTGATTGATGGAATTATTTTTTGTACAAAAATATGCTCTTCATACCATGTAATATTTAGGAATTACTTCCCCATCAGTAACATCAATTACACTGTAAGCCTTCTTTTAAAAACTAAACATCTTTTAGAAATATGCTTCTAATTTAAAATTTAAGATTCTTTTGTTTTTTTCAAACAAAAAAATATAGTTTCAGATTAAAAAGACAGTTTTTCTGAGATGCAGATAATGCAGACGCAAATCACTTGGAAGGAGGAAATTTTTTGTCTGTAACAGGAGCTCTTGAACTAAAAACTAAAATTTTGAGGAAAGGCAAAAAGCTGACAATAATGTACTGAAATTGTAGGTTGCCTGTGAAAACAGAACAAAAAGAATGTTTCATTATATTAGGTGACAATTTAGAGAAAGTAATGTTCAGACTACACTCTTACAATACTTTTAAAATACCAAGCTCCTTTCTCATAAGGCAAATAGAAATGTGATTACTAGGTTACTAGAAAGCTGACAGAAATTAAAAACTTACTAAATGCACATGGGAAGTGACCTGTGGTATACTACTGGATTCTAAAAACACTTTGTCAGTGTGCTTCAATTATGGAGCTTTTAGAGAACTCTTCTATTCTTACTTTAAAACTCACCAAAACCAAGCCTGATTTGGCAGTATTATTATTTATCTCTGAATAGTCTGTCTTTAAAAACTGAAATTCTATCTTATATAAAACTGGTTTTAAAAGTGTCAGCAATATTTTTTAAATGCAGGAGAACGTTTCAAAGAAGAATTGCACTCAGGCATACATTACATTATTTAAACAGAAATATTAGCACAATTTCCTGCTTAGGTTAACTCACTTTTAGTATGGCTGTGGTAAGCAGGTAACTTCTGATCTCAACCTTGCCTCTGCCTAAGTCAGTTCTGGCAGTAGTTTAAATTAGAAAAGGAATAAGCCCTACTGGGACTTCATCATAACTGTATTACTATAGTATCAGGACACTTGAATCCATAGAAGACCATAGTAACAAACACAAAACTTCACAATTTTACTAGAAGTACAGGTTTCAGCAGAGTATTTCAGGCAACTTACACTCCACACATTGAGATAATACCTTATAAAATGGTGAAGGAGGCGACCCTTTTGCTCCAAGAACTTTCACTGCCCCACCATCAAAACCTATAGAGGTTAAAAAAAAAATAAAATTAAGATTCCTCAATATAAATCACAAAGTATGTATATGTTACGCATTTGGCAATGCACTTTACTGAAAAGCAAATCACTACTGCTGTAACGCCACAGAATACAGACACCTTCATGAGACAGTCCTCTCTGCCTTAGAAATATAAACAGCAAATGGGATAACTTAACTTCTAGCATTCCTATCAATAAGAGACCAAGAACACTCTGAATGTATGCTCCAGGGCAATGACCATGTTCAGTATTAGGAATATTAATGCCAAAATAAAATTGGAGAAAAGTGCTGCCATACCATCAGACTGGAGCCTGCAATGGAAAGTATCAATAGATGTGACTCTTGATAGTCAGCAGTGCAGGATGAGCACTCCATGTCAGACAGACATAATTACACTCTAGCTCACCTGTCCCTAATCTATGCTTGCATATATTTAGGAAGCAGTCCAAAGTTTTACACAAATACTCTGAAGAGATCAAATGAGATCCTATCAGCAAAAGTGAATGTGACAAGTAGAAATTTTACATGTCACTCAAATAACACTGCCACTCTTTCTGCAAGATTCACATAAGGTTAATTTAACTCTCTCCATACAGGCCAATATGCCTATTGGATGAAGATCTGGAAGAGCTTCATGTTTCAGATGAAGAAGCAATACAAAAAAAGAGAAAAACAACAGCAAAACAAAATGCACAGCATCCATTGACCAACAGAAACCAGAAGCACCTCTCAGTTCAAACACTGCAAGTAATCCAGCAGGAGAATAAAATTGGCAACATAAATAGCAAAAACGTAAACAGACAGCTTGCCCATTACTTGTGTACGTGTCAAAGCACTTCAAACTAAAAATATTTAAGAAATCTGCCTATTTTCCATCTGCTATATTTCTAGGAGGGCTAACTGAAAGTTCATGTGAAAGTTCATTTAAAGTTCAAACATGTCATATCGGGTCATTTGCAAGCTAAAAGTTCATAGGAAGGTTAGGGTTTTTTTTTTTTTAAAAAAAAAGACTGGTGGCTAAGAGCAGCAAGCTGGCCTTATCAGACTGCCATTTGGTTATGCTGCAGGAGCAGAAGGTTTACTGTACAATTTTACGGTTCTTTTTTTACTGAAGCAAAATATTTTTGATGATTTGGTGTTTTGAGTTTTATCACAGAAAGTTTATAAATTGAGATTTCAATTGTTCTAAGTTTTATAAAGATACTTGGCATACTGTCATAGGTAAGTTCTATTAGAATGAAAAAAGATTTCAAATACAATAGCAGTAAAAAATGAACTTCAAATAACTGTAGCTAAGTATTTTTTCAAGCTGTCTTACCCAATTTACAGATCTTCAAATCTGTTAAGCCTGGGGGTTTTTTGTTTGTTTTGCTTTGATTTTAAAGCTAAATCCAGAACATCCATTATATTCATCTTTAGTCTACCAACTGTTGGGAGTTTTGAGGATAGCAAACAGACTTTTTTGAACAGGCATTCTCTGGTGGAAAATCCTGTACCTAAGCACACTTCTACCACTTCAGATGTTCCAACTAAATGCCTAAGTAAACAATAGTTTAAAGACTTGGTAGATGCAAAGCATGCAATAAAAAGCAAAAGGAGTAGTGATCAAAGATTTAAATTAGTTAGTAAGCATCACAAATAACAGTAGAGTTGAAATTTCTAAAGGAATGTCAAGTAAAACTCTTTCAAAAAATTAATTTAATACAGTATCACACTCTAAGGGCCTGATTTAATGAGAAATATGCAGAGAAAACACAGAAGAATAGTAACTGCTTTAGTCAGATGAGCCCATTTGTTGAAACAGACCTCATAACATGTAAGAGGACTAACCTGGAATTTCAGTGATGGAAACTTCAGAGAAGTCACATGTGACATCTGGTAAAAGATAGCGCTGAGGATTGCCCAGTTCATACACCAACTGCTCAGCTACAGTGCCAAAAGAGATTAGTCCCCCTGTGTCTGGTGGTTTGGAAAGAATAAAGTCTCCTTCAGAGGAACATTCTACAATGGGAAAGCCTATGTTGTGCCTAAAATGTGAAAGACATTGAAAAAAACCATATAAATACAAGCAGAAAATGAGAAGAAAAAAAAGAGTAAAACCACAACAGAATTTAGTGATAAGGATTAACTAAATAAAATTGATCAAGAGTTATAAAATACACGGTTGTTTCTGCAGAAACATACACAACAAAAAGCACTGAACAAACTACCCAACCAAAGTAATAAGCAGATTGCCTGGCAAAGGAGTGCATATATAACAGATACCAACAGGATCAGACAGTGGGGCACGGAATAGAGGATGAAACTAAGTAAAATGGTTAAAGTAAAAAGGAGGTGAAAGAATTAGATGACTATGATCAAAAAGGTAAATTCAGATGAAAAACCACAGTTGCTAATTCTAGCCCAGTTTGGCTACAGCAACACAGCACCACAGCATGAAGGCAAAGAGGCAAACACATCCTGTACTCTGGATTTGTCAAAGGGCAGTCAAAGCAAGAGGAACAGACTGTGCTGGAAGCCTCATACAGGAGGGAAGTAGGAAACAGGAATAATCACACCTACTGTGGACAATTTCACGTGTTAATAATGAATCACATACAGAAAAGTTACAATTAGAAAACAGAAAGATATAACAAAGTTAAGATCTTCAGCCCAAAGTAATAATGATAGAATGAACAGGGGTATAGCACGAAAAAAAGCAGTAAAACAGAGAATTATAGACATATTTGTAAATGAAAATACTCCTTCTCACATTCCCACAAGAGCGACCAAATACCTCTTAGTAAAAAGCACATGTTGGTCATTACAGTAGCAAGGCAGAATTTTCAGGGTTTTATGCACGAAACCTAGATATTTGCTTTCCTGGCTAAAAGGCTTTTATTTTATATTTACAGAAAATTTCCGCAAAAGTAATAACTGAACAAAAGAACACAAAATACTTAAAAGTACTTCAAAATAAAAATAGAGCCTTAAGATCCTTCAAACAATGCTACCTGTCTCACTCGCCTCTCACGGGAATTTTGAGATTTGTGCAAAGAAAGTGACCCAGAGACACAAAAAGAGGAATTAAGGAGAAGCAAAAACTCTTCTAAAAGGATCCTAATGGAAGGTGGTGAACATTACCATTCTCATTAAAGTCAATGAACTCCAGTCCTTCTTAGGACTTAAAATCAGTTCATCCCTGAAATTAATTATTTCTGGGTGACAGTAAGAACGACATGCTGAATATACAACCAAACTGGTTATCAGCAAAGGTTAGATTAACTTAGTTTGTATAACATAAATCCACAAAGTTTTGAAGGAAGTAAGCAAAGAAACCAGTGAACTTTTAAGTGACATTTGTAAAAGTTCATGGGAGTTTGAAGAGACTCGTTATCATCGGGAAGCTTCAAATATAACCCCGTTATTTAAAAACAGGATTAAGAGACAAGCCCTCCTACCAGAGATCAGCAACTTTAGTACAAAATTTGGAAAGTATGGTAGCTGGAGGACACCTAGAAAAGCCTATGACAAATCAGTAAAGATCATAAATTCATCTTGGAAATGATTTAAACCACTACAGAAAAAAAAAAATAACCCCCAAAAAACAAACAAACAAAAAAACCCTAAACCAATCCAAAACAAAACAAAAACCCGCAACCCTACCCCAGTGAATACAAAGAATTTAATGGAATAAACCATTTTTTGTAGAAGCTATTCCACATTATTTTTTTGTGTCACCAGAGTAGCTGGAAGGGGACTATAAAGGTACAAATGTATTTCCCGCAACAGCTTCTAAATAGCCTCTAAGGTTGAGAAATATTTGCCATCTAAGACACCCAGCTCCTACTACTTGCAGCAAAATGTTGAGCCAAAGCTTGTATGGAGAAGACAGTTTAACACAGACACAGACCCCCCAACAAAACAAAAATAGAACGAAAAAACAACAAAGGGGAAAAACAAGTCCTAGGAAAGGCATGCTGAGACTGGACACCAGTGTGTCCTAGCATTTGGAAAAATAAGAGTAAGTTTTAGCTTTTATTTAAACCATTCTGAAATCCACAACTCAGAAGGTCAATGAAAAGAACTTTACAATCAGTAACTTACTCTTTGGTCATCTCTTCCATTGTCAGTCTGTTTCAACAGCTAGTGAAGACAGCAAGGGAGCACTTTTTGCCTTCATCTGAGCTAAGCATGAGGGATAATTCCTCCTCAAGGTCTAACACTACCCAATCAACTCTGCAGAAAGCTCTGTCAGTCACAGATGTGCATTTTTTCCAGCTCACATTAGCTCTGAAAGCTTCCCTTGCTTGTTAACAATTCAAAACAGAGGTGCAGTGAAATCAGCAAGAAGTCCCTGGATTCCACCTGTGTTGTAAATGGATGACTGGGAAAATACATACATCCTATACTATCTCGTAGTAGATACCAATGAGGTATGTTACCAATCCATGCAACATGTATTTATTTAAATGTATGTATTTATAATAATATAAAGATTTATTTTCTATATTGCTAAGACGACTTAAAATTAATTTTCAGCTTGGAAACAAACTGGGGTAAGTCACCACTACAGTATGATTCAATCACAGAATGGTTTGGGTTGGAAGGGACCTTAAACATCATCCAGTTCCAACCTCCCTGCATGAGCAGGGATACCTCCCACTAGACCAGATTACTCAAAGCCCCATCCAGCCTGGCCTTGAACATTTCCGTGGATGAGGCATCCACAATTCCCATGGCAACCTGTGGTAGTGCCTCACAAACCTCACACCAAAGAATTTCTTCCTAATATCTAACATAAATCTACCCTCTTTCAGCTTAAAACCATTCCTCCTCATACTACCAGTACACACATTTGTAAGAAGTCCCTCCCCAGCTTTCCTGTAGGTCCCTTCAAGTACTAAAAGGTCACTGGAAGGTCTCCCCAGAGCCTTCTCTTCTCCAGGCTGAACAAACCCCAACTCTCTCAGCCTGTCTTCAAAAGAGAGATGCTCCAGCCCTCTGATCATCTCTGTGCACCTCCTCTGGACTGGCTCCAACAGCTCCATGACCTTCTTGTGTTGGAGGCTCCAGAACTGGACACAATACTCCAGTTGGGGTCTCTTGAGAGTGGAGTAGAGGAGGGATTCACCTGCCTCAACCTGCTGGCCACAGTTCTTTTGATGCAGCACAGAATATGGTTGGCACATAGCCAGCCCTTGTTGAGCATCTCATCAACCAGCACCCCCAAGTCCTTGTTTGAGGTTGTTCTCAATCTTTACTCCACCCAACCTGTATTTATGCTCAGAACTGTCCTGACCCAGGTGCAGTACCTTGCACTTGGCCTTTTACTGAACTTCACGAGGTTAGCATGGGACCACCTCTCAAGCCTTTCAAAGTCCCTCTGGATGAATGCCTTTCCCTCCACAATGTCAACCACACCACCCAGATTGGTGTTGTCAGTCAATCTGCTCAAGGTGCACTCAGTTCCACTGTCCATGTCTCTGACTGAGATGTTAAATAGCATCAGTGCCTGTAACTGACCCTTGAAGAACACCACTTGTCACTGCTCACCATTTGGACATTGAGCCATTAACCTTCACCCTTCAAGTGTGACCAGCCAGCCAACTCCTTCTCCACACTCGATGGAGAAGGACAGGACAGGAGTGACTGTCCTGAAGTTACCCAGGTCTTCCCTTTTTCTTTTTGAAAATGTTTATTTTGGGTTTTTTTCCAGTCAGTAGGAACTTCACCAGACTGCCACAGCTTCTCAAATACGATGAGAAGTGGCTTTGCAACTTTATCTACGAATTCCGTCAGAAGCCGTCGAAAGATCTCATTAAGTCCCATGGATTTGTGCACTTTCAGGTTCTTCAAATGATCTTAAAACTGCTGTTCTCCAGTGGGCCAGTCTTCCTTTCTCCAGTCCCTGTCTTTGCCTTCTGCAGCTTGGGTGGTGTGGCTAGAATGACAGCTACTTAAACCATTAAAGCAGCAGTAGCTCCCTGGATGGGGTATTCTAGCACATACCACAGGAACTATGAGCACACTATCAACTTCACCAGCACCTCCACTCAGAATAACTCTTTGCCCAGTTCAGTGGTAGGTTTTACTGAATGACTACTCAACATGTGACATCTGCCCCATCACAGGCAAATTTTATGTTGTTCATAACCCACACCCAGGATGTAATTTTGTACAGAGTAGCAGGGTAGCTAAACCACACAACTGTGACCTTGAGCTTTGGCAGTAGCTATAGTCACAGCATTCAAAGTAGCACAGTGGCCAAGTGGAACCCACTAATAACAAAAACATTGTATTGGTTTATTAATAAAATTCCCTAGTAGAATGGGGCAATATTAAGTTATGCAAACAGTTCTGAAAGGAAACTACTAAAATGAACTGTAATTAATTACCCAGTCATAATTTAATTAAATACAATACTAGAGTTAAATGAAAGTACTACTTTTAAAACATTTGCTTTTTTTGAGCAGTTAATATAGTCAAAATACATCAGTTTGTGAAAGAACTGCCATACTGTTATCAAAACATCTGTTTCAGGTTGTGGTTTTGGTATTTAACAATAAACACATTTAACAATAAATACACTATAAACATTAGTAAACCAGAGCACTGATTGAATCCAAGCTAAGATTAGACTCCAGAAACTCCCTCCAAGTTGGGGCTAGGAAAGGAGTTAACAGCTCCTGCAGGTCCTTACTGACCACAGCACAGCAGTAATGAAGTTCCAAAACTATTTGGTGAAGTCTCCTTGTCATCAACCACCTACAGCTGCAGTTCCACTCTAATAGGAAGCAGTGCTCTGAAACCAAGTGTCTCATCAGTTCTTGGCCTGACCACAACTTACTCTTGGAATAATTTTTCCTATGTAAAATGCTGCTTTCTCTTCAGTATTGGCTCTCAGAAGTATCTAAGCAGAGATGTCTGTCTACTCTGTGACACACTATTCAATGTCTGAGCAGCCAGGAAGACAGTCTTACACCATTTGTGTTACAAAAAATGTAAAATCCAGGATCAGTATTGGGTCTTGTTTTGCTCAGGGAGAACGACATCGTATAAGATAAATTGCATATTTCTTCCCTCATAAGGTGCCAAATCCCTCAAGTATCTCGTTCTGGCCACTACTGGTAGACAGGCAACAAAAGCTGGGACAGCTTGTGTAGTATCTTTATTTGCAGGGGAAGATGCCCCGAGAATGAAAACAAAACCCAAAAAAAGCCACAGCAATGCATGTAGCAGGGTCCAACCAGAGCCCAGGCAGGCTGTGGTATGAACTTACAGCTTTACAGCTAATGCAGTTTCCTGGGACACTGACAAATGTCACACTGAGAAGGGCTCTATGCTAAGCTTCCCAACCCCTGGGTGAGTATTTTAACTGCAATGCTACTAGGCAAAAAAGTAGAAACTGCTACCATTTCTAACAGAGTTTATACATCCAGTTCAAAACTGCTAACACGTCAGGCAAGATAAGCACAAACAGGAGTAAGGTGTGTGTATGTATATATACATATATATGTATATACAGGTACCAACATGTTTCCTAACTTCTGATGCAATTCCAATTAAGGCAAAAATTCTTGTTTGCATCACTCATCTCCTCTGACTAGAGCATTTCAGAGTATGCATTGTCTGTAAACTCTTAATGCCTAGATAATTCCAGGCCAATAAGACAGGCTGCCTGGTGTTTTCATCTGCCTGGAATAGATGCTGTTACAGAGAAAAAGGCACTCCACCTTGCTAATTGGGACTTGCATGCTGGATTCTGTTTAAGTCCCAAATTAAGCAATTTGGATCCAGCCCTTAAGAGACTCCAACTATCAACTTACCCTTTTGGTCATCCCAGGCCAGAGGATTATGCAGTCTCAACCATTGTACACTCTTGTCTTAGGACAGAATGTCAGTGTTTATCTCTCCTCAAAATGATTACTCTACTGATCAGCATTAGTTTATTCTCTCCTGCATTTCAAAACAAAACAAAACAATGTACTAATCACCCATTGGCACTAAGTAATAGTAAGAAACAGCAATGTCTGGGCTTAACTGAGATTAAATACAGAGCTGTGAATTATTAATTTAGTTCTAGCACCATGGTTCATTTTGACATAGTGTTAATTCCCCACTGAATGCTTCACACTAGACATTGCACAGGAAGCAGCATGTATTATTTCTTCTGACCACATACTAGCATATATTATTATACAAATAACAAAAAAAGGAGTAAATGGCTGTTTTGATAACATTTATTTAAAATCAGCCATCTAAGAATACACATTAGTCTTCTATAAATGGTGAATTAATTGTTTCTTGTATTTTCTCCTCTAAACATCAGAGAAACCACGGAAGACTTGAGTCAAGCAACCTTCCTCTCTCTCCCTGGAAAAGCAAATAGCATTTATTCCTTTTGCCTGTCTGCCTGTTTTTGTGAAAACTGGACAAACCTCTACAGGTTCAAGATTCCTGCCTTTAAGTCAAACACATTAAGGAGAGACACCCAGAACAATCCGAGAAACCCCAGTGCCTGAGGTCAGCAGACAGAAATCAGCTGTATCTGAATTATCAAGTAAGGTAACTCAAAGTCATGAGTTGGAACATGCACTTTACTTGTTTTACATTAAAAACTTACTTTACCAAGACAAGAAAGGAAAAATAGCTTAGGTTTCAATAGCTAACCATTCCATTGCCACAATATACCTACATGAGCACTCCTGAGACTTAAAGCAAACTTCTGCAGTGAATTTGAGTTCCCAGAAGTGATCTACACCAGACACTTCAAGAAAATTAAAAATAGAAAAAAAAAAAACAAACCACCAACCAAAAACCTACAAAAAAATTAAAATAAAACTATGTTGGATTAATGAAGTGGGTCCAATCCAGTGCCTCAATACTCAAAGAGACTCAAACATTTGTATGGAATGTGAGCACCGAGTCTGGCTTTACTTAGTTTAATTTAAGTTGCTCTTGTTTACGTAGTTATTTTTCCTTATGCACAAACTAGAGACAAATAATGTTTATAAACCTAATTTGACAAATTCATTTTTTGTTTAAAAATTAGAAAAACTCATACCCATCAGTCCTTCTTAGCAGTTCACTTACACCTTTTTCAGCAGCCAAACACAGAAGAGCAACATGGACTACTGTTCTTGGGGAGAAACAAACAAACACAGAAAAAAAATTACCTGAGTCTAATTATAACCAAACATCCTCTGCAATAGGATGTGAGGAAAAGAGAGAGATTGCCCTCTAGTGTTTAGCCACCAGAGAACAGCATAAATGCTGTGAAGGGTTTTCTTGAGCTCTAAAGATGCCATTAATGTTTGCAGAGTGGAACAATAAGTGAAAGGTGCTCAAGGCAGCAAGAAACTCTGATTTGAAAGGCACTTTAATGACACACACAGATTTGACTTGGCTTATTCCTCCCACGTTTACTGACTTTGTTGGTCTCTTTTACATTTATTATATAACATGGACACTAACTTCCTGATACCTAAATGACACACACTTACTTTCAGCAGACTGCTAAAAACACAGCTTTTCCTAAATCAGGCAGAAATCAATAACAGACTACAGTCAAGTAACTTATTCAAACTCTGTCAGACCTCTGTTGACTTACTGGCAATACAAGTAATGTTGGTGACAGCAGATAACACATTTTTGTCATGACTGGAATTATGAATTATCTTAACACTGTTCTGTGTTATATGCCAGGCACTATCTGCACGCATTGAAAACAAACTCAGACTGAATACAACAAAAAAACAAACCCATGAAGTCTCTTTAACTTAAGGAGTCAACTGGTTACTACTAAGCTAATCAATCAAAAATGCATCTCTGCAGCTCAAAAGCTTTCAATTTCCCCTTCATGCACTTGGGCCTAAATAAAGTAACTGACTATTTATGGGGGGAAGGGAAACAGTAAAGCTCTCTAACAAATCTCCCCTCCCTCCTTCCCCCCATATCCCAAACTGATGTGCTAAACCACAAGTCCACTTCAGCGAGTCTTGCAGTTTGCATCTACAAATATAAAATTAAAGCTCTCACATTATTTTCCTTTTTTTCTGACTAGCTTTAGGAGTTTATCAGAATCTTCACATAGCATGCTTTTATTAAGTAATTTCACCAGTCAAATGCTTGAGACTTTTTCAATTTGCAAACAAAAACACTAGTTTTAAGGAATGGTGATTAATTCTTTAGCAGACTTAACCAGAGGGTAAACAAATTACTGCTGTAGTAGCAAATACACAATCATGCATGGTTCAGAAGTACGTGTGCAGATGGATAAGGAGTAGTACTGGGTCTAACCTTCCAGATTCTTTAGTACTCATTCAGCACCAGTCAGCTTTAAGCCACAAGACTATGATTTTAGACAGTTATGCAATTTTTATATACACACACAGAGTATTAGCCACACATGTCCATATACTTTTCTGTAAAATTCACTCCTCCAGCTCCAGTAGCTCATCCCTTATATAGCCAAATTTCTTTTTTTCTTAAACCAGACTGCCATTTCTAACAGAAAAATCCTTAAAAATAAAGAGCTACCAAGCATTTTAGTAAGAAAAGTAGTAGTATTCTTTTAATTCTTTTATAAAGCAAGGCCTTTTGGAGTCCCAGCTACAGGATATTTTAAGAGGTTTCATAATACATAATAAAATCATCACGAGATACAGCAGAATAGGAATAGGATTAGCAGTAATATATTTCCAAACCAAACAAAGTGTCACGTTACTATAAACCCTTTCATCTGATTTCCCACTGAACACAACAGTTAAGAGTGAGTGCAGCTTGTTCAGGGCTAGTAGCCTTCTAACAGCTGAAAAGAAATGTCTGACCCTGTTTCTTTCAACACCTTATGTGCCTTCACCTGTGAATCAGCAGCGTTCAGGAGCTCAGAAAAGAAGAATGTATCTTTCAGAATCAGGCTCTGAATAAGAAACAGTAACTACAAGCAGGAGAAAAAAATATTGTCAGCCCTAGGGAACTCAGGGGAGCTGCTTCTCAGATTGCAGGGCACTCGCCATGTCTTGCTGGTTCATCTACCTGGACCTCCTTCCCAGAGTCACTCTGGGAACAGAAAAAAACCCTTTTCTCCTGCATCTCTCCCACTGCTCTTTGGCCCTTTCCTCCACTATCTAAAGGAAGTACTGCCTTTCTCATCACAATGCACAGGACAAGATTCCTCACTTCTACCCCAAGGATAATAGGAATAAACTGCAGCCAGAATCAGTCATCCTGTACAAAAAAACCCCATGCAATTGTTACTTTTAAGCTACTCTTAAAAACAAGCTGGTCAAAAGCATGAGTCCTTCCTTGTGGAACTTCTCAGCAGGAAGCAGGCATCTACATGGAAGTCTAATTTAGTATGCCAGGACACAAGATACACACACTTGTTGAAAGGACTAACAGCTCACCACAGTTGTGAAGATAAGGTCATACAGCAGGAGAGGACTGTGGCACACATTCATCCCTACCAAAGCAAACCACATAAAGTATGTGATTTAACAGTAGGCACCTCTCATCTAACTGAAGATCGACAAAAAAGCATCAAAAATATGCATTTTGTCTGTTTTCATTACAACCATACATGAAAGCCAATAACAAATCTTTCTAAAAAGCAGACTATGAAAAAGGAAACAGAGAAAATAAGGTAAAAGAAAAAAAAAACCAAACAACGGGGTTAAAATTTTACTAACCTAAGAAGCAGACGATTTGAAAAAAGAAAGCCCCAAGTACATCAGAAAGGAAAATTGTAACAGGGAGAAGAGACCTTTTAGAAGAGCAGTGTTAAGGTACAAAAATATTGCCTCCCTCAAAAGAAAGAAGTCAAAGCAGTTTTCACAGCAGAAATACAGTAAGAAACCTCATCTTTGTGCCACTACAAAAATACATGCTGCTGCTAGGGCTACCTACCAGTCTGGTACTGCATGCCAGTCAGTGAATATTCCACCTGTACACTGAGCACCACATTCAATGAGATGACCTGCAAGGCTGGGAAAATGGTATTCAAATAACTATGTATTCTGTAAAATCAAGTTTCACAAATCCAGCTTTAAAATGTAATAGTACAGTGGAAATAAAGCTAAATAACAAAACATGCTCATTTTTCCCTCCATAGGCATCTAGGACATTAGTAAATTCTGCATTAAACAGAAATAGGGATTCTGAAAGATAAATATATGAGGACTTAAAGGAACAACTCCTACACAAAGAATCAAGTGAATTTCCTGAAAAAAATGGAACACCTAGAACATTATCTGACACCAAATAAGAAGTTTGATTTGTCATTTCAAGAAATACTGATTTAAGTATCTTTTCAGTCTGCATTGTGTGTAATTTAATATGCATAGCCCATATTTAAATCAAGAGATATCTCACTCCCAAGCTGAAGGACAGAAGGTATTATCATTTTGTGTTATGATGTTCAAATCCTTTAGTGTGATATTACATAAACACTCACTAGTATTACAGGGAAAAGCCTCATCTCTTGTCATCTCCAATTCAGAGCAGCAGAAGTTTCTTTCCACGTTTATCCTCAAGCAACAGGAGGAACAAGAATACTACTAGTGGTATACTCAAGTTACCAAAGTCATCACTCATTTTCATGGACATCAAAGCAGTCAGATGACACAGAAAGTTAACAGAGGTGACAGAATTTTACTCAAGGCTTTCTGCATCAGATTCCTAACTTTAGGACTTACAACAAAGGTTTGCAACAAGGAGTACTGACACTGAGCTTCTGCAAGACCATACAGGGGTGTTAGCCTGACTGAATCTCCTGCTGCCTATCTTTGAGAAGACTGCTACCATCTCAACTACCAACAGTGATGGGCAAAGATAAAAAGCTGTGCATCACTACTCTGAACTGTAAGGTTTTACCTCTCGACACAAAATGGACAAGAGAAGATAGTTAACCTGTTAAATAAACCCTTTCACTCCATTCCTCATTTCATCATTTTAAGTTGGCTCCAGAATGAAGAATGTTAAAAAAGCACCATAAACGTAAGAAAAACATTTTAGTATATTAATTCAACAATATTCAAAACCACTGAGTGCTAAAATGTTCTCTTATCCTGGCATTATACATGAAATACAAATTTACCAATTTCTTCTTATTTCATTTACCTTCCTGCAGCTAGCAAGTCAAATTCATCCCTATTCCAGCCAAACTAGAAGAAAAATACACATATGTTACGTATATACCTTTCATACAGTACAGAAAGCTGCACATAGTATGTTCACTTCTTTGAGTAACAATGCATTGGATATATTTTTACCCAGAAATCTAATGAACAATAACTGGGAGGCACTGTACATGGATTTGAGTTGCTGTACAGTAAATCAGTAAAAGAGCTCTGATGTATTTCAGTTTTCCTCATATTAATACACTAAAAAAATTATAAATTCTTCAAGTCACACTCTCTTAAAAAAAAATGAAAGTGCAATATTCATATTATTTAAATTTTGCATAACCAGAGGTTTAAAAGTCTAGTATCTATTTTGTGTCAGGTAAACAAACCACTGTATTTTCAGCTTCTGAAAATTATCAGTTCTTGGAGTTCTACCAGTCAACCTTAAAAACTGGCAGTATGTTTTGTTTAATTAGAATTCTCCCTCCACCCCCTCAAGTTCAAGAGAGTGTAAAACAATACATTGATTGTTTCTGACTTAGAACCTAGCAGGAACTTCCCTAAAACCATCCAATAAATTAGATAAGGTCTCTCTGGAACACATATAATGCACACTGACAGTTATTTTGAGAATACAAACAGCTAGAAATAAGAAACCAAGTCATAATGGCAATTATAAATGAGAAAGTTTAACTGGATTAGGCAGCGTTTGACATGCATGAAGTAAGAGCAACAAATTTTCAGAAAGGATGTTTGTAACTAGACACTAAAACATACCCTCCTGCTTCCAAATACACACCAAAAGAAAGATTCCCTATTTCATGGTGTGTGGCCATTCACAAAAATGTATAACCCACGCAAAATGCTTCAGAAAAACACATATCCTGCACATACAATTTTTTAAATTCAAGGAATTTCAGAAATGTTGCGTTGAAACTCAACTATTTAAAGTAAAACTGCTTATTCGGTGAAAAAGCCTGGTGGTTTAGACCACCTCGAGCCTCCCCCCGCAAAAACCAAAATGAGCTTTGCTGTCGCCATCTTGTGGTAAAGAAAAACACACACTTTCCTAACCTTACACACCAGATTTTAAAGACGAGAGGAAAATAAGCAACAGGTAAACACTGGTGAAATATTTTAAGACTTTAACTTCCTCGAAATGCCTTCCAGCATCATGATACACAATTTCATACATCTGCCTGCTACAAGCTTGGGAAAAGTGAAAGCTGACAATCTTTTCATGCATGGAAGGAAAAAAATTAAATATAATAAATAATTTTTTTTAATTTAGTATCTATATTTTCACAAGGAGCAAAAATTGCCTGATCCTGCTTGCTGAATATTCATCCACTTATGTTCATTATCATATGGAAATCAACTTGTACTTACAGAATGAATGAGTGGTCCCAATACAATCCCACTGTCAACGCATCTACCCGTCACAACAATGTCAGCTCCAAGGTCAAGAGCCCTGCTTATTGGCCTTGCACTAAAGATGAGAACACACAGCAGTAAGTACTTTTACTCTTTCAAGCATAATTTTAAAGAAAAAAACACAGTCCCCTGCCATACACAGGATTTAAAAAAGGATAAAAATCAATTTAAAATCCCACGCGAAATCAATGAAATCTACTCTAACAATCAATTTGCCATTTTGTTTATACAGGAATATTTTTAAAAGCAATCATTAAAATACTAATTCAAGTGGCTAAATGACATACTCACAGCATTTGTCTTGATGCTTATAGAAAATGTCTCAAATATAGTGCACGGAGGGTTAGTTCTATTACCAGGAACAGAAAAGAAGTAAGCATTTTTCAGAGACTCATCAGCCTTCTTTCACCTGTGGATGACTGTATCAAGACCAGTATTCTTCACAGGAAGCTTGGTGACTTTGCCTTTCAATTTCAAACCTCTCAGGTTAATTTCCCTTTTAAGTTTTTGGATTTTGGCACTATGAACCAACTTCAAAAAGAGCACTGGGCAGTCATCATTTTTGAGGAAACTCAGGCAACAGATTTTCCAGATTGGTCACATAAGAGCTGGGCCAGTTGAAATTATTCAGGCTTCAAAACAGTCACCCAGTTGAACTACTCAAGTCCATACACTTCAGTGACCAAGCTGTGACCAGAAGATGTGGCTCCTGGCTGCTAAACCCACACTGCTCAATCTTTCTACTTGTCATGAGACAGGGAGCTTGAAAAAACAAATGACATAAACCTTGTGCCTTGAAGAACAAAACCAAGAGCAGTATTTTTCTACAGTTTCTACAGATTTAGCCCTGGTTTTGTCAAGGAGTAAGGTGACAGAGTTCTCTTTGCAATATAAATCTAAAATTAAGTATGTTTGGGTTTTATTTTTTTCCCCCCAATGCTACAGGAACCAAAAGATACTAAAAGAAAAACAAGCAAATATAGAGCATACATACCCATTTACACTTCTGGCTGTACTGTTAAGTAACAACCACAGGTAAAAAGCACAAACAGAGTTTCTGTATACAGACATGATATTGACAGAAAAACTGTGTAACTACTTTTAAAAAGCAGTAAAGAATGCCATTTGGCTCATATTGTTAAAAATGCTTGTGAACTCAGTCCACAGAACTCCTCATAGCCCAAATCAGAAGGGACAGAAGAAACACTATGATCAACAACCCAACGCAAATTTTTCAGATGGACTTTATCCACTTGAATCAAGAATTAGATTGTAAACATCATCAAATTTAGAAAATTATAAGTGAACTATCTATAGAACTTATATTTCACCCAATGCATTCTGATGTTGACAAATATAAGTTTATAATTTGCTTTACAAATAAGCATCCACTGCTGATGCTGTCAAAAAAAAGTACAACTTAGGAAATTACTACTTTAAGAGCTTGGTAATAACTTTGCATTTCAATGCAATTGAGATTAAGGGGCCCATAAAGAAATTCTGCTTTTATCAGAAAACAAAGAACACCTGTTAGTGAAGCAGAGGCAGAGGTAACTGATGTTAAACACCTCATCCTCATACTGGCCTGCTTTTATCATCTCTGCTTTGATTTGGATTGCTTTTTTAATTCATTAATAAA
Organism: Florisuga fusca; assembly: GCA_038090715.1. Lineage (NCBI taxonomy): Eukaryota > Metazoa > Chordata > Aves > Apodiformes > Trochilidae > Florisuga > Florisuga fusca. The sequence goes on along the minus strand of JAAWXA010000025.1, from coordinate 10,459,169 downwards.
TTGTGAAACTCCATAGTTGGAATGAACACTTCATCACAACTAGAAAACTTAAACATTATTTCTTAGATTTCATTTATCATCACTCATGATCTGCACATGTTGCAAGTCAAAGTTTAAAAACCAGAAAATTTAGCAACAACAGAAAGCACTAAAAACAAACTTAAGAGAGTCATCTACTAAAAGGTTCTTACTTTACAGAGAAAACTGCATGTGTGGTACAGCCATACCCTGTTATCTGCCAGTAATGCATTTTTGGGAAGTGCAATGATAACAATAAAAGAGGGAGTTTTTCCATAAAGTTTTTTGCAGTCTTTCCATAAAGTTTAATGTAAAAGAGAAAGGACTCTGTTGCACAGACTTCAGAAATACTCCAAGCAGAAATAAAGAAGGGATGCTATACAAGACATTGAGGATGGAAAAGCAAAATCAGGATCACCAAGTAGAAGAGATGCTGAGTTTTGGGAATGCCTGATCATTGTCCCACTTCTCAGTCCTTCCCCTGATAGATTTGATTGATACTGATTCATCTGAAGAAGTTGATGGTGACAATGAAAAGGCAACCATACACAAACAGGTAGCTAAAACACTTGCATTTAGAGGTTTATGGGAGGCTTTTAAGATCATTAGGCAAGGAAGATCTTCCAAAATGGAAAGCCAGCTTCCAAAACTTCAGTGGTACAAAGCCTGATGCACACTTCAGCAGTCTAATGGATCCTCCACACACTCACAGAGTGTCTCAGTGCTTTAATCCCTCAGTTACACTTCTCTAGTGACAACATCATAAACAATTGCTCCATGCAGCAACAATCCTCTGCATATGAAAATGGACTTTTGCAATTGTTATAACTAAACTATAACTATTTTGGCTTGAAATAAGACCTAAGAATTCACAGCAGATGTCATGCTATTGAGACACAACTGGAAAGATTTTGAGTTATTTACAAATTACAAACAAAATTTTCTTCCCTGGTTGCCTGAATAAGGCAAAAGTGAACCTTGCATACCAGGTGGTTCTACTTGCAAAATGAAACAACTTCATGGAGTCAATGTCTTAAGACTGTTTTCCATAATAAAACTAACTTGTTAAAATAACTCACCCAAGATATGCATTCATACTATGAATGCTCTCTGGAAATTGCCTCCCACTCTCTACATCAGTAATACCAGCTCCTTTTAGGTTCTCTTTCTGTTAGAAAACAAAGAAAACAACAAATCTGAGTATTTTGTGATATTTACTTTAAGCCTTTTATAAGTATCAGACAACAGATTCCCTTCATAGCAATTCTAAGCTAAGTATAGTAATTAAAATTAGCAACAATATAAATAATTTGAATGGCTAAAAGCACTGGGCACAGCTTTTAACCATAGTTCTCCAGGACACAGAAAAAAACCTTCACAAATGATCAACTATGAATTAATTGGTGTATTTCCCTAGGCTTTTAAACTGTCTTTTATTGCTATGTCACTGAATAAATCAAACCCTGCACGCTGAAACATCTGCCACAAGTGCAGTGGTGGCATGACCAGCAAACAAGGCTAATTCTGCAGCTCCAGGTGACAGACAGAACACAGGGTGTTTCCAGAGAGGGGTGGGCAGTTTTGACCATGTCTTAAGACAACTTGGGAAACCAGGGGCCATTGACTGCACAGACTGAATGTCTAATGCTAATTATAAAAGGAACCCATACAGTGGAAAGAACATCCCACTATGAGTTAATTTGGCAAAGATAATGTATGGGAAGGATTTAAATCCTCCAAACCATGGAAAACAATTAAGTGTAATTTATGATGCTTGGTATCAAAAGAAAAATTGTTTGCAGACAGCAAAAGCTCTCTTTTCTCTTTCTGTAGGTTGTGCATGGATAGCAACATAGAAAATAATCTGTTTCAGATCAAAAATGTCCATGTCAAGCTGAAATGATGACAATTTCACTGCTCCTCCAGTAATAAAATTCTGGACCACTGATGCTAAAGTAATTTCAGTAGGGTAGAAGTTTCTTGAAAGAAGTCTAAGCACTGCAAATAATTTGCAAATAAAGAATCTTACTTGACATTCTTCCACATTCAATAGCATGCAAGGAGTAACAGAGCCTACACAGATAAATAATTTTCCAAGTTAGAGGCAGAGATTTAACTGAGGTGGAAGACTATCCCCTTTTAATCACTACCAATGTATAAACTTTTCCCAGTATTTTTTCAGGTATGACCATGCTTTTTGCAGAACCAGACTTTGTGCACAAAAGCATCATCCTCTATGTAAACAAATATTTTCTCTAGATTTCATGATTGTTTTTAAATATTACAACTTCAATCCTTCCACTTAATATTAACTTACTGACCAGAAACTAATTACTTAAAAACAGAGAAAACCTGTAACGTTAAAAAACTCTGTTTTTTAACAGAGAAAACAGGAAATGCCCATACACTACTAGGAAAAAAGCTAGAAAGGATGAACATTTGAACAGTGGCAACTATATCACATTCAAAAGGAGAGATTTGGATTACTTAGAGAGATTATTTAGTATATACAGAAACAGTATGTAACAGCACATCCTAACCTCTCCTGAAGAACAAGCAGACCTTAGGTCAGCTTCAGCTTCCTTCAAAAAGATAAAGAGCAGATCCAGTGTCTTAAAAAATTCAACCCCATCATACACCAAACAGAAGATGTGCCAGGAATTGATTTCATGCATAAAAATTAAAGAAAATGAAGCAACAATTTAATGATGCTTTTAAAGATAAAAGGCTACTGCATAAAGATACACAAAATAAGATCCTATAGGACAGTAAATGCCACCTTCATGCTATATAGACTAAGATAATTTCCAACGTATTCAGCCTCAAGACAAAGTAAAATACCTCACTCATTAGGTCATCTCCAGCAACAACAGCTATTTTCATCTCAACATCTGCTTTCTTTGCCACCTCCTGAAGGGCTGCTGCACAAGCAAGTGGATTAATTCCACCAGCATTACTGATGACACGAACACCTAAACAAAAATTAAATTCTGCAACATCAACAACCACTTGATTTTAATAACTCAAAGCATGCTAAAACACAAGCAAGAGATCATATTTGCAAGTGTCAAACACTTAATCAAGTACTAAAATCATATTAATTTAATTAAATCATATTATTTGAGAAAGAATCAGCATATATTAATGTAAAAATTGTTTATGTAATAAGCCAAGGTAAAATGTTTTATAGAAAAGTAATTGTTATAGATACTTCTGCTCTTTGCTCTATGCATGGAGGGAGAGAAAATGTATGAGACAGACTCGAAACAACAATTACAGGAACAGTATTTGGCACAAGCCACTCAAGCATCCATGCTCTCCAAACAACTGCAGAAATTTTAGCAGAAATACACATCTATCTCTGTAAATTCCAGACTGTGTTAGCAAAATACAGGGTGCTTAAAATTTCCTTTCTGCTTTCAGGCTCAGAGAGCTGCTAAGTTCCACCAGTGTAGGCAGAAAAAAGTAACTGATCAGAAAACAAGTGATGTTATAGAACTACATGGGAATGTTTAAAAACTTCTAGATTGCATTGAAAATGTTTAGATCTCACATTGTAACAAAGACGATTAAAGCATTGTTTTTCTATTCACCAAGCTACAACGAGCAATACATGGAGATAGAGGTATACATTTATAGTTACAGCAAGCATTTCAAATTATCCAATTCAGATGTTACCATCAGACCTACATTTCTTACAACAGGATCTCTGCTGGCTTAAATCATGAAGCCCAGAGAACAGCAAAACACTAAGGTGAAAACCAGCTGTTTATAGGAGCAGTAATTACACAAAACCCCCCTAAACAACTGAACTCAAATAACATAGAGCAGCATTACCTTTCCTGTGAATATCTTTTATATAGGGAGCCATGGCAGCGGAGACAAAATCCGGAATGTAACCTAAGGCCTGAAAGAATTAAAAGCTGTAACCCTTTTTTACGGCTAAGTCAACCTAATCCTTTTTCTTGCTTAACAGGAAAAAGAAGACAAGGGAGAACGGCTCAGAATGTCTGGGTAACACTATGGGAATGGGCACGAACGCTTTTAGTGAAACCGAATCCACAAAAGTAAACACATGCAAGTAAGACGTATCCAAACACGTCCGCATCAGAACCTGACAGGTTTTTAAACACTCCGCGAGTGACGGGGCTAGGGGCAGAGCTGGGGAGGCACCGGAGCCCTCCC
>JAAWXA010000025.1:10406357-10454580 GCA_038090715.1 Florisuga fusca | reverse complement strand
AGGGGCGGTGCCCACCAGCCCGCCCTGCTGCAACACCCCGGCCCGGCCCAACAGCTCCCGGGGGACGGGATGGGGGCGTGGGGAGGTGGTTGTGGAAAGGAGGAGGTACATAAAGCCAGAGTTTGCTGCTGGGGGAAGTAAGCGGAGGTCTGGGGGTCCCGCTGGCCGGTTGTCTGGGCACTGGCTGCCTCAGGCGGCGATAACTGCGTTCTGGGGTGGGCTCGAACAGGGCGTCTGGGTTGATTCTGGTTTTGTCCTGGGCCACACGGGACGTGGATCAGTGACAGGGCGGTTTGGGACTGCTGCATCCCTGAGGGATGGCAAAGGCACCTGAGTCGCTCCTGAAGCACCATGCGTGGAGTGGGTTAACTTGGAAAGTCAAAACCCTGCTCAGGGTTGTGGTAATACAAAAAGCATGGGGGATCATCTGGTTTTGAAATTCTTATGAAACCCTTTCCACTACATGGGCCAAGTGCAAGATTCTGTACATGTGTGCAGGTAATCCCAAGCACAAATACATACTGGGTGGAGAAAGGATTGAGAAAAAGCCCTGGAGAAGGGCTTGGGGGTGTTCATCAATGAGAAGCTCGACTGAGCTGGAAATGTGCCCCTCCAGCCCAGAAAGCCAAGTGCATCCCGGGCTGCAGCAAAAGAAGCGTGGCCAGCCGGTTGAGGGAGGTTTACTCACCCCTTCTACTCTGCTTTCATCAGACCCCACTTGGAGTACAGTGTCCAGTTCTGGAACCCCAAACAGAAGAAGGTCATGGAGCTGTTGGAGCAAGTCCAGAGGAGGTGCACAAAGATGAACAGAGGACTGGAGCATCTCTCTTTTGAAGACAGGCTGAGAGAGTTGAGGGTTGTTCAGCCTGGAGAAGAGAAGCTTGTGGGGAGACCATGTAACAGCTTTCCAGTACCTGTAGGTGCCCACAGGAAAGCTGGGGAGAGGCTTCATACATGCTGAAAGAGATTTAAGGTTTGGATTAGACATTACGAAAAAAATCTTTAGCATGAAGGTGGTGAGACAGTGGCGCAGGTTGGATGGGGTTTTGAGCAACCTGGTCTAGTGGGAGGTGTCCCTGCCCATGCATGGGTGTCAGAATTAGATGATCATTAAGGTCCCTTCCAACCCAAATTATTCTGTGAATCTATCATCAAATACAAAATGCATTTATTTAAAAAGAAGGCTTTCTATGGAAGTCCATGACTCAGTTTTGACAGGAAAGTTTTCCCAGCTCCCAGGTTGAATTTCTAGTCAGAGGACAGGAGTTAAATGACACCAAACCAGCAGATTCTTCAGTATATTAAAAAGAACAATTTCCCAGTCCTGACATCTAAATTGGAGGGCTGCTTTTGGACATCTGCACAGAGTGCTAATCACAAAGAAGTGCTTCAGAGTGATTCCCTGTCTACAGAACATCTACATTATCACCTGACATTGCAAGGACTGTGACTGAATCAGTCTTACATACTGATCCCATGCAAGTAACTGCTAGGTCTCCCTTAACACATACACTTTGATTATAAATGTTCATGAATTATCTCTTGCAAATGAAAAAATAATACAATTCGGGTTCTCTGAAAAATGCAATATTCAGTGCAACATTGGCAATTCTGCTAAGGATGACAAAAGGTAGTTTCAGTGATGCAAAAAATAGCCATGTGGAATAAGTGCTTTTGCAAGCTGTTGCAAAATTGACCAGCCAGACTGATTTCTAATTGCAGTGAGAAATGAGGCCATTGAGAGAAGATATTAAATAGTAATTCTGTGATCTTAGAAGTTGGTTATTTAGGGAGGTGCAATGTGTTCTTACTGCAAAGAAAAGGCCATAAAGCACTGTCTTCTAACCTTCTCAGTGCCTAAAAAGTTATGAACAACTACTTGTCTAAGTTATTTAAAAGGCAGAACCGAGGAGGTCACAGAGAAGAAAAAGCTGGTTCCTTACACCTAGAGAGGACCCAACTCTTGATTATTAAATTATTGAAACATTTAATTTTTATGTTGAAAGCTTGCTGGTTTTGAGTCCTATAAAGTAGTAAACAAATAATCACAGTGGGAAACAAAAATGTTAGATATGCAAAACTGACTGGAGACAGCTTTTTCCTAATATGTTGTAGCTCCTCGTGTAGAAGCACAAACAAGAAAGAGCATTGTCCTGCACGAAATACACAGCTACCAGTACAGCCAGAAAGACAATTGCTTTGTCTAGTTAAATTGCAGTGTGTCTACGTATGTGTTTCAATATAAAATGACTTGCAGTAAGATTCCAGTGTGGTGTAATGTAGCAGGAAAGCTAATCCTTTGCAAGTCTTGCGATGGGCTCAAATCCTGTGGTGAAATTCAAATGCAGCTTTCCTTGGCTGAGACCCCCTAATCAGCATGGTGCAGACCTCACTGACTGCTGTGCTGAGATGGGTTGGACCAAGATTTCATGCTGCTGAACTGAATTTCTGGACTTGAGAAGGCAAAGCTCCTCAAACAAAGCGAACCAGAGGCCAGCAGATGGCTGCATTTCACCACCTTCCGCGCCCGCCTGGCTGGCAAAACATCCCCAGCCCTGCAAGTGTCATCTGCTCCCAACAGGATCCCCAGGGCTGTCTGCTCTGTGCAGAGAGGCAGATTTGTGCATTTCCCCTGGGAGGATGAACAAATGCCTTTTATCTGTAATTAAGATGTCAATACTGACATGCACATACAGGCCTTGATAGGACACTCCTGGAATCTGGAGGGTGCTTTATTCTTTTAACTTCTTTCCAGTATTCTCATACTCGACAGCAACTGCTCGTGGTTCAGAAACCACGTTAAAGCTCTTCTGGAGCATGACTACAACCTTAGCAAATTTGCATATGGATGTTCATATGTGTGTGAGAGAACTAATATCCAACCTGTGTAAGGTATTAACACAGTGCTGCAGTAATGATTACTCCAGAGTCTATTGTTTCATGAGGCTAGGATGTTTTTTTATGAAAACAGAGGCAAGTTTTCTTGCCCTTTTCTTCAAAGGGGCACTTTTGCAGTTGGACTTGGGAAGCAATGTTCTGTAAAATTGAGATTTGAGCTGGTTTTGATTTTTTATTTTATTTTATTTTGTGTGTGAGTATGGCACTGTGTGGCTGTCAGTGAAGCAGAGCAGAAGCTACCAGTCAGTAGCAAATCTATGGGAAATTCATACACAGAGGTGCTGGTAAAAAAACTTGACTGTACTTGTGGCCTAGATAGGGGATATGAGTCAATGGTAATAAACACCATAACTCTGCCACATGGTAGGAATCCACATCTGATGGCTTCATTGCTTAATGTACAAATTCTAAGAGCAAGCCAGATTTTTATTCATTTCATAAATTGTTAGAAACAAGGGGTGAGGAAGGGGAATCTTCTGGCTTTAATTTTTATGCTGGAGAAAGAAAAAAGTTACAATGTGAAAAGATTAATTTTTTTTTTCTTCTTCATGGTTCAAATGCAGGTCAATCTGAGATTCCGTTTCCTTCAGTGACCCTAAATACTCAGATTTACTCTTATTATGCTAATGCCATTAACATCTGAACTGTGATCCTCTTGTTCCCTCCCTGCAAACAGATTTCTGCACCAACATGAAGCACACATGATGTATGAAAGAAATGAGAAATTCGTTCTTCTGCTACAATAATCTTGAATTAATAGTATTCAGAGCTAATCCTGGAAGTCAAGGAGGACGACACAGAATACATTTTTCCAAAACAAATACACAGTCCATCATTTTTTCTGGGATTTTTCTGACAGTCAAGCTTCCTCTGATTGCTTAAAAAAGTACAAGCAAAGTATTTCACAGACCACGTTTTTATTGTGAAATATATTACATTTTTGCTGTTTTACTTTAATGTCGCTGTAAATAAGTTCCTGTCCAAACCAACAGTGTCAGTAGACACTGGCAAATATTTTCCTTTATTCAGAGGCTCTGTTTAGTTTATTGAGGATCTGTCTTCTCAACTAATTACAAAATTAGATATAATCATGTCCTTAAACATGGGGAGTTTCTGACCTTTATATCCTCTTCTCATCTGGACACATTTGGTCAACAAGCTGCCAGGCTGCCAAAAGTCCTTTCCAAATGACCACCGATGCTAGGAGTTGTCCCTTCCAAATCTGGCATTAATCACCTTCAAAAGTCATGTGCAGTATGTTCTTCTGTAGCCCTTACTGACACANTTGAGAAGGCAAAGCTCCTCAAACAAAGCGAACCAGAGGCCAGCAGATGGCTGCATTTCACCACCTTCCGCGCCCGCCTGGCTGGCAAAACATCCCCAGCCCTGCAAGTGTCATCTGCTCCCAACAGGATCCCCAGGGCTGTCTGCTCTGTGCAGAGAGGCAGATTTGTCCATTTCCCCTGGGAGGATGAACAAATGCCTTTTATCTGTAATTAAGATGTCAATACTGACATGCACATACAGGCCTTGATAGGACACTCCTGGAATCTGGAGGGTGCTTTATTCTTTTAACTTCTTTCCAGTATTCTCATACTCGACAGCAACTGCTCGTGGTTCAGAAACCACGTTAAAGCTCTTCTGGAGCATGACTACAACCTTAGCAAATTTGCATATGGATGTTCATATGTGTGTGAGAGAACTAATATCCAACCTGTGTAAGGTATTAACACAGTGCTGCAGTAGTGATTACTCCAGAGTCTATTGTTTCATGAGGCTAGGATTTTTTTGATGAAAACAGAGGCAAGTTTTCTTGCCCTTTTCTTCAAAGGGGCACTTTTGCAGTTGGACTTGGGAAGCAATGTTCTGTAAAATTGAGATTTGAGCTGGTTTTGATTTTTTATTTTATTTTATTTTGTGTGTGAGTCAAAGTGATTTAGAAACAGTTGCTCCTAGAGGACATCAGATGGCACTGTGTGGCTGTCAGTGAAGCAGAGCAGAAGCTACAGTCAGTAGCAAATCTATGGGAAATTCATACACAGAGGTGCTGGTAAAAAAACTTGACTGTACTTGTGGCCTAGATAGGGGGTAGGAGTCAATAGTAATAAACACCATAACTCTGCCACATGGTAAGGAATCCACATCTAATGGCTTTGTTGCTTAATGTACAAATTTTAAGAGCAAGCCAGATTTTTATTCATTTTATAAATTGTGAGAAACAAGGGGTGAGGAAGGGGAATCTTCTGGCTTTAATTTTTATGCTGGAGAAAGAAAAAAGTTACAATGTGAAAAGATTAATTTTTTTTTTCTTCTTCATGGTTCAAATGCAGGTCAATCTGAGATTCAGTTTCCTTCAGTGACCCTAAATACTCAGATTTACTCTTATTATGCTAATGCCATTAACATCTGAACTGTGATCCTCTTGTTCCCTCCCTGCAAACAGATTTCTGCACCAACATGAAGCACACATGATGTATGAAAGAAATGAGAAATTCGTTCTTCTGCTACAATAATCTTGAATTAATAGTATTCAGAGCTAATCCTGGAAGTCAAGGAGGACGACACAGAATACATTTTTCCAAAACAAATACACAGTCCATCATTTTTTCTGGGATTTTTCTGACAGTCAAGCTTCCTCTGATTGCTTAAAAAAGTACAAGCAAAGTATTTCACAGACCACGTTTTTATTGTGAAATATATTACATTTTTGCTGTTTTACTTTAATGTCGCTGTAAATAAGTTCCTGTCCAAACCAACAGTGTCAGTAGACACTGGCAAATATTTTCCTTTATTCAGAGGCTCTGTTTAGTTTATTGAGGATCTGTCTTCTCAACTAATTACAAAATATTCAGCAAATATTTGGATTTATTACTTATCTCATTCTGACAAATTAGTGCTTTGTTTAACAAATGGAGTTCAGTGCTCTTGCCCTCAAGGTAAAGCATACATTGCAATCTCTATTTTGCAGACAGTCTGGAAACCAACCTTTTCTAAGTGAATCAACAGTTGAAGATGATCTCTGTAAATCAGTAAAAGGAGAGAATTTGCCATGTTGCATCTAATAACCCTATACAAGACACAAACAACTCAAAGCTCAGTAATGATATTTAACTGATCCCAGGTCATAGTTTGGGGCATTGTAGTATTTTAGTAGCTTTTTAGCATATTGAAGTAAAATATTCCATTCTCTAGTACTCAGAAAAACCTCGGTTGCCACAGTACCACAATATTGTTAATCTTCTGCACTGTATTGATTTTCTTCCCTTATAACACATTTCTGTTGGGTTTAGGTGAAATGTTCTTTCTTAATTCCTTAACATTTGAATGATGTTTAAATAAAATCTGAAATGTATGAAAGCAAGCATTAATAAAGCTAGAGGACTTTTTTGAAAGTGGGTTAAACCATCAGATATCTGTCTTATGGATATGAAATATTTTCAAAAGTACTGTAAAAGGGAAGTGTCTTGATTTTTGGCCTTTTTATTTTTAAATGCTTTTGAAAATTTGTTATAATACTTGAAATCAAAATAAGAACTACAGATTAAAGCAATGATGCATTAGCTACAAAAAACCCCTTGATTGTTCTTTGAAGAAATGAAAGGGTTTTTACATTGCTATATGCAGTAGAAAAAGTATTGGAAAAAAATTATCACCAAAACATGAGTCACAAGCCAAACAACTTCTAGCAATCATGCATCAGTATAGTTTATCTGCTTAGATTTAAAAAATATAATATACCTTCACTATTTAAGAATACACTCTAAAGTGAGTGAATTTTCTATATTTACAGTGTGCATAAAGCAAAATATTGTACAAATTCTTTCCAAAATGGAAAGTTATGGCTAACATGAAATACATAAATTCCATTAGTTCTCTCAGGAACAGAAGCATTTATTTGATTTGTATTTCGATTTGATTTTATTTGTTTTGAAGGAAGTATCTCTGCTAGTTTCATAAGTAAAAAGAAACAAAAGCCTCTCCCAGGTAGACCAACTAAGAGCTGGTTTTTGCTGACTCACAAATCCCCCAGGCATTCCACTTCTGGAAAGGTGAGAAGAAGGCTGTTCCACAGAGTGGACGATAAGATTGGCAAAAATTTTGCCTATTGCCTTTTGTCCAAGGTCTGACTATTGAAAGAGAAAGATGAGTTACAACACTTCGTTCTCACTTTTTTGCTTCTGTCTGTAAAGCAGTTGGATTTATAGCAAACTAGCAGCATAACTTTAATGCTAGGCAGCTTTTGGTTGTCTTTCTTTCTCATCCTAATCATTGTTCACTCACTGATTGACCCGGTGAAAGGGATTTTGCCCACTAATCTGTGTAGATTACTAGTAGTACAAACAATTTAATGCATGTTGATTATGGAGAGCAAAACAAAGAATGCATTTTTTTCACAATTTACTTTTGGAGTTTTTTCAATTTTTTTTTTAATATTTATTTTTATATTAGAAAATTACCTTCTGGAGTATCTGGAAAAAAATGCAAATTCAATGTCAGGTCCACTGAACACTTTCAGTGAAAACATAGCAAAAGTCCATTAGAAATATTAGAATGGATCACTGTAGCATCTCTGAAATGATATAGACTGATTTTTCAAGTTAAATACTAAAGGCGTGTGCATAGGTGTCATAAGTTTAAAATACAGTTGTTTTTCCAACAGTACTCTGATATTCAGGAATTAATTTACAAACATAGGCATATTCTGATTTATATTTTTGAGGAAAGATTTGCTGTGAATAATGGGAAGACATTGGATAGATTCCCAGTGGCTCTTTGACAAAATTACTAATCAAAACTAAGTTGAAGAAGGCTCCTTTAAAAAATAAAGATTCACCTTTACTATCTACTCAAAATAAATTCCAGGAAAAAAAGTAAACTGACTTTGAGAACTCTTTCTTCTGCCCGTGCTACAGGAATCATTCCTCCTTTGCTGCCAAATTAGCAAACAGAATTACCGGAAAGAAAAAACTGGCCAGAAAATCAACACTGTCAAATGATGTGGGACACGTCTCAGGGTACAACTAGGTCTCTGGCACATTTGTTTGGTAAATGGGTCAGCTGTTCTGCAGCCAGGGCCAACCAAGACAAAATAGTACGTAAGGGAGGAAAAGTACTACCTAGCCATTCCCCTTAGAACACACATTGTTTTCAATTTAGTGAAAAGCAGGAATAAGTTATTTCTAAGGTGAAACCACAGAAGAAAAGAGAAGGAAGAAAAGATATGAAATGAGTAGTTATTCAAGGCTAAGTCATGACCATTTAATCAGAAAAGCAAACAAAAATTTCCTGATGTTTAAATATTTACGTCTTCTACTAAGGAGTACAAGAGTTGCGATAAAAAATGCAGCTAGGCCACAGTTATAAATATAGTGTACAGATACTTGGTAATAATTAAAGCAATGTTTAATATTTATTAATTCTTGCATTAATAGTAGCCTGGAGTGATAATTTTGTGTAACAGAAGCATCTCACCAAAAATTTGATTTTCGTATTCTTAACCCATTTGTAGGCATAATTACCCTTTTGTTTCACCCATCCAACTAGCCAACTGTCTAGAACAATGAAACTATTTATGTATTGAAATCAGCTCATTACAGCCTTTTTCATGTTTTAACTCTAAAATATTAGGTATTTTATCTCAAGATGAACTAAGCTGTTACTGCCAATATCGACTCTTGTCTTCTTTTCTGACTTCTAAAAAACTCTTGCCCAGGAACACAACACAAATTTTTCATAGCCTGTTAGCAAACATTCTTCTGAAATGGTTTCATGGCTATAGGTACCATGTTAGTGGCAAAAGGGAAGGGTGTGTTCTTTGTTAAAGGCTGAGGCATACGTGAGATGTGGTTCACCCTGTTGTGCCATGAGCCTTAGGTGCCCACCTGGCGCTCACGAGGGTACACCCATGTTTGAAGCTGGGACAGGTATTTTGCAAAGTTCATAGCAGCAACCTGCTTACATTACATCGTCGTATCTAAGGCAATAGTGGAGGTGCACACCCTCAGGATCCTCTGGATGTGGAGTAAAGCAGCGAAGCGAGCTCAAGCAATGCTTGAGCAACAGTAGAAAAGAGATTCTCTGGTAGTTTCCTGAGTTGATGTTAACTGCATTAATGAATCAATAACACAAGGGCAGGAAGACTTTCACCCAGTTTTATTTACTTTATTTTCACTCTTCAGGAAGCAGCTCTAACCACATAAAAGGTGGAGCCCTATGCTATTTGTGTCAGTAAGGGCTACAGAAGAACATACTGCACATGACTTTTGAAGGTAATTAATGCCAGATTTGGAAGGGTCAACTCCTAGCATCGGTGGTCATTTGGAAAGGACTTTTGGCAGCCTGGCAGCTTGTTGACCAAATGTGTCCAGATGAGAAGAGGATATAAAGGTCAGAAACTCCCCATGTTTAAGGACATGATTATATCTAATTTTGTAATAATATAACAGCTGGTTCTACAGAGTGCTTTTGTCCATAGATTTTAAACACTTTTTAAGCAAAGTTGAAACACCCATTCCATGTACAGAGGTGAAGTCATTAGTCTGAAAGCAGAGATCTTGTAGTGGTCCAGTAGTCTTACAGAGCACAGATCTAGTAGCCTTACCATTCTATTCATCACTTGGTCAAACATGGAAGTTAAAAGCATCATTCACAACTGTCCCATCACACATGATATTGCACATTACCAGTGCTTCAGCTTCATATAAGTGTCCCACAAATCTGATTTTTAGCATTAAAAAGTCTCAGATTTCATTCTGACATTATGTAAATGGATCCTCGAAGGATAGGGAAGATTCAGATTTTTATTGCTTGTGAGAAATACCAAGGCTTCCTTCCCAGACATGCCACAGGTCAGCATGACTTCAGACCTTTCTTTGCTTTAGTTTTGTCATCTGCTGAATAAGAAAAATGGTGTTGATTCTCTTTGCAAAGCACACGGAGATCTGTGGTGGGAAAGCACTACATAACCACAAAACAGTATTTCTTGTTAGGCTGTTGATAGTTGTTACACATAATTCAGATAGCTACTGTGGCTTTTCCTTGTGCTGTTTGAGGGAAACTTCTGCCAGCCCCATGCCACAGCAATGTGTAGTTTCCTTATGGTTGTGTTACTAGCAGTAGTATTTCCAATACTTGTCTCACCTTCCTGCCTATCCTGGGACCTCCTGACTGGAGCAGAGATCAAACAGATAAGTGGGAAGCAGGCTCTGAAAATGGGAGGAGTAAGAGATGTGTGCAGATTCTGGGAATCCACCTCAAACCCCTACCCCACCTCTTCCCATCACCTCCCAGTGCCCGCCCCCAGCTCCAGGTCCCTTAAACCCCTCCTGCCCTGGGCTGGCTCAAACATTTTGAGCTGCCGACTGCACCCCTCAGCAGCCTCTGGTGGGACAGACATGATGGTGCTGAGGTTAGGGAGCTGGGCTCCCCTGGGGTCTCTCCTCTCCCTGCTCTTTTCTACCTGCATGGCGGTAAGTGAAGGGACAGCCTTAGAAAACCCATCGCTGAGGAAAGAACTGCCAGAGAAAATTCACTGAAAATGGTCTTTTTTTCTTCTCTTCAGTACATCGCTACCAGAGACAACTGCTGCATATTAGATGAGCGATTTGTAAGTACCTGAACAATTTTCTTTTATCTTCAGAGTCTTTCCCACCCTGAATATTAACTGCCAATATCACTTCTATTTCTATTTGAACATTGCTGGTTTCAGTACTTATGAAATGCCCTGTGCTTAAGCCTATTATCTATTCATAGAGGAACACACTTCTTAAAATGTAGGGCAGGCTGTGCTGTTGGCAGAAGCATATGTCCAGAAGACACCACAAGTAACTTCATGCACTGTTTGCCTGCTAGGTGTGTATATGTCCACACAGTCTGAGCCTAAATTGCCTTTTTAAATTCAAATTTACAGAGAAAGTGGCAAATGCCTGATCTTTTTTATCCACAATTATTTGCATAAGCAGTGCCTGAAAATTCCTCTGCCCAAATATTCTGCTTTCCTTTTTTCTTTTTCTTTTTTTTTTTTTTTTTTTCTTTTTTTCCTCCCTGAAACATTGCCAATGACTATTCTTTCCTCTTTAGGGTAGCTACTGCCCAACGACCTGCGGTATTGCAGATTTCTTTAATAAATACCATCTAACTATGGATAATGAACTGCAGGAAATTGAGACAATGTTGCGGCAAATTAGTAATGCCACAGGAACAGCAGAACATTTGATCCAACACATCCAGAGCCTCTATCCTCCAGAGAAGCAGACACTACCAAGTGAGAATATAAAAATAGCTACATAACTGAAAAATATATATTATGTAGTTTTATTGGTTTCTGATTTGCTTAATTACAATAATTTTAATACTTTTTTCCGCTTTACAGATTCACTCGATAATTATACTCAAAAGTCCAAGAAAATAATTGAAGAAATTATCAGATATGAAAACACAATTTTGTCTCATGAAAATACTATACAGTAGGTATCTTCCACCTTTTACACCTCTTAACAGTCCAGACTGGGGGAATTTCTGTTCTTTTATCAAGAGCAGCTAAGGCTTCCTCAGAAAGGTTTTTTGTGTTTATGTTGAACATTGTGCCCACACTGTCATTAGTAACTGCCCAGCAAGACACAGAAGGATCACGAGGATCTGATCTTCTGTTTTCTGCTCATTTAGATGAGCCATTAGTGGTGCAAGCACTAGAAGATAAGAATGTCAGGAAGCATGGTGATAAATTTGTTTCTGTTTCCTTTGCTGTGCCAGATAGTCCTAAATTTTTTATCATCACTTTTGGAGGTTTTATTAACGTGAGTTTGTTCTGTAATGCAGAGTATATTAAATATTTGTACAGTCATTCCCTCTGGCTACTTTGTCTGCCTATATCCATGAAAACCAGCTGAGTTGCATTGATCTAAATCGTAAGTTACTATAAACTCAGTGGTAGTCTTTTGTAAATTGACATTGAAAATAAAATTGAAAACATCATTAACTTGTCTAAATCTTAAGGATGTTTTTTGCCCTGAAAGTAGAGGAATCGCCAGTCCTAAAACATGTCAAGGATGAGTCAGGCATTCTGCCACTTTCAGCATTTTATTTACAGCTTTTATGTTTTACAAATGCGTTATCATTAAACAACTTGCCATAGGGTTACATTTATACACTAATTACCGGTTTGAGTTTTGCTGGTTAGAGCCAAGTCAAGTCTTGCATAAGGCTAGGTGTGTGCTTTCCTATTTTGGGCTGGCTTTCTCAACTTCAAATATCAGCACTAACAAGAGAGGCACCCCCTTCCAGAGAGGCACGTGTAGCAGCAGCACGCTACAGAGGTGAAGCATTTGTGGAGTGGAATGGGCATTGTATATTGAGAAACAGATGAAACAACAAACCATTTGTATGTCTCTCTCTGTCCAGACAGTTGACAGATACACATATATTGAACAGCAACAGGATCACACAGCTGAAACAGAAGATTGCTCAGCTTGAGTCCCGCTGTCAGGAGCCCTGCAGAGACACAGCTGAAATACAGGAGACAACGGGAAGAGGTGTGCAAAGTGCCTCTTGTATAGTGGAGGGGTCAGTGAGTTATGAGCACTGACAGCTGGCAGCACAGCAGTGAGTTATTTGCAATCTCATGGGGCATATATTTCTGCAAAGATCCAGAAGATTGCAAGTTATGAAGCCAGTGTTTGGATCAGTATAAGTGCTAGGAAGATGCGCTGCAAACGAGGCATTCAGATGGAACAGAGGTGTCACTTGCTTCTTTGGAATTTTTGGCCAAAGTATGATTATCCCCAAATGTATTCTAAACATGAGGGATATGGATGGAGTTTCTATAGGAAAGATAACTCATTATCACAATTCTACTGAGTCACCGGAAAAAAAAAAAAAAAAAAAAAAAAAAAAAAAAAAAAGTAATTCTTCCCTTAACTCCCAAAGTGCCTTTTTGATTGCTGTAGAAATTAATGAAATTAGTATATTTTACATCTAAGTTGCTTAAATTCTGTGTGAGACTAAATTCCTCCTAATCTTATCCAACTCCTGTGACCTTCATTCAGATTTTTTACGGTAATTACATTAAGGTGTGTGGACTAAACAGCTAATTTTGCAGCAACAACAATTTAGATGTACTGTATTTTTTGCACTAAGAATGTTACAATATCAACTAAATGTGAGGATAGAACTGCAACTAGATTAATAACACTCCTTTTGATATATTATCTTCAGATTGTCAAGATGTTGCAAATAAGGGTGCCAGAAAGAGTGGTCTTTACTTTATCAAGCCTCAAAAAGCCAAGCAGTCATTCCTGGTCTACTGTGAGATTGACTCATATGGCAATGGCTGGACAGTATTACAGAGGGTATGCCACTTACTTATTCTTCCAAGAGCAAGCTTATTTCATCAGCAATGTTTTTATTTACCCAAATAAGGTACATGTATTTTTGATTGAGGATTTTGGTGTTGTTTTTATATTGTTGGTTTTTTTGCCCCTCAGAGACTGGATGGGAGTGAGGACTTCAAGAAAAATTGGATTCAGTACAAAGAAGGATTTGGACATTTGTCTCCAGATGACACCACTGAGTTCTGGCTGGGAAATGAAAAGATTCATTTAATAACTACACAGTCCACCCTGCCATACACCTTACGAGTAGAACTGGAGGACTGGAGTGGCAAAAAAGGGTATTTGCTTGTGATGCCTGTGAAAATGACAGCTTAAAACCTACTGCTCCCACTTCTATAAGTTTGCACAGCTCTCTGAAAAAATGGTGGGCCCTTAGACCTGCTAACATGCATAGGACACTGCTTTGGCTTCTGAACTCACAGCTGTGGCAGCAGTCACTATGTGTGACTTGTTGCCAGGCACGTATGTGTGTCTAAAGGCCATGTGCTGGCAACCCTGATTTATTTGGTGGGAGGAATCTCTTTCTTCAAGTTTGTTCATATCTTATGCACCTTGTGGACAAGATAGTTGTTGTAGATCACGTCCAACTTCCTCCTCTTCGTTTTCCTTTTTCCTTTTTCCTTTTTCCTTTTCCTCTTCCTCTTCCTCTTCCTTTTCCCTTTCCCCTTCCCTTTTCCCCTTCCCCTTTGCCTTTCTCCTTTTTCCTTTTTCCTTTTTCCTTTTTCCTTCCCCCTTCCCTCTTTCCTCTTTCCTTTTTCCCTTTTCCCTTCCTCCTTTCCCTTTTCTCTTTTTTCTCTTTTCTTTCCTTTTCTTAGTTTCTTTTCTTTGTATTCTGTTCTCCAGGACTCACTATCCTTGCAAAAATTGTAGATTTTTCACACATCACTGAAGATGAGTATTCAGCAAACATGTATCCCAGAAGCTGGTTGGATGTGTCACTGAGCTGAGGCACACAATCATGTAAAACCAATTCCTTTTCAAACGCTAGGATGCCATAAAATTCTTTTCTGCATTTCTAAGGCCTATGTATTTTTCATTTGTGCATTTTTGGGAATGCAGCATGCTTATATTCACCATTCTCTTTTGTTACCAGCACTGCTGACTATGCTGTATTCAAGGTGGGAAGTGAGCAAGACAAATACCGACTGACTTACGCCTACTTTATCGGTGGTGAAGCTGGGGATGCTTTTGATGGATTTGATTTTGGAGATGATCCAAGTGACAAATCCTTCACCTTTCATAATGGCATGCGGTTCAGCACCTATGATAATGACAATGATAACTTTGCTGGCAATTGTGCTGAGCAAGATGGATCTGGATGGTGGATGAATAGATGTCATGCTGCTCACCTGAATGGCAAATACTACATAGGTAAAGTATCTTCTACATATCCAGGACACCACGTTTCAGTGACAAAAAAAATATGGGTCAGTTACACTGAAGATATTTTGCCATCTGAGGTAGAGTGTTCTTTGCAATAACTTTTAACAACAGCAGTAAGATCTTATGGCTGCTCTGCAGTCCAAAGTGGTAGAATCAGTCCTGAGAGAAACAAACTCCTGGGAGAAGTGCAGTGAGTGGAGGCTGTTAGCATGCCCAGGGATAGCATGGAAGTGTTAGTTCCAGGAAAATGTAGGGACACGTTAACTATTTTAGAAAGCAACTAACCGTTTTGCTCCAACTGGTATTTTTCAGATGGTGTATACACATCACAAGATGCTGGTCCATCTGGATATGACAATGGCATTATCTGGGCAACCTGGCGTGACCGGTGGTACTCCATGAAGAAAACTGCAATGAAAATCATCCCTTTCAACAGACTGTCAGTAGATGGACAGCAGCACAACCTAGGCAGTGCCAAACAGGTTCGACCACAGGCCCGAGGAGATATTTAAAATAACAACAGGATATAGTTGTGATTTCAAACACTGAGCATGGACAGGTGAAGTGTTAAGCCCACCGCATCTTAGGGCAGTCGGCTTTGTTTAACATTGTGTCACATAAATATTTGTACTTTCATTTTCATATATCTTCCACATCACTATTTCCTTTAACAGATATGTAAATGGATAGATCAGGAATAATCTCTTCTCTTCATGTGTTGTAAATGCTACGTTTTAAATTTCCAACTAGCATTACAATGTATGAACGTTATTAACATGTAATAATAGCCTTATGTGCTTCTTTAGAAGAACATTAAAATGCTCTCCTTTTTTTCTCTTGTAGGTTGGAGACTCCTAAAGGGACAATTTCAAGAGGAATGGTCTGAACAGGAAAAACAAGTATTTTATCTCTTAGACACTGAGCTTACCCAACATCACACAGTTCAGTTTTCGCTGGAAAGCACCACTGACTGTAAAAGGCCCAAGTCTCTTCCCTGAGGAGTGCTTACCTCTGTACATGAGGTTCTGGTTTGGTTTTTTTTCTGTACAAATTATCAATAAATTTTTGATAATTACAAAAACCCTGAAGTTGTTATCTGTGCTCCACTGTTGGCTAGACAAACCAAAGTAAACTTTATGATGGTTGGAAAAGTTACTCTGATCAGAGCTGTTTGATTCAGTCATTCCTGAATTGCCTGCCAGTAGCTTCTGCTCTTTGTTTAGAGGCCAGTGTTGGAGTTATTTCCCCATAGTATATGGCTTGTTTGCAGAAGTTTTCATTCTGTTTTCTGATGAAATTGATTTGTGACACAGATCAAAGTACACAGCAACATGAAAGAGTCCTGGTTTAGTGCTGAAGGCTTCTTAACTGAGCTTACCACAAAATAATAAACACATTTTCTATCAGGATATGTTAGGAATATACTATCAGTGACCAATAAAAGATATCTTACTCCAAAGCATACATATTAATAATCCTCTCAAATACTACTCAGAATAAATGCTTCATTTGCTATATAGCAGAGAGTATTACACTGTACAATCATTATTCCTATATAACCCCTTTTTATTTATAAATATTTTAAAATTAATGTAACATATCTAGTGCCATTATCCAACAAAAAATATTTAAAATTGCAGAAGAAATTACCTGTATTTTATTTGCACTTTTTTTTTCTAGACCTGATTATGATTTTCCATGTGATTCATTTCAGCAAACTTGCAGCACAGACTAAGAATAGCAAAGAGTTTGTGGTGCTGTCTGAGTGCACTCAGCATGATGAGAGCTTTTGAGGAATACGTTAGGAAATCACATTAGGGTTGTGGATAAACTGCTCAACAAAAAGATGCACTCAGAACTAAACTACATATCTATGTAGCTATCTCAAGCTGATGTACTGAGAGGTGAAGTCTGAAGTGTATCCTAGTCTTTATTTTTAGCTGCTACTGAAAGGCCAGTTGACCTGGCATTTCTAAAGAGCTCATTCAAGTGCTTTAAAGACAGGGAGATATTACACTAATGGACAGACCTTAAAGGAGGTTATGCCCCCTCAACACTTCTTAATTTTTGGTCCCCAGGTCTCCAGTGAGTGGTGATAAGCTGCTGTGCCCCTGTCATTTTTACTGGGATTGTTTTGACTTAGTTGAAGTTTTACCCTTGGGCCAAAATCTAAGAGGAAAGCAAGTTTCTCAGGAGTTGGTGAGAAAAAACCATCATTAGGATAGAGTCAGCTTGGGGTTAATAACAGTTCAGGATGAGGGACAATGCCTGCACACCACTCAGCTGGTACATTTGCACAGGTCCATGCAAGCAGCCAGGCTGAACAGCTCAGTGCCAGCCTTGACACCCAGTTCCTCAGCAAGCAGAGCATTTTTCCTAAACATTTTGTGCCATGAGGCCTCTCCCATGGTTCTTGTGACTGAAGCAGTTGGTGTAGAGAGGCATGGGGGAAGGATGTGAGCTGAGGGCTGGTGAGCCCAGTCTGACCCTAGTTCTACAAACAGACATTTCAGTCCCTTCCACTTTGTTTTTTCATTTTATCCCATCTATGGCATGACTTTAAGGTTGTTATTATTAATATATATATATTTATATATGCAATGTGAGATTAAAAAATATTTCTTTCTGTCACTTTGACTTTGTATCCACACTCTGCTATGTCTGAGCTCTGATTTGCTTCTCTCAGTTTAGCTTGTTAAAGGCCACAATGTGATGACAGTCTGCTGTAACTACACACATTTCTATGGTGTGAGCTGACATTTTGTGGGTTGCTCACTAGAACTAAGACTGGCTTATTCTTCCAGTTGAGTCGTTGAGCGGTGTCTTAAGTTTTCATAAATCATTTTAACCTCTTTGGAGAGGACCATGTGCTCCAGTGGTCAGGCAGGTCAGAACTCCAAATCCTAGAAGCCTGATCTTTCAAAGAAATCCTATGCCAAATTTCATCAGCGAGTCTGCAGGATCCCAGCTTGCAGTTATATTCTCTGGGTCCTGAAAGAAGACTGTTAAGATACATACCTTCAGGTCCTTTGCTTTACCATTTCTAGCCCTCTAAATGCCAGAAAGTGGCCTAAAAAGACCTTCTATGTCTTTTCACTCTTAGAGGGACAATAATGTTCTCAGTCTTGTTTTTTGCAAGCAAATGCATTCCAATTTGACTTATTGCTCCTGTTTTGTATACTGATGCTCATATTTCTCCTTTCTTAGTCTTTATTGTACCTGACCCTCAGACCATAGCCTGTGGTGAAAGTTGTCTGTATTTCAGCAAGCCCATCCCCCTCTGAGATTATAAAAGTTCATTATAGGACCTTGTGGCTACAATGAATTTGCCTTTCTTTCATACTTTGTGCTTGCAATCACTCTTCCGAAGACCACTGTAGCACAAAACAGAGGAATCAGGAAGGGAAACACTTTCTCTTCTGCATGCTCATTCCAAAACAAAACAAAAAAATCCCCAACAAAACAAACCAACCGAACAAACAAAAATATCCCAAACAAAAACAAAACCAAAAAAATGTGATTGACAAAAGGATGGTGGTAGAAAGAGGCAAATAAGGTGGATGGACTGGGTCGTTCAGCCCCTGAGACACGACGTGGTGAAAATATGGGAGCAGATGCAGGGACTGGGCAGTAATGAATTCAGAAATGTTAAGTAGTCCAAGGAGCACATGAAGAGAAAGTGGAGCTGATAGTTGGGGTTGAAGGAGTTGGAGTTGGACCAAAAGAAGAGACAGGAATGAGCACGTAAGAGAAGGAGAAGGCAGCACTTGGAAACTGGTGGTGGGAACTGGTGGTAGGACAGGAGACAGGGCAGTGCTGGGCAGCCAAGGGCTGGCTCACATCTGTGACCCATAAACCAGAGCTAAATCCCAGACTCCCCAGCTAGTGCTGTGGCAACCTGCTAAGTGCAGGAGACCTGAAGCAGTGGACTGCACTTCCATCCTTTGGTCGTGAATTAAAGTTAAATCCAAAGTTTATCTAGCTCTTGGCCTTTAGCCTTTCAAACAAACACGGGGAGAAGTGACTGGATGATTGCAACAGGAAAGCAAAGGTACAGGCTTGAGGTCAGGACCAGATTCAGCCCTTAACTGGAAGACCTGAGGAACTCCTCCTTCACCCCAGCTTCACCCATCAATCCCTTTCATGTGAAGCAGGAAACCCTCTTAGCTTACCTAATCTTTATGTTCAGTTACCAATTTTTTCCAGTCCCTCGTGCCCTGGTGGCCGAGTTTTACTTGGACCAGAGCTTAAGTTTTTGATGTCTGAAGGTCACCAGAGAGCTGTGTTCTCCATCAGCATCAGAGGAGACCTGGCACATGCTGCTGCCACGTCCAGCCTGACACTGGTTGCCAGTACTCAGGACAACACCTTGCAAATCATCACACCCTCTGTTAGCATGACTGAGCAGGCAGAAATTTCACTGCTTGATGTGCCCTGACTGGTCCTGATTTTTAAGACCTATTAGATTACAAAAATAATGTTTGGAGAGTAGTGAAGATCATAAAATCGAGCTCTTACAAACTGGAAAACCCAGAACTGGGGTGACACGTCCCATCTGAGTTAAGAAGGATGCTCAGTTGTTGCCTAGCTTAGAATGCATGCGGGAAGATCAGGCAGGGAGTAGCTGTCTCTTCCTTACAGCTGAAACCTGGCAGAATTAGGTGCTGTTCCTGCTCTCATCTCCTAGTTCCTGTGGGACCAGAGGTCAGATGCTTTGGCATCTTGGAACTGGCTGCTGGATGTCCCTCCTGAGCCCCAGGGCAGGCACAGAGAGCACTACAGCTGCCACCAGTGGGATGAATGAAATTTGTTGGCTTGAGTGGGAGACTCTATGGACCCCAGTAGATTTTGGAGTAAGCTCCTTTTACTCTGTTCTGTAAAATAATTAGTCCTAAGCCCGCAAGGCTTCCTCCCATTGGAGTCTTGCCCTCCCTCAAGCATTTTGTGGTTCTCTGAACTTTTTCTAATTCTTTCACAGAAGTGCTGCAACACAGTGAGCAAAACTGCTTGCAGTGAGCAAGCATCACCAGTCTTGCCCCTGCTGAAGTGAGCAGATGAAGATTTTGGTCTGTCATTATATTTACTAAATGCTTTGAGTTCAGGAGCTGCTTTACAGACATTTATTGACCAAACAACAGAGCCATGGCTGGCTGATCTTCAAACTGAGCAAAGGTAACATGGCCTCTTTGGACATTTGTTGCTGAAGTTAGTTGGGTTGTCTTGATGCTGAAATCAGAAGTTTGTTGCATCATAGCATTACTGGCACTCCATGGGATTCAGTGGAAGACTCTACAAAACACCTTTGTAAAGGTGTTTGTTTTGGTTTTACAAAACACCTTTTTTTACAAAGCACAAAACAGGGAATCAAAATAGACAAAACACCTTGTTTCAGACTTCACACAGATAAGATTAAGCCTTATATACAATATAAACCCTTTGCCATGCAAAACTAGATCCTGATGGTGTAGCTATTAATCAACGACATAAATAAGTGTAGCACCATCTTACTGAACTCTTTCATTTTCTGCTACCTGAGGATGTGACTCACTCTCAGAGAGATGGGTATAAGTTCTGTTAAGTTTAAGAGGGTTTTCCCAGGTAAGAGAAACATGAAGTGCAGGACCAGAAATGGGGTCCAGTTTATCTGCAGTGAAGTTTACACAGAGAGGTTTTGAGCCTCTTGAAGGCAGAAGACAAGAGGAAAAACAGAGGAAAGGAGGATAAGAGAAAACCTGAGACCCTGCTGGAATGGATCCAAAGTTACAAGCAGCTATTTTGCATTAAATATATTATACAATGCCAGAGTGAAGCTTAAACATGTCCCTCTAAATC
Organism: Florisuga fusca; assembly: GCA_038090715.1. Lineage (NCBI taxonomy): Eukaryota > Metazoa > Chordata > Aves > Apodiformes > Trochilidae > Florisuga > Florisuga fusca. The sequence goes on along the minus strand of JAAWXA010000025.1, from coordinate 10,434,079 downwards.
AAAATACAATAAGACGTCACAACCTGTAGATGATGGATAGTTTTGTGAATATCATGTGGTCTTAAAAAAACAAGAGAGAGTTTTATTCCTTCAAATTATTAGGCCCACATTTGCTCAAATAAAGGTTTTCTTGCTCATTACCACTTATTGTGGTGGCAACTTTTGAGACAAGCAGCATCTCTCAAGTGTCTGACAGCCTTGTACAACACTTCCCACTATGGTTTGCTACAGACCTCATAGACCTTTATCATCACACTTAAAACTCTGTGTACACAATTACACAAACATTTAAGGAGACATGACTCCCTAGGGAGACTTAATTATGATTAAGATCTGTTCTGGAACATTTTCAAGTACTACTCTACTCTGGTCTTCCTAAACAGGTATTTATTTCAAGCAAGTTCTGCTTGATAAAAAATCAGAATACACCTTTTGTGTAAGAAACAGCATAATGTTTAACACATTGCACATTATACAAACAACAGTAAGGTCCAGCTAAAGAAATGCAGTAAACTGAGCTCTGCAGCCTTCAGGAATTAGTTTCAGTTGATGACCACGTGCTCACAGATAAGCTGTGTCAGACTTTCTTAGACTAGTACTTGTTTTTTTGGAAAGCCCACTGGATTTCACAGCAGTGGAAGACAATCACACAGAAAGGGCAAACTAATTATTTCCTTTTCCGAATATCATCTCTTTGATTATGTGAGTTAAATGTCCAATGCATAGAGTGTGTGTCTCCCAGCAGGTAAGTACTGGGATCACACAAGGTCCTGAGTACCTCTTTGCTGGACATCCAGTTACAAGAAATGAAGCATTAGACAGACTCTTTGTTTTCCTGGAACACATGGTGCTACCCACATGTTGGTGTGGTACAAACTTATCTGGAGCAAATAACATCAGCAACTTGTGCAAGAGGCCACAGGTAATCACCTAACAGGAGGGCATTTGGCATGTTTTTTCTCCAAACAGAAGGCAGCATAATGATTAATCTCAGTTTCACAGTAAGGTTTAAATTGCACCAGGAGACCAGAGAAGAGCATCCTTTCACTCAGAGTTCAGTTCCCTCTTCTGAAGATGACATCAGTGTGGATCCTCTGTGTCTTGCTGTGCCTCAGCATAGGCCGGGTATGAGTTTTCTTTCTTGATTCTTCTCATATCTTTCTGGTTTTAAGAGCATCTGTTTATTTAATGTTCATTCATTAGACAGATACATTTTGGAGGTCCTAAAATTTTTAGCTCCTAAAACTCAGTGCACACACACATATGCACAAGTTTACTGCAACCACATTCATCAGTAGTTCTTGAGTATCCAGCTAGCTCTCTAGTTTTGCTTAATTCAGTTTTTCTGAATCTGCCTGGCTTCAGGACCAGCAATGCTGCTGCATTAACATGAATTTATAGATTCACAGGTGTAAACCTAACTGACTGGATGCTAGTGGCTGCAGCCTGTAAAAAATTTATATTTTTTAGGGGGAGTTCTACTCTTCTTTGGACAGTACTTCAGCAGAGCTTTCCACCTAAAAAAGACACACAATACCTTTATTACAAAATACATATTAAAAAAGAAGGATTCCTGTGGCAGCAATATCAGGTTAAATGAGAGCTATGTAAGAAATGAGATAAACCTGATTTTTTACTATGCTAATATAACCTCACTCTTTTCTCATTGAGGTCTCAGACCATAACCTTATTTTAAATTGTTTATGGGGGTTTTTGACTATTTTTTTAGGACATGCATCTCTTAACAAATGACAGAAATTATAGGAAGCAGATATGTCAAAACAGAAGCAGTTGTATTGGAGCTGTCAATGCCAAAAGGTCAAAGACGACCTAAGAGTAAAGTTTATATTTGTTCCTTTGAAGAGGTGCTTGGGTCCCATCCTCAGGGTGTGGATCAAACCAACTAATTTTAATATTGACATTCCAGTTTTACAGGGCTGAGATTCTGGCACTGGAGGCTAGAACTAGGAAATATTTCTCCACCTCAGAATTAATCATTAATCATTAATCATTAATAATAATAATTACTAATCATGAATATTTTCAAGCATTAATTATACTGCTTGAAAAGAATGTGAGGTGTGCAGAGCAGTCCTTCAGATCTAATTACATCTCAAGAACTAAAACAGGGCTTTCTTTTATGAAAGAGAATTATTTTTCCGCCTTTTACTGGGCAATAACTGTAAGAATCTCTAGAGTGTTTTGGATTAGAATTAGCTTTTATGGATGCACTTTTGTTTCTCAGGTTTCAAGTAAATCTCAGTACATTTATTTCTTTTTCTACTAGCACAGTGGAATTCATCCATCACTGACATAATTATTCTTATGACTGTGTTTTTATCTTTCTTGTTCTTTATGCAGTTCAAAACAGTGCTAAAAGCTTACAGTTACAAATGTGATTAAAATCAGAAACACTAATGGGAAAACTCTCTTCATATTCATCTTCAAGACAGTTTTGTATATATTGACAGTTGCAGAATGAAAACAGAAATTCAGGAATATCATAGCAAAGGGAATAGAACAAATGTTTTTCTAAAGCATTTGCTTTAACTTAATCAGCTTTATCCTAATTTCAATTTAATTTCATATTTACACACAGAACACAAGTTTCATGTGGAATGATTTTATCCTGACCATCACCAGCTCTGTGTGTAGCAGCATTGATTTTTTTTTGATTTTTTTTTTGGAATTTCCAGGCATCAGCTATGCCACTGAGTACTTGAGGATGTCAGCGTTACATTTCTGCCTCTCTTGGCAGCTTCTCAGTTAATCTCAGCTTTGCTTTTCTCCCAGCAGGCACAGGGTGGAGAGACCACCTTTGAAAAGGAGGGTGCAGGGGTTCGTGGTCCCAGGATTGTGGAGCACATGTCCCAGACCACCTGCCAGTATGAGAAGAACTGGCCCATCTGTGCAGATGATGACTGGGTGAGCAGTGAGCTCTGGGGGCTGAAGGCAGTGCCCATCAGGGGGGTGCTCACAAACCTGGGCTGCACCCCAGTGATGGGTGCTGGGCAACCACCATGTGGGTGGGCTTTAGGGGGAGGATAGGTAACCCTACATGTTGGGGAAGCCTAGAGAGATCTCCTATGGGAAAAAAAGCAAAAAAGGAAAAAAATGAGGAGAATGAAAGAGAAGTTAGCAGGCGTGCATAATCAAAAGAGAAAGGAAATCTGGAAGCATAAGTTGAACTAAAAGAAGGATGTTCCTAAAATAAATAAGAAGGATTTATTTGCAGAATTTTGATAGTGCCATTCTTAGAGCTGCTATGAGAAAGGCACCAGAACAAAAGATGTGTGACAAAGACAAGAAACAACTAGAAACAACTTACGCTTCAGTAACTACTTATTAGGAAACCTGAGAACAAAACATTCAGTAAAAAAGTTGTAACAATTGGCTGGATGTCATTGTCTGTGAACTCTTAATTTGTCCCTCTCTTGCCTCTTCCATCTCAGCCCATCTCTTTCCTACATTTATTTCATGAAATCTTGACAAAGACCTTTAGTCTGTAAGAACATCAAGCTTTTCTGAGGAATTTTTTCCTTAAGTAAGTTGACCTCTGACATTCTTTCTCAAACTGAAAAAACCCTTCTCCTCACAGCAGCCTTTTGGGAAATACATATATATACCAAATTGTGTGTATACATACACAGAATTTCACCCTGAAGGACAGAGGAGAGGGAAAATCAAGGGTTTGCTTGATCCTCCCTCTATGGCAGGTTTCTGAGGATGTACCTCAGTGATTCCATCACATCAGTGTCAGAGCCATAGGAGGTAAAAGATCAGCCCACAGGTGGCTTGCTCTGTGTCACACAAGTCCTTGGTAAAGTCTTTGCACGAATAGACCAGGACATCAGAACAGATCTAGCAGAATTTTGCCCTAGTTTTTTTTTTACTGTTTCCAGAGTTGGCCAAAAGTCTGCTAACAGAATGTTAAGAAAAGGTTTATTCATTAAGATTTCAACACAATTATTTTCCTCTTCCAATCTTAGGGAACAAAATGTCCATCAGGCTGCAGAATGCAAGGACTGATTGATGAAACAGACCAGGATTATAGTCACAGAATAGACAAAATCAAGAAGCAGCTCGCACAATATCAAAACAACTATAAAAAATCCAATAATATAATTGTGGAAACCATAAACGTACTAAAACCAAACCTGGACAGTGCTCAGCGTGAGTATCTTGCACCCAGTTTTTATTATCCATCGCTGCGCTATATTTTTTTTTAATCCTTTTTTTGTGTGTCTGAGAAATATGTAGTGAAAATATATGCTGCACTGGACCTTGTGATCCAAAGACAGAATAAATATTGTAATACAAAAATCTTTTAACTAGTAAAAACTAGTGTAATTTTTACCTGCTCAGTATTGTGAGAAATAATTACCTGCTTTAATTTCATATTTAAAATACACTACTCTTTCAGGGAAGAGAAGCCCACATACATAGGTGACTGATGCATTTCTCTTTCAGAGACTGAGGAGAATTACGGTCACGTGTCAGGAGAACTGAGGAGAAGAATTGTGGCATTAAAGCAGAGAGTTATCACTCAAGTAAACAGAATTAAAGCACTACAGAGCAGCATCCAGGAACAGGTGTTGGAGATGAAGCGCTTGGAGGTGAGTAGCTACCTATTTTCTACTCTTTTCAGAGCTGAGCTACAGAAAGAGGGCCTCTCTGTTACACCATACGTGGGAAGCACTTCTGCCTCTGGAAGAAAAACCTGATGCATCTCTCACAGGATCTGACCTGCTGAGGCAAATCCCCCCTGGAGTTGTTTTCTGTGCAGTTTGGTTTTCTTTAATGGCTGCGTGGGAACCAGAGTGAGCTCAGGAGGACTTCAGGTCCTGTCTGTTGCTTCTGCTCTCAGACAGGCAGGAGAATTGTTATACCTGCAGATAACTGGCTCGGTACAAGGCATTTCTCCTCCTGTAAGGATCTGCTGAGAAGCTAGGATGAGGTGGGGGTGCCCTGCCCTGTCATGTTCCCAGGCTGCAGCCAGTTCTCCTGATAGTAATGCAAGGAAAAGTCCTGGCATAAACAGCAGTATTGTTCAAAAGCTCATTTTGACCCCCGGATCAGAGATTTGGCTTTTGGATCATCTGGGAAAGCAGTGGTATCCATGGGATGGCAGGCATCACAGCAGGGCTGTGACAGGCTCTGGGACAAGTCGAGTGTCTTCCCCTCTCCTTGGAGGACTTGTTTCTGCCTTGGTCCCTAGTGAGTGTATCCAGCTCTGCAGCACTCCCTCCAAACTCATGAAGAAAACCCTGAGAATAAAGCGAGTGGAGATGGGGAACATGTTACCAGATACTGCTCTGTGGAGCTCATGTGTGCTGTGCTATTGCACAGCTGTATTTACAGTGGAAATAAAACCAGGTGTGATTTCAAAACTGAGTTTTAGAAAAGAAGCTCCCACCTTTCCCCAACCCAGTTAAGGATACGCTTGCTTGAGAAAATCAGAAAAGCCTCCTAACTAACTTATTTCTCTGTTAATGTAGGTGGATATTGATATTAAGATCCGAGCTTGCAAAGGAAGCTGTGCTAGAGGTTTTGATTACCAGCTGGACAAAGAAAGCTACGACAACATTCAGAAGCAGCTTACCCAAGCCAACTCCATCGACTTGCACCCAGAGCTTCAAGTGACCACCTTGAGCACACTGAAAATGAGGCCACTTAAGGACTCAAACGTTCCTGAGCATTTTAAGCGCAAGCCTCTGCCAGAAATGCAAGCTCTGAACATAATTGATAATATCAAGCAGATGCAAGTGGTATTAGAGAGACCAGAAAGAGACACAATCCCCTCCCGAGGCGACAGTGTGTACCACGCAGCTGAGTCAATGGGGGGTGGACCTTTATACACCAGCAAGTTAGTTAATCCTACTCTTGGGAGAGAAACCTCTAGTCTGGGAGACAAAACTTCCTCCTCTGTTCGTAGATGCACTAAAACTACCACCAAAAAAGTTGTCACTACCCCTGATGGCCCTAGAGAAGAAGTAGTTGAAAAAGTGATTTCTTCTGATGGCTCTGACTGCTCCTATTTGCAAGGAGGGGAAGGGACCATGTACCATATTGGTGGGGCAGATGACTTACACAATCCAGAGAAGCTATTGCTTGACTTAGAATCATTTTTTAGCCCTGACTCTGGCAGCATTTCAACTCCTGGCAAAGGTGTTAGCCACTTAGGTACTGGGGTAGCCAGTCATTCAGGGACTTATGTGGGGAAAGGCAAATTCACAGATTTAGGAGAGGAGGAAGAAGATGACTTTGGAGAACTTCACTTTCAGCCATCTGGAGTCTCATCTGGCAGTGCAAGTCACTCCAAGACTGTAGTGACCAGCGCCTCTTCTAGTTTCAACAAGGGAGGCTCCACTTTTGAAACAAAATCACTAAAGACCCGTGAAATAACTGAGCAGCTAGGTGGGGTGCAACATGATGAGAGTGCAGAGGATACCCCAGACTTTCAGGCACGCAGCTTCAGATCATCAGGAGTGAAGCGAAGGAGAGCCAGCACTGGGAAAGGTACTCAGGCATCACGGAAGTAGTTACTGAGGTAGTGGAGCCAAGTTCCATCTGTAAACAAACTGACACATTGGTTTTAGATACTGCAGTACAACAGTGTGATGATAAAATGAAAGCACTGTGTCTGTTGGTTTCCACCTCAGAAAAAAAAAAATAAAAAAAAATTCATTAATAATTGGGTATTACATAGACAATTCACAATTCAAGAAAGATGCAATTTTCTTTTCTGAATTCATTTTAACGTTGCCTGTCATTATACCTAGTGTAGTCTAAGACATGTTTAACAGTTTTCATGAAAGCTATTTGTACTTGGATTCCTCTGAACCTTTTATTAAATTTTGCTGGTAACTCCTGTCAAACCAGATCAACTTTTTTTTTTAGACTGTGATGATATCCGCCAGAAACACACTTTTCGTGCCAAAAGTGGCATTTTCAAAATCAAGCCAGCGGGATCCAATAAAGTTTTGTCAGTTTATTGCGACCAAGAGACCACTTTGGGAGGATGGCTATTGATCCAACAGAGAATGGATGGATCAGTGAATTTTAACCGGACCTGGCAAGACTACAAAAGAGGTTTCGGCAGCGTGGATGGCAGAGGGCGAGGAGAGCTCTGGCTGGGCAATGAAAACCTCCACTTGCTGACTCAGAACGGCACTCTCCTTCGGGTAGAGCTGGAGGACTGGGATGGAAATGCTGTGCATGCAGAGTACATTGCCCGGGTAGGGCCTGAAGCAGAAGGGTACACCCTCGCCCTGTCCTCCTACCGGGGGACCGCCGGGGACGCGCTGATCGCCGGCTGGCAGGAGGAGGGCACCCAATACACCTCCCACCAAGAGATGAGGTTCAGCACCTTTGATCGGGACCAGGACCGCTGGGAGGAGAGCTGTGCCGAGATGTACGGGGGGGGCTGGTGGTACAACAGCTGCCAGGCTGCCAACCTCAATGGCATTTACTACCTGGGGGGCCACTATGACCCCAGGTACAACGTGCCTTATGAGATCGAAAACGGTGTGGTCTGGCTGCCATTTAGAGCCTCTGACTATTCCCTCAAGAGTGTCAGAATGAAAATCAGACCCCTAGGAGCCCTGTAGAAAGACAGGTTTTTAATACATATGTTATGACATATACCAGTTGGAAAGATTTTTATATATGTATGTGCATGATGTACCCTTACCCCGTGAATTTGAAGGTAACAGGACACATCTGTGGCTTAAAATAAACACTGATTAATTATCAACAAAATAGTTCTTTCATCTTATTTGTAACTGACAAAGCTTTTGAAAGAAATACAGATTTAAAACCCATTTTTACATAAATTTTTTCTATGTATTTGGCTATATCTTTTTTCTGTCTCTCTCTTTAGAAGCTTTCATCCTGACTGGAGATAATGTATTCATAATTTGAATTATTTACTTTAAAGTAATAAAAGAATTTAGAGGTATGTTCACCACAAACTCTTTCCTCCACTAACATGAGCCATGAAATTCTGGTCGAGTTCAACACTCACACTTCAGGGTCATCTCTCATTTCCATTTTGGGGGGAGACCAACAGCAGTGGGGGTCAGTTCTCAGGCAGAGTCCTGGGGGGGTTGTGTTCTCAGTTTTGCCACACACCTAACACTGAGTACAATTCAATAAATCATGAATCCAATTTAGTACTGACTTTTAAGGATCTCCTACAATTTGATTGCACAAATATGTAGAGAGACCTTCCATCCCATTGATTTGTCATGCATAATGTCCCTTCAAAATGAGATAGTCATGATAACTCATCAAAATACAACTCCCAAAACATGGGAGTTATTTTCTAGTGATTATTAAAAGATTAATACTTTTACCAGCACCTGAAAGATTAATTTCCTCTAATCAGCACCTGAATGGCTATGGTATAAATTTCCTTGGTTTAGACTGCTTCTCAGCATGTGTCACGCAAGGATTCTTCATCAGAGAAGGGGTTTAAACCAGCCACTTGCTGATAATGTGGTCAGGATTTTTTAGCAGAACACTGTCTGCATGGACAAAACAGTTCTATCGATTACACAGTTACAAAAGGACATCCTGTATTTACCCTTATGCCTTATGACATACAGTTACACAAGTATTTACTCTGTTTAATATTTCTGTGCTTTTATTGAGTAACAAGCATGAGCAAACGTCCTTGTCTCTGATCTCACCGGGCAGCATGCTTCATACCATTTAACAATGTCATAAAAACCTGAAAAAACTGCTCACTTTTAGCCTTTTTTTTTTCAGTGCTTCTCAAAAACAATCAGTGTCTAACATTTTTGGAGAGCATGCTGAAGAGCAAGGACATCTTGGAGAAGTGCCTGTGCTCTTAGAAAAGGCACTTCTGCTTTATGCCTTGTGTTTTTAGCTCTCTAGCCTCGGTGGAAGCCTCCTTGGGGTGATGCTGAACAACTGTGCTCATGTAGTGAGATGCTGCCATGATGTCTCCTCTTTGGCCTCCTGGGATCCACAGGTTAACTCAACATGAGAGGCTACAGATGAGAACCCATCTAGTGATCTGTGTCCCCTCCTTTGCAGAGGAAGGCAGTCCCCTTCCTGAGAGATGGTCCTGCCTACCAGGGTTTGGAACTCCTGTCTTTGGGACAAGCTCTGCTCCTGGCTACAGAGGAAGCCTGGGTCACTAGGTTTGATGAAATACCCAGCCTGCACCTACCCTGTGACTGGAGTCACTAATTGCTGTCATCCTGTGATACTGATTGTGGGAAAGACATACCAGCCAGATCCTCTAATCCTTTGTGTTATTCTATGGTAACAGGATGTGGGATGATGGAAGGCATATTATAAGACACAGTATGTGAACCAGGTCCCAGAGAAGAGCATATTTTAACCAGCATAAAGGATGTGAACATAGTGCCTAGTGACTGACCCACTAGTTAGATCTGATCTTTTCACTTTATTCCTTCTCAGCTTGTTACACAGCTAGTTGCTGTACCTTCACAATACAAAACAAAATGTCCATCTATTACTTAGTGGAATGTGTTTGCTTTTCCCCAGAGTACAAATACTTCCCCAGTACAAATATTTATGAATCACGCAGAAAACTTTAGTTTTGAGGCTTTATTTAATTTTTAGAAAACATTTCAAAATAATCCTTTCCCTCTTCAAATGTGGGATAGAAATCCATTATAAAATACTGAAACAAGTTGGGGGTTTGGTTGGTTGTTTTGTTTTTGTTGTTTTGGTTTTGGTTATCAGCATTATTCTATGTTAGTTACTCATGTCTTGTGAACAAATGAAAAATGGAACAAAATACACTTCTGAGTTTTTTTCAGATTTTGATTGATGGTTGACATAGCTCTTCACTTTGGGTCACAATATACTCATAAATACATGTTTGGTTCTCATATGTAAAGACAAGCCTAGATACTGGACCTAAAAAAGACAACCGTGTACAAATATGAGCAGAAAAACCCTGATTCTCTAGATTTTGATAAATGTTAATGTGGAAAGTATGGCCTGATTTTCATGCTCATCTTCTTCAGTGAGTACCATGACCCTTTCCAGTTCATCCATACTACACCATCATCTGTGCCATGTTTTGCCATGTCCCAGCTATAGGTCCCTCCCCAGTAGTATCTGCCATTGGGGTTGGCTGAGTGGCAGCGGTTGTACCACCACCCACCACCATCTTCTTTGGAGCACTGTTTTCTTGGATCTGTGGTTAACCTGGTGAGGCAAAAGAAAGCGTTAAGAGTGACATGAACTGTAAGTAGATCAACAGTGCACACAAACTTGTCCCTGTACTGAAATTTTCAAGCCATAATAGCTTTTAAAATCCTCTCTGAACTTTCTGTGGAAGACGGTGTGTTACACAGTGCACTTGGAAGTTGAAGTAGCTAAGAAAACCAAGTCAAATCTCAGTTGCACCTCTTTGGGGATGTAATTTTAGTTTAGTGATTGCTAACTACAGTTACGTGCAGTTCATAATCATAACTGCAATATCAATGCAATGTAAAGATATAAACCTGTAAAATGACAACTGTATGTCTTTCCCAATCCACACGATCAATTTATTCATCAATATGAAATTAGGTTGTAAGATAAAGACAAAGCATGTCATTTGGAGACACAGTGCTAAATTATGCACTTGCAAATTGACAGATGCTTCATTTAATTGGTGTGAATGTTCCTCTGAAGCCTGTGTCATCAGCTAGGGCAGCAGAAAAGATGGGAGTTGATTCTAAATGAAAAAATTTTTTGTGGATNAGTGTAGCACCATCTTACTGAACTCTTTCATTTTCTGCTACCTGAGGATGTACCTCAGTGATTCCATCACATCAGTGTCAGAGCCATAGGAGGTAAAAGACCAGCCCACAGGTGGCTTGCTCTGTGTCACACAAGTCCTTGGTAAAGTCTTTTCACGAATAGACCAGGACATCAGAACAGATCTAGCAGAATTTTGCCCTAGTTTTTTTTTTACTGTTTCCAGAGTTGGCCAAAAGTCTGCTAACAGAATGTTAAGAAAAGGTTTATTCATTAAGATTTCAACACAATTATTTTCCTCTTCCAATCTTAGGGAACAAAATGTCCATCAGGCTGCAGAATGCAAGGACTGATTGATGAAACAGACCAGGATTATAGTCACAGAATAGACAAAATCAAGAAGCAGCTCGCACAATATCAAAACAACTATAAAAAATCCAATAATATAATTGTGGAAACCATAAACGTACTAAAACCAAACCTGGACAGTGCTCAGCGTGAGTATCTTGCACCCAGTTTTTATTATCCATCGCTGCGCTATATTTTTTTTTAATTCTTTTTTTGTGTGTCTGAGAAATATGTAGTGAAAATATATGCTGCACTGGACCTTATGATCCAAAGACAGAATAAATATTGTAATACAAATATCTTTTAACTGCTAACTAGTAAAAACTAGTGTAATTTTTACCTGCTCAGTATTGTGAGAAATAATTACCTGCTTTAATTTCATATTTAAAATACACTACTCTTTCAGGGAAGAGAAGCCCACATACATAGGTGACTGATGCATTTCTCTTTCAGAGACTGAGGAGAATTACGGTCACGTGTCAGGAGAACTGAGGAGAAGAATTGTGGCATTAAAGCAGAGAGTTATCACTCAAGTAAACAGAATTAAAGCACTACAGAGCAGCATCCAGGAACAGGTGTTGGAGATGAAGCGCTTGGAGGTGAGTAGCTACCTATTTTCTACTCTTTTCAGAGCTGAGGTACAGAAAGAGGGCCTCTCTGTTACACCATACATGGGAAGCACTTCTGCCTCTGGAAGAAAAACATGATGCATCTCTCACAGGATCTGACCTGCTGGGGCAAANACCCCTAGGAGCCCTGTAGAAAGACAGGTTTTTAATACATATGTTATGACATATACCAGTTGGAAAGATTTTTATATATGTATGTGCATGATGTACCCTTACCCCGTGAATTTGAAGGTAACAGGACACATCTGTGGCTTAAAATAAACACTGATTAATTATCAACAATATAGTTCTTTCATCTTATTTGTAACTGACAAAGCTTTTGAAAGAAATACAGATTTAAAACCCATTTTTACATAAATTTTTTCTATGTATTTGGCTATATCTTTTTTCTGTCTCTCTCTTTAGAAGCTTTCATCCTGACTGGAGATAATGTATTCATAATTTGAATTATTTACTTTAAAGTAATAAAAGAATTTAGAGGTATGTTCACCACAAACTCTTTCCTCCACTAACATGAACCATGAAATTCTGGTCGAGTTCAACACTCACACTTCAGGGTCATCTCTCATTTCCATTTTGGGGGGAGCGCAACAGCAGTGGGGGTCAGTTCTCAGGCAGAGTGTCCTGGTTTGAGCCAGGATAAGGTGATTTTCTGGTTTGTACTTTTGCTTTCAGCTAAGTTTCTTGTAAGTAGTTACACTTGCTGAAATTAACAGCAAGTTTCTCAGAGAGTGTCTGCTTCTAGGACTGATAACACTTGGTGTTTATAGTTACTGCTAGAGACTGGTATGCAGACTCAAGGACAGTTCTCAGCTCTGAGGAAAACATTTTACCCTGCAGAAGGAGTAAAGGGATCCCACCTGAACCCCTCCTTTGGGAGGCCCGAGACAAGATAGATGCCAGAACTGACCAAACAGAGTATTCCATCCCATATACGTCATACTCAGTATAAATTTGAGGGATCACGAGGGTCGGCATCCTTTCCGGCTCCTTTTCCTTTCTTTCCCTTCCTGCCTTCCTTCACCGGTTCCCTGTGTGCTTCGGCATCCTGGGAGGATTCCGCCCGTTCGTCTGCCTGTGATCCTGATCCGTGCCAGCCTGAATCTGTGTGTTCCTGCCTCCAGCTCCCGACTGCTCCTGACCTCAGGGTCCAGCCTGGACTTTCCCAGGGCTGCCCTGCAGCCTCGGTGGTGACGTGAGAGTTATTGGGGGAAAGGGGGGAGGAACGTGGGATCAATCTTTTCCTGTATATTTGTATATTTGTATATATTTAGTAATTTTTCCTATTTATCATTCCTGTTTCATTAAAGTTGTGTAGTTTAGTTTCCAACCTATAAGTCTCTTTCTCTTATTCTCTCTCCTTTCCTTATCAGGGAGGAGAGGGGGATTAATATAAAAATCTGTTTTTCGGTTTAATTGCCGGGCCAGTGTCAAACCGTGACACAGAGTCATGGGGGGGTTTTGCTCTCAGTTTTGCCACACACCTAACACTGAGTACAATTCAATAAATGATGAATCCATTTTAGTATTGACTTTTAAGGACCTCCTACAATTTGATTGCACAAATATGGAGGTAGACCTTCCATCCCATTGATTTGTCATGCATAATGTCCCTTCAAAATGAGATAGTCATGATAACTCATCAAAATACAACACCCAAAACATGGGAGTTATTTTCTAGTGATTATTAAAAGATTAATACTTTTACCAGCACCTGAAAGATTAATTTCCTCTAACCAGCACCTGAATGGCTATGGTATAAATTTCCTTGGTTTAGACTGCTTCTCAGCATGTGTCAAGCAAGGATTCTTCATCAGAGAAGGGGTTTAAACCAGCCACTTGCTGATAATGTGGTCAGGATTTTTTAGCAGAACACTGTCTGCATGGACAAAACAGTTCTATCGATTACACAGTTACAAAAGGACATCCTGTATTTACCCTTATGCCTTATGACATACAGTTACACAAGTATTTACTCTGTTTAATATTTCTGTGCTTTTATTGAGTAACAAGCATGAGCAAACGTCCTTGTCTCTGATCTCACCGGGCAGCATGCTTCATACCATTTAACAATGTCATAAAAAACTGAAAAACTGCTCACTTTTAGCCTTTTTTTTTCAGTGCTTCTAAAAAACAATCAGTGTCTAACATTTTTGGAGACCATGCTGAATAGCAAGGCCATCTTAACAGGCATGCTTGGAGAAGTGCCTGTGCTCTTAGAAAAGGCACTTCTGCTTTATGCCTTGTGTTTTTAGCTCTCTAGCCTCGGTGGAAGCCTCCTTGGGGTGATGCTGAACAACTGTGCTCATGTAGTGAGATGCTGCCATGATGTCTCCTCTTTGGCCTCCTGGGATCCACAGGTTAACTCAACATGAGAGGTTACAGATGAGAACCCATCTAGTGATCTGTGTCCCCTCCTTTGCAGAGGAAGGCAGTCCCCTTCCTGAGAGATGGTCCTGCCTACCAGGGTTTGGAACTCCTGTCTTTGGGACAAGCTCTGCTCCTGGCTACAGAGGAAGCCTGGGTCACTAGGTTTGATGAAATACCCAGCCTGCACCTACCCTGTGACTGGAGTCACTAATTGCTGTCATCCTGTGATACTGATTGTGGGAAAGACATACCAGCCAGATCCTCTAATCCTTTGTGTTATTCTATGGTAACAGGATGTGGGATGATGGAAGGCATATTATAAGACACAGTATGTGAACCAGGTCCCAGAGAAGAGCATATTTTAACCAGCATAAAGGATTTGAACATAGTGCCTAGTGACTGACCCACTAGTTAGATCTGATCTTTTCACTTTATTCCTTCTCAGCTTGTTACACAGCTAGTTGCTGTACCTTCACAATACAAAACAAAATGTCCATCTATTACTTAGTGGAATGTGTTTGCTTTTCCCCAGAGTACAAATACTTCCCCAGTACAAATATTTATGAATCACGCAGAAAACTTTAGTTTTGAGGCTTTATTTAATTTTTAGAAAACATTTCAAAATAATCCTTTCCCTCTTCAAATGTGGGATAGAAATCCATTATAAAATACTGAAACAAGTTGGGGGTTTGGTTGGTTGTTTTGTTTTTGTTGTTTTGGTTTTGGTTATCAGCATTATTCTATGTTAGTTACTCATGTCTTGTGAACAAATGAAAAATGGAACAAAATACACTTCTGAGTTTTTTTCAGATTTTGATTGATGGTTGACATAGCTCTTCACTTTGGGTCACAATATACTCATAAATACATGTTTGATTCTCATATGTAAAGACAAGCCTAGATACTGGACCTAAAAAAGACAACCGTGTACAAATATGAGCAGAAAAACCCTGATTCTCTAGATTTTGATAAATGTTAATGTGGAAAGTATGGCCTGATTTTCATGCTCATCTTCTTCAGTGAGTACCATGACCCTTTCCAGTTCATCCATACTACACCATCATCTGTGCCATGTTTTGCCATGTCCCAGCTATAGGTCCCTCCCCAGTAGTATCTGCCATTGGGGTTGGCTGAGTGGCAGCGGTTGTACCACCACCCACCACCATCTTCTTTGGAGCACTGTTTTCTTGGATCTGTGGTTAACCTGGTGAGGCAAAAGAAAGTGTTAAGAGTGACATGAACTGTAAGTAGATCAACAGTGCACACAAACTTGTCCCTGTACTGAAATTTTCAAGCCATAATAGCTTTTAAAATCCTCTCTGAACTTTCTGTGGAAGACGGTGTGTTACACAGTGCACTTGGAAGTTGAAGTAGCTAAGAAAACCAAGTCAAATCTCAGTTGCACCTCTTTGGGGATGTAATTTTAGTTTAGTGATTGCTAACTACAGTTACGTGCAGTTCATAATCATAACTGCAATATCAATGCAATGTAAAGATATAAACCTGTAAAATGACAACTGTATGTCTTTCCCAATCCACACGATCAATTTATTCATCAATATGAAATTAGGTTGTAAGATAAAGACAAAGCATGTCATTTGGAGACACAGTGCTAAATTATGCACTTGCAAATTGAGCTCCTGCCTTCTGACAGAACTTTGTGTTTTAAACAGGACATGCTATCTGTCTCTTCCCTCAGGACCCATTATGTGTTTCTGGAATGAGTACAGATATGCCTGCTTAAGCATGACAGTGTCCTCAGCACTGCCACCATCGGTCTCCGACAATGGATGTGTTGAATCCAAATTTGCTGATTTGTCTATGGTAATGGCCTTCATGCTCACAATCAAATTCAGTGCACTTGCTTTTTACTTGACTGTGGAGCAGCACTAACCTAAAAGAGAGTTTTACCTGCCCTTGGCTTTGTCAATTCTGCCTTTGGCTATGCCAAGGAAAAGACATAGACATTTAGCTTGCAACTTCCAGGGAGAAAACATATTTTAAGATAATATGAACGTGCTATGAACGTACTATGAACATATTCTATATTCACCTCTATTTTAAGCAGAAACATACTGTCTGATAACTGGTTTTGTTAACGCCTAATACAAGTACATACCATCCATCATTGTCTCTGTCATAAGTACTGAAGAACATGCCATTGTGGATGGTCATTGTCCTGTTTTCTCCATGCAGCTGTGAAGCTCCCTCCATGAGCGCGTTGCCTGCGTTGCCTTTGTAGTTGCTGACTGAAAGCTGGTACTTGTTGCCTTCATTCTGGATTGTGAAACCTCCATAATGAGCTGATACTTTATCACCATTCCAGTCCTCCATTTCAATCAAAACTTCAGTGGGACCTATTTTGGTAAGCTGGCTGATCCTGTCATTTCCAAGCCAATATTCACCTGAGAAGCAACAAGTAGAGCTCTATGAAACAGACTTCACAATACTTTAAGTCAACTTTGTGATTTCCCTCTAGGTTGGAAAAAATGGATTCATTTTAGACAAAACAAACAAACAAACAAACAAACAAAAACAAAACAAAAAACCAAACCAAAACAACAAAAAAAAAAACACAACCACAACAAAAAACAAAACCAGCTTCAAAAAATACAAGAAAATAGACTCAGTAAGAAAAGCTCTTCATATTTCACACTCAGCATTTTACCTGGTGTATCACAGTAGTTCTTGCCCCCACTCTTTGCAACATTTCCAAATCCTTTTTTATATTGATCCCATACTCTTCCAAAATTAACACTGCCATCCTGGCGGTTCTGAATCAAAGTCCAGCCTGCAGGAGTGACAGTATTTAGGTTAACTTGCCAGTAAGAAAGGAGCATGAAACATTAGGATACAACCCTTTTTCATCTTCATCTCAAGACAAGTGGAGCATATGGCTGCCTTGCAGCAGGTCTGAGTTTTCACTGCTTACAAGCTCAGCCTTACCATTCTTACTCACACTCAAGTAGCTCCTTGCCTCATAAAGAAAGGTGAAAAAAGCAGAACTTGAAGGACTGTCATGGTGTTTTGTCTAGTGTGTAGTATGAGGGTAAGAAATGAGGCAAGCCCTTCTTGCCTGCCCACCTAAAAACTGTCCATTCTAATAACAGGTATGTTTTTATTTACCAACCCCATCCCCATCATTTATTACCATTTTCATTGTAGGAATATTCTCCTGTGCATCTGAAGATGACCAACAAGTTTTTTCTGAACAAGTCAATCAAGTAATTATGAAAGTTATAATTCTGCATTTGTTTGTATAAAATTAAAATTAATAACATCACTTTGGTAGCATCCATACTAATAGATATTTTAACAATATAGTTAATTCACACTAACCTCCATTATCTGTGTCCATGTCACAGTATACTCTGTATGGTTTGACAAAAGGATCTGGCTGGATGAGGTACATTTCAGATACCTCGCCTCCCTTTCTGATAATATCCTCGCATTCTGCAAGAATAAACCAGATGCTGTTAATGAAAAAGCTCTGAACTTCTTCAAAAATCTTCTAATCATTTGCTGATCATAAGGGAACAATTCTAAGCATATATGAAATTCCACTTTCATTTTGATTCCTGTGATACAGCATGTGAAAGGATCAGGGAAGAAAGAACAGTGCACTTGAGTTGTTCTGCTTTGCCAAACAGGAGTTTCCACAGGTTCAACCTGAGTGATAGGAGACTGTATATTTTCTGATGACTTTTTGAACTATGTAACTGTGTGAAAGCAGAACCTTTCTTGATTGAAAAAATTGAGAATATAACTATGATTGTCTCAAACATGTCACCTCCACCTTACAGAGACCCTGACGCACATATTTCTTTAAAATGCTGCTGGCCAATAATTGATATTGGGTAAAAGGATCCTTGGTCTGACAAGTAGTGCAGGCATCCACAAAAAATTTTTTCATTTAGAATCAACTCCCATCTTTTCTGCTGCCCTAGCTGATGACACAGGCTTCAGAGGAACATTCACACCAATTAAATGAAGCATCTGTCAATTTGCACAGTGGCATAAATGATGTCATCATAGTAAACTGAGTACCTTTGCCTGAAACCACTGGAATATTACAGGAAACAACACATGGGGAACGGCAGTAGTCCATTTGGGTTGCAATGGCATTTTCCAGTTTTTGTATCTTTTTGTGTAAAGAATCCACAACTGCACGGAGAACCCTGAGGCTGGATGGGATGTTATTGTCCAGATTATCCTTTATGTAACCATAATGCAACTCCACTTCTGTGTTGTACTGAGAAAGTATATCATCATTGTCTAGAAAAGCAAAGAGATGAACAGCAGTTTAGTTCCCAACTAGTCTTCCAGTTATGAAATAATGAAGAGCAATCTGTAAGCAAAATCTGAGAAGACACTACTATCCTTATGAAGGAGGAAGGATATGCATTTCTTTTGCTTCCTTTTGCACAATGTGTAAGAACTATGCAGAGATTCTTGGGGAAAAGGTACATAGGTATTGCTATTTCTTTGTTAGCTAGTAGATTCAGCAGTACATTCTGTCAAAGAACTATAAATACTTTCTTTCTGGGGAGCTGTTGTGCCAAATCAGGAGCTGGGAATAAAGGGATTGTATGGACACAGAAAAAACAGGAGGAACACAAGACCCTGACATTTAGGGGCCTCATATAAATCTTGCTTTGGTACAAGATCCATTCCTTTTCCTGTCTCAGAGTGTTATTTAAGATGACATGGTCATTGAAACCTACTTTGCTAGCTATTCCATTGCATTTTTAATGTTTTTTAAGTGCCACTAACAAGTAACAGTAGCAATGCCAGTAGAGCAACAGTGCTGTTTACACCAATAATTAACAGAAAGTCCATACCTCTTTTTTGTTTTTGCCTCTTTACCAGTTTATCATCTAGAACAGTCACATATTCAGAGAAAGTTGTAGAGGTTTCAGACAGTTTGCTCACTTTGTCCTTTAGGTCACGGACAACAGATTTCACATTTTTTTCCTGTTTTAACAGTGTAGTTTGCAGCTCACATCCAGTCGGACACAACACTCCCTTAAAAAAGATGAAAAAGGCTGTGAGTAAAAGTCAAAATAAAAACTTTCTAAAACCATCAGTGAATGACCATGTCTTTGAACAGCTGCAATCAGGGCAAGAAGGAGCCCTGAGTCTACCAGGAGGGTTCTATTGTTGAAGCTCTTGCAAAAAGCTCTCTTTCTTCATGCTTTTTTGGTCCATCTGCTTTTCACTTTCCTGCATTGTTGAATTTTCATGGTGTTAGGCCACCTGAACTATAGTTACAGCTGCCTGTGTATGCTTGTATCAACCTTCTTCCTCTTTCACTAACCTCAGAGAACCAGCCATGTTCTTCACACCTTGTTGTAGATATCTGTCATGTGACAAGACCAAGCTCATGTCATTAAAAAAAATTATCATCTCAAGAAGCTGACCACCATTCCTTTTGCTTCTGCAAGCACTGCACCATAAAGGACAACAGTGTTTTAAAAAGAGGTGGGAAATTCTGAAGCCTCAGGAGAACCAAAATACCCAGGCAGCAGTGGGACTCTGCCACAATCATATATTCATTAAGCTTTAACAGATTTCATTTGCTGGAAACTTCTACAGTCAAATTTGCTGTCAGACACTGAGAAGCCTGTTCAGGCCATCACAGCTTGTGGTTTTCAACAGAGAGCACAGCAGGGAGAGTGTGACAGAGTACTGCAAGACAGTGAGCAGTATGATAGCTCTCAGCATGCTTCCATGCTCTTCTGTAACAGCTAGAGCAGTCACTGAAGGTAGACTGAAATTAAGGTTTGAAACAAATTTTAAGGCAGACATGTGAGATTTTTTTCCATTGGTCTCTAGATTTCCTTGAGATTATCTGAAAACCAAGCTAGTGCTCTTTTCTGCCCTTCTGAGTAGTTACCAATGCAATACAACACAGGCTAATCAACTGATGCTTCCTTTCCTCAGTTACAGCTCAAATCTCACCTCCCCATCTTCACCATCAATTGCCTGACTGCAACTAATTGCCCAGACTCTGGGGCATTACTCTTGTGAATGCAGCCCTACCAAACTGGAGCAAAATGATGCAAAGTCGGGCTGCTTTAGCTGAATGACTTGCTCCTTATTTGGTAGAGAAAACTCCTTGTTGGAGAGAAAACCACATTTTGTTAGCAGGCATCTGCACCCACCAGCTCATCCAGAGGATGCTTGCAGCCCCCAGCATCAGGGTAGATGATGCGTTCCTTCTTGTCGCTCGGCTTCCCCCGCTTTGGGGGTCGGGGCTGGTACCCACTGCCACTGATGGGAGGTGCCACGGGTCGGACTGTGGGGGACGATTCCCTCCTCTTGTCCAGGGGTCGGTGGCCTCGAACCCCGATCTGAGGGCCGTCATCCTACAAAGGCAGAGGGAAAGGAGGAGTGACTCTCAGTCGGGGCTTGCTATCATAAAATGCTCTGCACAGGGAGGAGATGTCCATTCAGCACTCTTTAGTATTTTAAACAGCAAAGAAATCCATGGGATGGGATGAAAAAAGCAATAATGGAAATTTATGACATTATGTGAAAGTCATTGCTATGCCTTCCCTTGTAGGACTTGGTCACACTCCCTCCACTTAGATACAGGCAAACCAAAAAGCCTTCAAAGCCAAGCAAGACAATATGTCAATAGCTCATTCTGACCCAGGAATAAAGTTTATGTAGTTCAGAGCCACTAAGCACCATAAAGCTTCAAGTAGTAGGAAAAAAAAAATCATGCATTCTTTGAGCTAGGAATAATATTCATCACCAGGTTATCAGTGTCCCAGTTTTCACTAAGCTACAGAAAAATTTTTAAGGTGTCAGAAAATCAGGTTACAGTCGAACATATCATCAAGTCAAAGGCCACATTTAGGAGAAGCATTCAATAATATCTCTCAGGGTAGGCTTTTAGAGCTTCCTCTGATGCAAACATTCCCTGTCACTGCCAGAAATGAGATAGTCAAAAAGGCTGAGAAAGGAAAACAGGCTTTGAGCCGAATCAGTTGTTGAAAATAAACCATTTTTAATATTTTTTGTTTCAACAACTGAATCAAAATCTTCTACCAGCTCCAATCAGACTTAGCTACAAATAATAAATGTTTGTAAGGATACAGGAACAGAGTTTCACATAGTTTCAAAAGTAGGCAGCATAGAAATCACACAATTGCAGAAAATGATTAGCAGAGTAGTCTTATCAGTAGCTAATGTACAGAGACAATCTCTGAGATCATGTAACAGAAGAAAAATCTCATTTTGGATCACCCTGACCTATTTTGGTTTTGCAGGGATTTTCCAAATATAAGAAAGTACTGAGATTCTAAATTGCATTTCCCATAAAAGTATTTTACTTAAACAAAACTAGATTTGGTTAAGTTGTTATTTTAGAACGATCCTCATTACTGGCCTTTTTAAACAGTTTTACCTCTTCAATTTAAATGTAAATCTATATGATCTGGCAGTTATTTTTCTTTCCACAGTGTGCTGAATCAATAGAAAAGATTTTACTGTCTTGGAGAGAGGAAATGATTAATTACATATTTCTATTCAATTAATTGTCTTAAACATCATATGTCAACGTTGCTAAATTGATATCCTTAAATAAATTCATCTAAATAAATAATCTTACCATCATACATTCTCCATTCCCTACAGGGAAAGAAAAGAAATAGAAGAAAACACATCCAAAACTAGCAAGTAACTATTATGCTGTTACAGGTACACAAAGAAATAATACAAAGGCTATTTCTTTGACACTTCAAGCAGAAAAAGAACACTCAATGGCTCATTTTTCCTCCCAGTTTCTACCTCAGCTAACTCACACAAGCTGAGAAAATCATTCATGCAATTAAATAAAATGAATCATTTGTGCTGTCATTGCTATTATTAGTTATCAGTATTACAACCTCATCGTCATATTCAACAGAGGCCTGGGATTTAACAGAGGAAACACAAAGCAGAAGGAGCAGGAGCAGCTTCATGGTGCTGGTTTGCTTGAGCAGCTCGGTGACCTCCCCCCAGCAGCTCTGGCAGGGAGAGGTCCTCTCTGTCCCCATATATACAGGTGACAACCCTCATTTCCCAGCTTCACAGTGGTAGGACCAACCCTTCCGAGCAATCACTGTCTCTCTGTTAATATTCAACTTTTCTCTTCACTGCATGTCTGAATACATTTGTTGTTGAGCAATTCCTCTGGACAACTCTTATCTACATGTCCCAGAGACCTCTGTGGATGCTGGCATCAAATAAATGTTTAAATCCCTAGAAGTACCCCTTGCTCAAATTACACATGGTCACCATTTTCTCAAAAATCAAAAGCATTTTAAAACAACTAAAAGGGCAAACATTCAAGGAAAATAAACTCGGTCAGATGACACAGACTGTGACATTTTTGCTCCTTGATGAAAATTTGAAGGTTGCAGAAATGTGTGTCATGTTAAATTGGAATTAAACTAACATCATACACATTGTTACATTCTTCTAAATGGTTATGTTGGTGCCTGGAGAGTTATGCAAGCCTATTCCTAAGAACAGGATTAAAAAAAGTATATTATATCCATTACATTAATAATTTTGCATTGAAACATATACCCCAAATTAAAGATCAGATTAATATTTTAAGCATAAAACAATGTTATTCTGTTACTTTACAAGTATGACATTGTGAATTAATCAATTTTTTAAATTTTTACTTATTTTGCTTATTAATTTGCAGTTTTCCTTTTCTAGAACCAAAACTATATGTCATAAATATCATTTAAATATTTGTAATAACTTTTTACAAGAATACAGCACTAAGTGGAATACTCAAACATCCTTTCTGATGCTTTATAAACATATGGCATACCAGCACACTAGCAGAGTGCATTATAAATTATCATAATATACTGAATAAATACAATGTGCTGAGTGAAGGCCAGTGCACTATTCTGAAGTAATCCAGATCAATGTCTGAAGACATGAAGAGATGCAAACCATGAACTGAGGTACCATTTCAAAGACCAACTTGACAGAGCGGAATATTTTGTGATAAACAGAGATGAGAAGAGCTGAAATTGCTTGGTTTTGGCACGTTTCCTGTGTTTGTGCTGTTGTCAGAGTTCTTGTAAACTACATAGAGATTCCTGAAACATGAAAACTCTTTAACCTGACTGGTTTCTGGTTTAATTATTAAAAAGCCTGGACCAAAATCAGGCATGGCTCAAGGAGTTCTTACTCCACTGAATCTGAACCCTTGCATGAGGACATCACCAACACTAATAACCTGGAAGAACACAAACTTCTCCCTCCAGGCAATAAAGAAATCTTTATAAGGGCAGAATTGGTTAGCATGTTCTTTCCATTTGAACATGCTAGCCAAGATATTATAGCTAGTTCTGGGCATCTCCTAACCTTAAATGCAGTTTTCCACCCATGTTCCTCTACCCTCATCCTATGTATAAGGAAGGGACAGAGTTATGCTGAACCCTTGTCCAGTGCTGACAGGTAGCTAATGGTACAATGGAAAGAAAACAAGGTCTCACTAGTCCTGAGCTAGGAACTTAAATTAAATGGACCAGTCCAAACAAATCTTAATTTAATGTATGATATTTGTACTACATCCATTCTGAAACAATCACCACGCTCTGCTGTAACTTATGCTGTACTTCTTCACTCATTAAAGCAGTCTTCACCTGGCTATGAAGAAACACGGCCACCCATGTCTGTGCAGGGGGCCTCAGGGACCCTCAGATGACAGGGGTTGGTTGAGGAGCCCTCAAGCATCCTGCAGAGTCCCAGCATGGAAAACCCCGAGGCTTCACCTGCCTTCAGATGGGATTTCCCCTTTGTAAACTCAGCCTTTGGCCCTCCCAGGTCCAATACTTTTCATTGGCTTCCCCAAGAGGCTTGGGCGGTTGTGACTCCCTGGGGAGTTACCATGAGCAGCCCGTGGATGTCATCCCATGGTGAGTTTTTGTGGCTTTGTGTCAAACGAGGAGATGCCCCAGGCTGGGGATGCTGTGACCGCCCAGCTGGCAAGCGGAGGCCTCGTCTGCACTGCAAAGGTTTATCAGCAAAACCCAGTCCAAATCTGGAACCTCATCCAGAGCAATCTGCACTGGCAAATATGCACGTATGCAGAAGAACACTTTGGCAGCAAACTTAATCTATGTTAATTAGCATGCTGGTTATGAGATGTGATTTTTTCGCTCATGCTTGTAACCGTGACAGTTGGGCTGATGCTTTCTGAGCTTTGAATGAAGCCTTATCAACAACCAAACCCATGCTTTAAATTTCTTCTGAAAATACGTATCAAAGAGGTTTCTCTTCAAAACAGGATGCCTAAGCTTTTTTCCATTCTATTCCCTCCCCCAGCTCATGGTTAGTGAGAAGCTGTTCCCAGACCTAACGTGGCAGTGATACCAAAACACACCTGCAGTAATAACACAACCTGGACCTGATGGTGTTCCAGGACATCCCTTTGTACAGTATTTTTGTACTGAAAAGGCACTTACTGGCAGAGGTGTCTATGTGTGTTCTGAGGAATGACTATTTGCTTGCCAGTGGTGCAACCCTCTTTACACAAACCCTTTGGTGAGCAAGCCACGTTGACTGGATTGCAGCTCTTCAGAGATGAATGTGCCCTCCAAGGTGGCCTTGGGGTCAGGGAACAGAACCTGTTTGGGCCATGATGAGCTAGAGAGTTTACTCACCTAAATTTTAAAACAGCAGTTGAGTTAGAAATGTCCTTTTAAACAACTAGTGTTGTAATAGTGTCACACCATAAAAAGAATCCTTTCTTGCTTTTACTGGTAACAAATATTACTTAAAAGGTTTCTTGCAAATGAGAATGAATTCTGCCTTCATGTTCTGGGAGCAAGCAAGCTCCTAAACACTAATGACTGAGCTGTTTACTTTGTCCTTAAAACAGCACTAAAAGCACATGCAACTTAGCAGTCACCTTCTTCTAAGTAGAGATGTATTAAAAAAATACATAGATTATTATTTCCAGAATTACAGCTATAGCTGACATGCAAGAACACATCAGGTAGCTGCATATTCTACTGAATATTGCTGACATGACTTATTGAACTTCTGGGACTAAGTTGCACCTTGGGCTAAATCTTCTAGAAAAAAAATTGAATTAGTTCAGAGATTAGTGTGTCCTCTGATTTTCTAAAGTATTACAAGGACACCAGCAAATAAAAAGATATTATCAATTTCTGAGTTGAATGTTTGTAAAAAAATGAGAACTAAAGTGCGATGTGAGCACTAATAATAATAGTAATAAACAAAATATATGAGTGAAATCTTCACACAAAATATAAATGGAGAATCCTTTTCTTAGACTGCTATGAAAGTCTGTATTTGAAATTAGATTTTATTTTAAAAAGCCATAAAATAAAGCCTGAATTCTTTCAATAGACAGTAGAAAGGAAACAGCTATATTATAACACTCTATATGTTGCCAGAAATTAGTCCTTAATCCATTTCCACACATCAAATCCACCTATCAGTCAACCAATCAATCAACAGACCCATGCTGCTCTCAGTATAAACTTGAAAAATGTTTGAAATTCTGTTTAAAATTCCTTGTCCTCAAAATCTTCTTTTAAACCCTGTGTATCTGCAATCTAACCTCCCCAGACAGGGAGCACGCAAGAGACTTGCCCCGTTTTGACATAAGGAGTTTGTACTCTAGGTTACAATTTAAGGGAGGTGAGATGGTGCTCCTCCTCCTCGAGATGCTGTGTTGACCCAGAGGCTCCAGAATCCAGGAGGGATCCCCAGAATCATCTGAGGGAATACCAAAATAGGTCCTCATGTTAAAAATCAAAGCTGTCTGGCTTGTCTTGAGACCAGGCTGGCAATGCTCCTTCACAGTTAGAGGCAGGGGATAATGGAATTCTCAACCCCACCTCAACCCCCAACCAAGGACTGAGGTCAAAGTCACTTGAAACACATTTCTAGCTATCACTGTATCTCAGCTACATAGATACAAACCACCAATGGAGCAGCCAGAACTGATCCATCAGTTCCAGAAAAAGAGAAGATATGGTCGCTATGCCCAGCAAGAAATTTATGTGCCAGGAATAACGCCAGGCTAAACCCATCCTGTGGCTCACAAAGAGGACAGGCTTCAAGTAGCAAATGTTGCACTGGATTTTTCAGCCCAAATGAGTTTGCAAAGTGTTCTCAGCTCAGACACAGAGACGGACATAGCTGGTGGCTATGATGAAGAGCAACGTGATGGCAGGGCTGCAAATGATGCGCTTGCCAAATTCCATGTTCAGGCTTGAGCGAGGAAGACTTCCTGATTTCAAGAGCAGATGAGTACACAGAAAGAAACGATATGCCTGTCTGCAATTTGCACATATGTATTTGGTTACTCTGCTTAGGAAGGCAAGTGAAAAATCTGCTGGAGTACCAGGATACAGTTTGAAACCAACTACAACCTCTGCCCTGGGGCAAGGTGCACCTTGCCATGAGGTGCAGGGGTTGCAGCTTGTTCTCACAAAACTTGTTTTCATCAAAAGAACATTCTGTGGACCTAAACTGAAGGTATTTTTTTCCAAAAGCCAGTTACCTTATGTATTGCCTATGATGTATAAATATTAGAAATACTTTCTTAATTGTGAGGGTGACAGAGCACTGGCACAGGCTGCCTGGGGGGTGTGTGGAGTCTCCTTCCCTGGGGACACTCAAATCCCACCTGGACATGTTCCTGTGTGACCTCCTGTAGGTGACCTGTAGGCAGGGGGGTTGGGCTCACAGATCTCTAGATGTCCCTTCCAACCCCCAATTTTCTGTGATTCTATACCAACTATAGGGATGAGCATCCCATGTCACATTGTTTTCTTTTGTTTCGGGGTGCCACTTCATCTCTACGACTCCTTTCCAACCTCCTCCTCATTTGCTGGGGTTCCCTGAAGATGCTTGACCCTTGAGAACCCATAATGAAAGAAATGCTTAAAACCCCTAGCTGTGCTAACCGAAACAATTCCAAAGGCCAAAAGCTTGTACAAAATGAGGCTGAGCAGAGCCTGTGCAGTCCCTCAGCCTGAGGAAACACCGCACAGACGCTCTCCTCCCCGCCTTCCCTCTGGGACCAGCTTCGCAAGGCGCCTCTCAGAAAGGTGACTACTGCGCTCTTCTGGTCGCTTCCCGTCCCTGCAGCCTTCTCACGGGGGGAACACAGTTCTTGCGGTTCCGCCCGTCAGTGGCCCGCCCGTCAATGGGCCCGGACCGCACTCCCCACCCGCCGGATTCGAACCCGGGACCCCTGGGCCCCCGCCAGACCCCTGGGCAGACCCGCCCCCCCATGGCCCCGCCTCCTCTCCCTTCCGAGGGCCTCCCTTCCGGTGAGGCGCGGAGGAGGCGCCGGAAGTGCCTCCATAGCGGTTTCTGGGGAGCGGTGGCGGTCCCGGCGGCGCCATGGTGGAGGTGAGGGGCTGGGGGGGATCGGTCTGCTCTGACACCATCGCGGCTTCCCTGCCTCGCCACTGAGGCACGCCGGGTTGAGATTGGAGAGCGCTGAGGGTGCAGCGGGGCGGACTGGGCCCTTGAGAGGGCCGGTCAGGAGGGAGGGAAGGAGGGAAGCGTCACACCGCACCCGCACCTCATCCCCCACCTCATCCCCCACCTCATCCCCCACCT
>JAAWXA010000025.1:10317920-10406352 GCA_038090715.1 Florisuga fusca | reverse complement strand
CCTTCCCAGTCCGCTCCGGGGGACCGGGAGGTGCTCCCAGGGGGGCAAAGGGCTGTTTCTCGCCGCTCCTCGGGCTGTGGGCTCTGCCTGTCCTGGCCGAGGTGAGAGGCCTGAGCAGGAGGCGGTGGTTTGGCTCTGTCAGGCTTACACCGGGTGCGGGGTTGGTGCCGGGGTTGGGGCTGTGGTGCTGGACCTCCGGTGGCTCATTGGCTTTGTCAGCTTGTCAGGAAAACGGTGGCTTTGGGGTTTTTTCTGAGATCTTGGAAGTAAAGCTGGGGAGAAGGCCCCTGGTGCTTTAGGCAGTGAAATAGTTACCTTGGGGTCAGTGAGATGCACGGCTAGAGGCAGGTGCTGGTGTAAGTAGCATGGAAGAAGGTGCTAAGGCTGTAGCCCCATGTAACACTGCAGCCCCATGTAACACTGCAAGCTGTGTTTTGAAGAGTAGTGCCTCTGTCAAAAAATATTTCTAGGTATTTCTTCCCTGTTGGGAAGGTGTTGTGTGGCCTGCTACTCATGCTATGATTTCAATAGCTGCTGTGGTTGAACAGTAATTCTGTAAGTCTTCTTTTTCCAGTTGTGTGAGGCTCCTAATTCCACGTGTGGGTGTGTGTTTCTGCTTTGTACTTGGAGCTTGCTGGAGCAGAAAGCTTGTGTCTGTGTGCTACCAAGTTAAGAGAGTGTCATCTACTGCAGCATGGGGCAGTGGGGGGACAGCTTCCAGGGCAGGAGAAGAGAAGCACGTGGAGTGGGACAGGGAAAGCATCTGTGTGATGAATCTTGGAGACTGGGCAGTGGAATGATATCAAATGCCAAAAGTTATGAGTGCTCAATTTGATGTCATGTCTTGTATAACATCCAGAACAAATGTGGGTGTGCAGAGAGTCTGGTTTTCTACCTAAGCAAGCAGCCTGAGATTTTGGCTGTTTGGGTTTCTTTTTTTTTCTGTTGGGAGGAAAATATTAATAAAACCATGATTTTTTTCTGTTAAGCAAATATTCTGTGTAAGTTAATAGCTTTTTAATGATGCTTGTTAGCCTCTGAAGGAGATTTTAAGGATGGTTTTGTTTTTAGAAAAAAAAAAATTATAAAAGAGAAACAAGTCATCTTAGACTTGATCCTGAGTTATCTCACTAAGCTGGGCTGTGCTGAGGTGAAGTGGCACTGTGCAATGAAAATTATGGTTGTCCTTGTTCTTTTTGTGCTGGCAGTGAAATAAAAGTTTCAATAATTTTTTTAGGATGTCAGTGCAGAAAATTTGGTCAAAATTTTTGGCTCACTTTTCAAAGTCTTGGCAGTCTGCAAGAAAAGGGAGTGTTGAGTAAATACTTGTCCTGGCAATTAAACTGAGTAACAGCTTCTCTCTGTCAATCCCCCTCTCCTCCCTGATAAGGAAAGGAGAGAGAATAAGGGAAAGAGACTTATGGGTTGGAAACTAAACTATACAACTTTAATGAAACAGGAATGATAAATAGGAAAAATTACTAAATATATATAAATACACAAATATACAGGAAAAGATTGATCCCACGTTCCTCCCCCCTTTCCCCCAATAACTCTCACGTCACCACGGAGGCTGCAGGGCAGCCCTGGGAAAGTTCAGGCTGGACCCTGGGGTCAGCAGCAGTTGGGAGCTGGAGGCAGGAACACACAGATTCAGGCTGGCACGGATCAGGACCACAGGCAGAGGAATGGATGGAATCCTCCCAGGATGCAGAAGCAAACAGGGAACAGGCGAAGGAAGGGTAGGAAGAAGGCAGGAAGGAGAAGAAGGGGCTTTGACCCTCGTGATCCCTCAAATTTATACTGAGTATGAGGTGTATGGGATGGAATACTCTGTTTGGTCAGTTCTGGCATCTATCTTGTCTCGGGCCTCCCCATAGGAGGGGTTCAGGTGGGACCTCTTTACTCCTTCTGCAGGGTAAAATGTTCCTCAGAAGCGAGCAATGTCCTTGGCTCTGCACACCAGTCTCTAGCAGTAACTATAAACATCCAGTGTTGTCAGTCCTAGAAGCAGACACTGTCTGAGAAACTTGCTGTTAATTTCAGCAAGTGCAACTACTTACAAGAAACTTAGCTGAAAGCAAAAGTAAAAACCAGAAAATCACCTTTATCCTGGCCCAAACCAGGACAATACTGAATTAAATGAATTCACAGATAAGTGTCCAAGATCAGTATTTTCTGTGAACTAGTGTTGTATCATCTGATAGTCCTGAAATCTGAAATTGCTGCTCAGTTCAATTTATGTTTTTCTTTTCAATTTTTGATTCTTTATGTCCAAATATATTAAAATATTCTTTTCCTTATTTTAGGAAGTGCAAAAGCATTCTGTGCACACACTTGTGTTCAGATCTTTGAAGAGAACCCATGATATGTTTGTGGCTGATAATGCCAAGCCTATCCCACTAGATGAAGAAAGGTAAGTACTGCAGTCAGTGAAATCCTCCTGTGCCTCTTAAGTTTTAAATCAATTTGTCAGAGATTGCTCCATCCAAGCCAGAAAGTTCAAATGTTTCTCTGGCATCAGCAATGTAGCCCTGAGGGGAGAAAAAAAAACTAGAATTCTAAAGTTGTATGAAACCTTTCCTGAAGTGTTTTAAAACTTAATAACAACTCAAAGCTTGGGGTTTAATCAGGGTTATGTTCTACTCCTCCAACAGTCACAAAGTGAAGATGTCAGTCAAGCTGCGTACAGAGTATGGCTCAGTGTTACACATGCCTACTCTTAAGGAAAACTTGAGAGAGAAGGGAGGCCCAAACTCTGGGGATCCTTATGCACAAAAACAG
Source organism: Florisuga fusca (assembly GCA_038090715.1). Lineage (NCBI taxonomy): Eukaryota > Metazoa > Chordata > Aves > Apodiformes > Trochilidae > Florisuga > Florisuga fusca. Next base: position 10,403,568 of record JAAWXA010000025.1, on the reverse strand, counting down.
TTTCCTGGAAATCAAGGTTAGTTTTCTCTTAGTGGTATATTTGTCTTTTCTTTCATGTAAAATCTGAAGAACGCAGTCTGGTTTTAATCCACTGAAGTTAAAACTACCATTTTCCATTGTTTGACTTTTTTTTTTTGCTAGGGTCCAGGGGAGGTGATTCAGAACTTTGTTCTAACAAAGTGGTACTAGGGTGCTGCAAAATTTTTTCAGTAACTCATTAGTAAAATGAGTCATTCTTATTGTAACACTTGTGTGCTCTACTTTGGTGCTAGAAAGAAAAAGAACAGTAATCTGCTCCTTGCAAGTTCTTGATGGTTGAGGGCATGCTTTTTGGGTTACTTCTCTTCTGTAGAATGTATTCTGTATTCTAGATGTGAGGTTTTTTTCTCAAAGGACTTTTGTTTGGAGGTATTCTGAGACATATTGAGAGATTATGGGAAATACTTTGAGGAGAAAATAACCTTTTTCCTTTCCAACATGACACGCAGCTGTCATGGTTAGCTTAGGTTTCACATACCCATGATTTCTGTGTGCTTGAATCCTTTGCCATGATAAGGACATCTGTGGCAGAATGGAGATCTTTCTATTGAGAGAGTTTCCTTCTAGGTAATTAGTAGCATCACGGTTTAAAAAGATGTTATTTTAATCTTGATTTTTTTAAAAATTGAGGTTAACAGAACAAGTGAAATTAATTTAGATAGTAAGCATCTAAGGGTAGTACATTAGAAGTTTCTCTAGCTGTGCATGATCTGTTCTGTTTTCCTGTATTTCCTGTGTGAGTGTATCATTTGCAGTACACTATAGAATTGCATTATTAAAATGAAATTTTTTGGCTCTTTAGGACAAGAACTTGAGTATATGATAACTGGTACCCATCCATACCCATCTGGGCCTGGTAAGTAAGATTCTGTGAATGTTTGCCTGGTATTTTTGCCTTCCTGTCAGAACTAGGCATCTCCATCATAGCAGGAGCAGGCTTTTGTGGCTGCAGAATGTTCTGGGCTTGGAGATAGGAGGAGGATTTTGGTAGAGTTGCAGTGTCTTCTCACTGAGTCTCAAAGGATGCAAGCTGGGTGTGAGATGGTCAGGCATCTCTGTAAGATTTCACCTGTGGTAACTTCATCACAAAATGTTCTAGGGATCTCCTCTCTGATGTTGTGGTCTGCTTTCTCTTGGAGAGCTTGTTGAGACCCACAAATTTCTGGTGCTTCCACTGTTGTGGCAGAGCTCTTCTTAAAGCTTTGTTGTGAGCAAGGAGGAGGGATTCCAGCTAGAAGGAAACTGAAAAGAGGGAATGTGTCCTCCTTTTCATTGCCAGAGCAGAAAAGTGTGTAGGTATCATAAGCTTGCTCTGAAGAAGTTACTGGAGTCTGATAATTTTAGTGTCATTTGGTTTTGTCTGTGCTTGGAGGGGTTGTGCTTCTGAGTTGTGACATTGGCCATTGCTAATTGCCACTGGTACTGCCCAGTTCTGCTTTCTCCTTGGAGCAGTTCAGTTTGAGCTGTTGATCATTTACTGCTGGTGCTTAAGGTGGGAAATATGCTGCAGCTTGATTTGTAAGTTAACAGATGTGAGTGTTCAGTGGACCCTCAGCCACTGAAAAGCCACACATAATTGACTGTAACTGTGGGGTCCAGTTGTTCACAGAGGTTTCCTCAGGTTTGGTGTTCTTTTAATAGAATCAGATATGTGACAATTAAAAATAAGATTTCTTTCATTGCTGTTTCCTGTTCTAGCCTGGACATCTCACACAAATAGTGTCTTTGTTGTCAACAGCCAGAACTGTGGTTAGGGAAAGAAATACAGAAATGGGAATGGAATAAATTCCATTTGTCTGCAGCAAAAATACACTTTGCAAAAAGTCTCTAATTGTTTTTTTTTAAAATACTTGCTGTTCTTAGGGTGGGGTTATAAATTATGATTTGTAGTCCGAAATGTTCACTAGGTTTAGTAGGATTAAACTTTTTGTAGTTCTGGCACCACTGCATGGTACCAGTTACCACATAGTGACAGCATAATAAACTGCACTGAAGGATCTTAGTTGGCAAATATTTACTTGTTTGGGTTTTTCTTCCAGGTGTGGCTCTGACAGCAGATACTAAGGTGCAGAGAATGCCCAGTGAATCTGCAGCACAGTCCTTAGCTGTAGCACTTCCTCCTTCTCAGTCCAGGTACTGTTGTGTTACTTCAGTAACACTTCTGTTATCTGTGGGAATTTCAAGGCAAGAAACAAGAGTCAGGCTAAGAGATACTTCGAGTATTTTGAATATCCTGATTTAAAAATGTTTAAAGAAACTACTTCTAGCTTGGCCTGGCATAATTTTTCTGTACATTTTGTTTTGTTGGGTTTTGTTTGGTTTTTTTTTCTTCAATGTTATGAGAGGCAGTGGGCAGAAGTTGGAGCAAGGGAAGTTCTGTATAAACACAAGAAAATGAAGTGGGGCTATGTTTGTGGGTGTCTTTCACCTTGAGGTGATCAGCCAGAAGAATGGGTTACCTGAAGAGTTTGTGGAGTCTCCATCCTTGGAGCTCTGCAACACTCACAGCCCTGTGGTGGCTCCTTAGTGAAAGAGAAAGTTGATTCCCATCCATCAACCCTTTTCATTCAACCTAGGCTGGATGCAACCCGGACAGCTGCTGGTGTGGGTGATATTTACAGGCATGCTGGAATAGCTGAGCGTTCACAGCCCCCAGGGATGGCTGTGGTAAGTTTGCTGCACATCTAATGTGGAGTTTCTCCTGTTCACCAGATTGTTTCTGGATTCATTGGTATGTTTCATGAAATCCTCCAACTGATTAATCAGTGTTAAGGTATCAGAGTGAGAAGGCTTTAGATTTTAGGCAGAGATAAGTTATAAAGCACAAGAATAACTGTCCTTTTAACTTACAGGCTTTGGTAGAAGCTGGTGGGAACAAAAATTCTGCCTTGATGGCAAAGAAGGCACCAACCATGCCCAAACCCCAGTGGCACCCACCTTGGAAACTGTACAGAGTAAGTTACATATTTATGCCATGACCATGTATATAGAAGTAAATCAGTATTTTATAACAACCTCACACTAATTTTTATCATTAAAAAATGAAATAAAATGAAAAGGTATCAAGACTAAATCCCTTTATTTGGGGAAAAGGAGGTGGTGGTGTGCTTTAAGAGGTAGCTGTTACATGGCAATGTAATATAGTAGCCAAGATTTTATATCATTGTTTTAAAGTATTATTTTATAAGCAGTATACAGAAGCATCAGGGACATGTGCTTAAATACAGTATTACTCTGCAAAGTTCAAATACTGAGCCACAGTGTTATGGACTGTCAAAGACTTTGAAAAAGTTGTTTATATCCTTCTGTACTGCAATTTCCCCGAGTCTGGTGCATGACACCTGAATTTCTAGCAGCCTCTTCATTTAACTAAAGTAGAAACCAGGCTTTCCAGATCTGATGTCACATTTGGCTTCTTGGGAAACATGAATTTCTTGGTGAATACTAACAAATTCCAGTGTTGGACAACAAAAATTATATTTGAAGATGTGTATGTGTTATTTCTGATTTAGAAATATTTTTGTTTTTTTCTAAAGGTTATCAGTGGTCACCTGGGTTGGGTGAGATGTATTGCAGTAGAACCAGGAAATCAGTGGTTTGTCACTGGCTCTGCTGACAGAACTATTAAGGTAAGAGATGGGAAGAAATCACTGACAAAGTTGGGTGGGGATGGTTTTTTATGGATTCTTACTTTCAAAAGTCTTTATCTCTTGGAAACAATTTCTTAGTTACTGCTCCACAATAATGAACTGCAGAACATTTCTTTTTACTTAGTCATAAAGGATTTGTGGAGTATTTGGAGTGTTACTTCTTGAGATTTCATTCGTTACATGGTAGTAGCATGAAAGCAAACCTTTGTGTGACTGTAATTTTAGTTTTTAAATTCATCAGGATTAGCTACACCTGGTCTATCAGTGTGAAGCTTTTACTTTTTACTTTTATTTTATTTTCCTTAAAATAACTTTCCTGATGCAGATTTGGGACCTTGCTAGTGGCAAATTGAAATTGTCCTTGACGGGACACATCAGTACTGTACGAGGGGTGATAGTAAGTGCAAGAAGTCCATACCTCTTCTCTTGTGGAGAAGACAAGCAAGTGAAATGCTGGGATCTTGAATACAATAAGGTAAGCTGTACTTTCATTAATTGGAATTAATTGGTGGGGGTAGATACAAAAATCAAAGTGTTTAGAAGTTTTCTTTTCAAATATGTAATTATTGTGTGTGTCTTCCTTACTCCTCTAGGTGATCAGACATTACCATGGACATCTGAGTGCTGTCTATGGTTTAGACTTGCATCCCACAATAGATGTCCTGGTAACATGTAGCAGAGATTCAACAGCACGAGTAAGTGTAACATTGTTACATCTGCACATTGTCATATGTTGATGTGTTTCAACATCTTCCATCTGTTAAAGTGAATACTGACCACAAGTTCACATAAATCAAGATGGAAATACTAAGGTGATTTATGTTAATTTCTCTTCCATCAACAAATCACTTTGTTGTATGAGAGTCTGGTATGTTTTATGGCAACTTCAAGTTATCTGTATGTCTGGAAATTCAGTGGCACTTTCCCCACTCCCCTTGAAATTTACTGGCTGAGGCAGTTGTGTGGTTAATTGCTGGATGAAAACAACAAACTTAACATCATTGTGTAATCTGTAGAACTCTGGCAAGGAATTAGTGTAATCAATGATATTGCCTAAAATACAATTAATATGCATCAGTTATCAACATCTGTGTTTGGTTTTTTTTTTAATGTGAATTCCTAGATTTGGGATGTGAGGACAAAAGCCAGCGTGCACACACTATCAGGACACACAAATGCAGTTGCAACAGTGAAATGCCAAGCTGCAGAACCACAGATTATTACAGGTATAGTGGGCATGGTTTCACAAGTAACATAATTGTAAAACATAATCATGAATGGGTTTTTTTTTCAGTAATTGTGAGGCTCATAATGTTGTTAATTTATTAAATTTCTCGTGTGGCTTTTTTGTTGAAAACTGGCCATGCAATGGTTATTTCATGCTATTAATGACATGTTTAAGCAAATATAGCTCTGCATTTTTTGAATTTTTTTCTGCCCTTCCTTTATTTCTGGTATTTATTTTTTTGTTCTAATAAGTCTTGACACTTCATTTTCTGTGGTATTTCACAGTTCTTCCCAAACCAGTTAAGAAGTGTGCAGTACCATAGTTAAATATAAAGTTCATCTTTCCATTATGTCAAAAATCTTTGTTGTATAACTGCCTTGAATTTCAGGGTCCATACAAAGAGTGTTACAGTCCAGCACCTTTTTTGCCTGAGGTGGCATTTGTGTCGTATTTTTGGAACAAACTATATGTCAAAGAGACAAAAATGTTGTTAAAGTTTTGTCTGCCTTACCAAAATAGTAATGATTCTATCATCAACATGATGTTCTTTACTATTTTTTCTTCTCTTATTGCAGGCAGTCATGATACCACCATACGGCTCTGGGATTTAGTGGCAGGAAAAACCCGTGTTACTTTAACAAACCACAAGAAATCTGTAAGAGCAGTAGTGCTACATCCAAGACAGTAAGTTTTCCTTATTCTCTTACACTGTCACAGCTCATAACATTGGGTGGAGATAGAAAGCCAATGTGAGTGATGACTTAGGGCATAGTAATGTGAAAAACTGATGATTGGTGTAAAATTGTACATCCCAATTCTCAAATACTTTCACTACACTGCTTGTTCTCCCCAAGTATTGGCACTGGTGTACCTTCACAATTATGAGGCTGATAAGTAGGAAAAGATTTTTTTGAATATGTGATTCACTGTACAAGATATTTCGACTCAAACTTCTTTTGAGTATTTCCTCTTAAAAGTGGGTGGTTTTGGCAGCACTCTGAATTTAAATTCTGTATTTTGATGCATTAACAGTGGCCTGTTCAGATAAATCCCCCTCAAAACAGTGAAGAAAAGGAGTTCACATAGAACTGTATTACTTCTGCATCTTCAATATTTTAAGGTGAAATTCTGTTGCTGCAGAAATTCAGTCTTCAGTATGAATCAGTTCTGATCCAGTCTGTGTCTGAAAAATTACAAAAATCTCATGCTATGTCTTCTAGCTATAGCAGAGCAAAACCCTTGTTTGACTCACACTCTACCAAAAAACCCAAATCTTGTTTCAGATTCATCAACCATGCTTCTTTGAAAAAAAAAACCAAAAGAAGTTGTGTTTTTATCAAGAAATAGCAACTGTCAGACTCATATTCTTTTATATTTCAGTATTTCTATTTTTTAATATTCTAGTTTTTTTTTTAATAATCTGCTTTTCTTATTGAAGAATTTACTAAATAGGCAGCAAGTCACTTCATTGTTGTGGCAGCCAAATTTCCTGTAGGCTTTTGTGTGTGCTACCCAAGTAACTGCTTCCACATGTTAAAATGAGGGAATTGATTATTTTAAGGTAACTCAGTAAAACACATTCTCTTTCACAGTTCATTTTTTTGCAGTGCTTCATCCTCAGTTATGTACTTTTAGAGGACTAGCCAATATATCTGTTTCAGTTCATTTTTTTTTCCTGATATCTTTACTGATGATGCCATTATACCTGAAAATTTTCCAGAATAACAACTGTCAATAAGTAATGTGCATTTTTAATGCTTGTTTGCATATTAACATCCTGGATGACAAAGGATTTATAAAGTTTAGGTAGTCTATGGAGCAGAAAGGAAATAGGTATTTCATGACTTCATAAAATTTTTTAATTTTATGCAAAGTAACAATGTCAGAAAAGCATTTATTATAAAGTAACTTTGCACCTAGCATTTAACAGTAGTTTCAATGAAGGACATTTGCTATCCCTGCTCTAATATACTGTGCTTATTTTCTTTCAGTTACACATTTGCATCTGGTTCTCCAGATAATATTAAGCAATGGAAATTCCCAGATGGAAATTTCATTCAGAACCTCTCTGGTCACAATGCTATCATCAACACACTGGCTGTAAATTCTGATGGTGTTCTGGTTTCAGGAGGTAAACTGAGAAATGCATTTTTATATTTCCCTTCTACCACTCCCCCCCATGTATACATGGCAGGAGGTCCTTCAAAGTGTTTACTGAGCTCTCTTTTATCTGGGCCTATAAGCCTGCTTTAGCACACAATTTCATAGTGAGTAGGGCCACTTTTATTTTCTTGAATGTGTCTGAAAAGACTTCTGATGTGCCACAAGGAAGAGGTTTTCAGTTTTTCAGTTGACTGCTGCTGCTGCAAGGCTCCAGCATCCATTCTCTGTGATCTGAGTCTGAATCTTTAGTGTCCCCTCAGGGTGGCATGGAAACTGAAAGCTGCCTAGGAGACTCCTGGCTCTCTGTTAATAGCACGTTGATGTGGTGAGAATGCATAGAGGATTAGGAAACATCTTGCTAAAGCTTACTCTAACATTTAAATGTGAACCCTTTCCTGTTTTTTTGTGCAGTATGAATACATTGGTTCTTTTGTCTCAGTTTCTTGCACACATTTTTTTGATGTTATCTTATTGTTTAAAGGTTGATAGCTAATTTCCAGATTTCATTTGGCTCAATTTTTTCACTCAAAACTTCATGATTTTAATAATCAACTGATAATTAGAGTGTTCTTACTGAACTTTGAATATTCACAGTCTGGAAACTACTAGTTTGTGTTCACATATCTGTGTTGTGGGAACAGGAAGAGAATCCTGAATGTTTATTGTGTCTGTGAATAATTTGATGTAAGAACAGTTCCCTCATACTGCAGGTTACGCTTTTCTATTAATCAATGACATCTTGATTTCTCAATTTCTTTCCGTGGACAAATTTGTAGTAGATGTTTTGGATAGATGCTTTGTAGGGAGTTGTTTTTTGTAACTGAAAAACTGCTTTGAGAGCATCCTTCTGAACACAGAGTTGAGACTGCTGAGGATACCCTGGTGCTGCTAGCAGTGGTTTAAACTGTATGTGAAATAGAAGAACCTCTGCAAACATTACACCTACATCCCATTACAGAATCCATAATGTCTCATCTGTAGGACAGGATGATACTCTTTCTTCCATTTCAGTGGTGGTACAGAACAGGGAGCTTGATATTCAGATGCCCATTCTTACTTTGCTTTCAAAGCAACTTGCTGCAATTGCTTTGGGATGTGGTTGTTGCTTCACTGGCTTCACTGGTCAAAACCAGAGGAGATTCTGAGCAAGCTTCCATCAGCCTTCTTAAACAAGATCAGCTTTTTTAACTAAGAAACTGGTAGAAAATAGGAAACCTTATAGGTGTACTGAGCTATTTTGTATGAATGTTACAGCTGATGCATTCCTGATGAATTGTTAATTACACCATTTTTAGAAAACTGATATAAACTGACTGTTTAAGATTCTAAGGATGCTTGTTTGGTTGTTTGTTTGTTTTAGCTGATAATGGTACTATGCATCTTTGGGACTGGAGGACTGGATACAATTTCCAACGAGTGCATGCAGCTGTACAGCCTGGTTCTTTGGACAGTGAATCAGGAATATTTGCTTGTGTTTTTGACCAGTCAGAAAGCAGATTGCTAACTGCTGAAGCTGATAAAACCATAAAAGTATACAAAGAGGATGATACTGCGGTATGTCAAATCGTTTTTCTAATGAATTGTCATGAAATCAACAAATTTCAAACAAATCTTAACACAGACTTCTGTAGTCCATTGTATTAACACTTGAGATCAGTGTGTATGTGATGATGTTATGAGGACAGCAGCTGGTTTCTAACTTCTTATTATTTGCTGTAGTAAAAATAAGTCTTTGATCCATCAACTTCTGCAAAAGTCCCTTGTGATACAGTTTGGACAAATCTTATTACAATATTGTGCATTGAGTTTTGAAGCAAGTAGAGGAGGAGAGTGTGAGGCTGTATTCATTAAAACATGAAGATTTAAAGATTTATTGTACTGTAGGTGATCTGGATCAGTCATTTGCCATGACAGTTTTTAGAATTCAGCGTCAATAGCTGTTATTCTCAAATCTCAATCCATTTATTAATGACAGTAGATTAATCTGTAGTTTGTTTGGATATGTCTACAATTGAAGAATATAAGGGTTTTTATTAAACCTTGGTGTTTTTGCACTGATTTAGGCTTGGAGCAACTCTTAGATATAAAAGGAATAAGAAATATTTTATCCATTCGCAATTGGGCAAACTGTAGACTGTGTGGCATTTCCTGATACTGATGTAGATCTTTCTGGAAAGACTGTCTGGAATTCCTGTTCCTGTGCTTTGGTCACTGCAATGGGTTTTCTCAAGTGCCACTGGCAACCTGTTTTCTACCCTTGCTGCAAAAGAAAAACCAAAGCAGAGGAAATCTGTCATGCACTTCACACAATAACAAAATATTTTCTTTGGATAAATTAATAGCACAGTAGATTAAGTAATTACAATGTTATAATATGAAACAGTGTATGTACTATGTTAGTAATACTTTGAAATAATTACAGGTAAATTTCAAGTTAAAAATAATCCTTAAAACTTTCTTTTTTTTTCCTTTAGACTGAAGAAACTCATCCTATCAGCTGGAAACCAGAAATTATCAAGAGAAAGCGATTTTAGTGCAGCAACATACTTATGCTGTAGTTTTGTTTGGCCTTTCCTGAGAGCATTCACTCATATTTTGTTCTGCCTAGAACAGTAGAGCAGGAAGTCAGCTAAGTCATTGCTATTTCAACATGTTTTGTAATAAATTTTATTTCTCTTTCCTTTTGTCTTTTGGTGTGTGTGATCCCAGCAAATCAGTTGCAGCTGTTAACATTCTCTTTGTGAAGCATGTATATGTCATGAAAAGTATAGATATGCAGGTGGTTACTTTTTTATATGAATCTGTTTTGTGTAAGTCTAAAAATATTTTCATGAGCCAGTTTTTTTGAAAGGCCCTTGCTTGCCTCCAAAATTTAATTGCAAATTTATTCATAGAAGTGATCAAATGGAAATTTCTTGAGTGACTTACAGATTTTAGACCAGTACTGTTTATTGTACATATGCTAAGGCTCTACTGTGATGGAACAGTATATACTAAATTACAGAGTAATAGAGCAATCAAGAAAGAAGCAGGACAATGTAATAACAATAATGTAATTTGTTTTATAAACACATCCACTGACTGAGTATTGCCAGTGCTGTGTTATTGAACAAAATGGATCTTCCAAGTGTTATATTTCCCTAGGAAAGCTTTCATCTTCATTTCAGACTGTACCTTCTACAGCAAGGACCACTATCAAGTCATGTTGTTCACAGTCACCACAGGGTTAGGACTGGTTGGTTTTGTAAGTCACCTGTTGGGTTTGGGTTTTTCAGTTTTCCAAAGCATGTGTTAGAATACAGCCAACTTTTAAAACTGAACTGAGAGGAAAAACTCAAGTCATTCCTGCCTTAGTTTCATATGTTGTTGTCTTCCCATCACATTATGAAGGAATTTAAAATAAATCCTACCAAAGGAAAATTGTTACTCCTGAGGGGACAAATTTTTCAGTGTTCACAGTCACAGTAAGAAGCAGCAAACATGAGAGGCTCCTTCCTGCAGCTGATCTGTGATGTCTGTGCTGCTGGAAAGCACTTTCTCTTCATGAGGGGAGAAAAGCTTTAAGTCATCAAGCCATTCTATTGTTGGCAACTTTGCTAGCAGTGTTAATAGCTGCAGTGGCAAGTTCCATGCTGGGTACATCCTGAGAATTGTTCTGTGGCCACAGGATCAATAGTAAGCAGTTCAAATAATTATTTCTATTCTCTGCCAGTCTTTCTTCCTTTGAATCTGGGATTTATGTTAGAGAAATGACAGTCACCTGCAATGTAACTTACAAAAAACTAGTAAAACTGAGTGCTGTTTATGTTATCAAAAATCTTTGTTTGACTTTTATGTTGCACAAGAGGTCTTGTATTTATAATTTGAATGTTTGACAGTGTTGTTTTAAGGGAGTCCATGCTACATAAATAACTGAATTTTGATTTACAGCTGTTGTTTGAAGCACCTTCTCAAAACAAGGGAGGGGAATATTTGGTTTAGAAGTTGGATTAAAGATCATCTATTTGGATGATAATTCAAATTTTTTTAGATCTTTATTAGCTGTTTTAATTTTTTCTAACATACTGGGGACAGAAGGTGACTTATGCATAGTTTATACTGCTGCTAGTGCTTCATTCCAGAAATTGCTGAAGTATTGCTGTTACTTAAATTGATGTTATAAAAATTTTCTTTCTCACAGTGAAATCCTCTGTAGGAAACCAGAGTGGAGAAATATCTTCCATGAAAAAGGATGAGGTTTTTGTGGGGTTTTGTTTGGTTGTTATGGTTTTTTCAGGAGTGTCTTCTCATTCTTTTGATGATTTGGAATTAGGAAGGGAAAATTTGAGGTTCTGGCTCACAGTTCTAACACATCTTCTCTGTACTAGCACTTCTCAAAAACTGCATTTATTGCAGTGTTTATTGCTTTGAAGAGACACCACAAACTCTCTTATAGAACCTATTTTTCTCCCCTGAACTTCTGCAGGAATTTGTTAGCATGAGGCAGTGGTAGCCAGGGCATTTTTTTTTTTGTGCCCTGAGTAAAGATTTGGTTTGCAAATTAAAGGCCATGCACTATTATTTGCAGATATAGCTCTCTTTTTGGACTATAATGTGCTGTCCCTGTTTTCAGTGTGATATTTTTTTTTTTTAATTGTAATCTTTAACATTTGATTTGCCTGCTCATTTCCTTCCCAGCAGTTTTTCTTCCACTTGACAGTAATGTGAGTATCATCACTCATAGTTCTGTAAGTATTTCTCACACATCAGGATTATCAAATGTCTCTAGTGCAAAGTGTGACTTGTGGTACACATGTATTTGATTGTGTAGGATACACAGTAACATTAGATGTGTCCATGTAAGTCATAAAGTCAAACAAGAGGAGGATCTGGTCCATTGGAAGTATTTTCCAGTCTTCTGGAAAGTGTCAAACTGCAATGTAAGTCAAAACAATCTTGAACAGGTGTGTAAGTAATCAGAAAATACTGTCATTTTTTCATCAAATTTGATATTGTCTACTGTATATGACCAAATCATACACATTTCTACCACAAACCCCGGGTTTTGTTTTATACTGTACATAATTGCAGAGAAAATGGTTTTTGTTTGTAACATAATTTTAAGAAGGGTAACTGGTAAAAGCAATGAATTTTAAGATCACTCTTTGCTGTATACTAAAGCATACAATGTAAGCTCTGCAGCTAGAATGCTGTCACTTGCTGGCAGCATGAACCTTGTGCAGAACAGTGTCTGTGTCAGCTTAAAGGCTTATAGAAGTAGATCTAATAGCCAGCTTCTTTTTAGCCCTGTTAGGTAAGAATTGGAATGCTATGCCTGAACTAAGTGACAGCAATTTAGCCATCAATAAAACCTTCAATACAGTATGACTTCATGTCTTTTTTCCATTTGTGTTTTTTTTAAATTAAAATTTAAAATTAACTATTTATTGAAAGTTGAGGTAATTTAGGATCAAAATTGATGACTGTTTCCCATAGTGTAATAACAAATATTTTTGCAGATCACCTGTAATGGAGAAAGTAGTGATGGTTACTTTCTGAAAAGCTTCCTATCTGTGTGAAGGGATTAGCAAAATAAATGCAGAATTGTCCATTATTTTTCTCTCATGCATTAAAAAAAACACAACAAAACAAAACAAAACAAAAAAAACTCTGGAGTTAAGGCTGAGTCTAGGACAGGTTCTGGATGCGAGCTGTAGAAGCAGAAAAAAGCTTAAACTAATTTCAGTATGTCCTATTGGAAACAAAGGGATTTCTGCCCTTGGCATAGAACTGAAAATTTCATCACAATTAAATCAGTGGGAGTGAGTCTTACTGATTTTTGGAGTCAAGATTTCACTCCGTGGAGTGTTCTGGTTTGGTTTTTTACCTCGAGTTGATAGGACTGTCAGTGTGGTACATGGTGTATTTAAGTACCCATGGAAGGTGCCTTCTTGCATGCACAAGATGTATCAAGTGCTGATGGTGAGGCTTCTAAATGTGTATTAGTAGACCTAAGAAAATAGTGAGGTTTTGGAAATTAATAAATGTCAGCAAGCCTGATCACCTGAAAAAGGTGCCCTGCAATTGCTTTGTAAAACTTAACGTTAAATTAGTAGTACTTGCAGCTTGCAAAATTACTTTCTTAGGAAGCTGTTCCAGAAGCAGAATATGCAGTTCCTGAATCACTTCATTCCCTTGAAATCAAGCAAGTCTTCAGCTGAAATGAGCTTGAAGGCTGCATGAAGAGTGAGAAGCTTGACTTATTTTGATGGGTTTTTTTCTGTAGTATGAAATCTTGGCAGACGGAACTCCAGAGTATGACTCCAATCATGCTGCTTTAAGGGCAGCAGCAAGGGATCAGTTTTCTGGCTTTTACATCTGGAAGCCTTACGAGTCCAGTTCTGTGCCTAATAGGCCAGAAAGTGACCGAAAACTGTCAAAAAAGTGGGATAAAAAAGGAGTGGTCATCCCTGTGTAGTGATTTCAGAGCCATTCTAATTGGAAAAGACCTTTAAGATTGAGTCCAACCATTAAGCTAGCTCTACCAAGTCCAGTACCAAACTGTATTCCTAAAAAACACATCCACATCTTTTAGATACCTCCAGAGGTGGTGGTTCAGCCACCTTCCTGGCAGCATGTTGCAGTGTTTGAAAACTTTCTGTGGAAAAATTTCTTCGACTATCCTCTCTAAATGTCCCCTGGTGCAACTTGAAGCCATTTCCTTTTGTCCTGTTACTTGTTACCTGGGAGAAGAGACCAACACCCACCTTGCTAGAGTCTCCTTCAGGTAGCTGTAAGAGAGCAACACAGTCTCCTCTCCGTCTCCTTTTTCCCTGATTGAAGAGCTGTTCCTCACAGGACTTCTTCTCCAGACCTGTCACCAGCTTGCTTGCCCTTCTCTGAACTTGCTCAGTGTCTGTCGTGCCGTGGAGTGCCCAAAACTGAACACTGTGTTCCAGGTGTGGCCTCAGCAGCACCAAGTACAGGGACAATCAGCCCAGCTCCTGCTGCCCACACCATTTCTGATACAAGCTGTTGGTCTTCTTGTCCCCTGGGCACACTGCTGGCTCGTGTTCTGCTGGCTGTCAATCCACACCCCCAGGTCCTTTTCCTCTGAGCAGCTTTCCAGCCACTGGGAAGTTTTTGCCAAGCCTGTAGCATTGTGTGGGCTTGTTGGGACTCAAGTGCAGGACCTGGCACTTGCCTCCTTAAATCTCATACAGTTGGCTTCAGCTCATCAATCCAGCCTCTCCAAGCTCCTCTGGAGAGCCTTCCTACCCTCAGGCAGTAGGAAGATGAACCTTCCATGAATTTTCATGCACAGAGGGAAATCAATATTTCTTTTTGAAATTCTTATTTGCTTGTTGTTCTCATCTTCTGTGAGTAAGCCCTGACTTCAGGGCTGGCAAAATGTAATTGGCTCTGTGAACACCTTTGCATGCATTTTTGCCATGGTTCTTTTATCTTAAAAGGTTGGTCAGGAGTCGTTCAATACTGTAATTCCATCTAGGGTGTGTCAGCAACTTGAAAAATACCAGCATAAGAATTCAAAAATTCTGATGTTGCAAATTATTTGAGGGGCTTTCCTGTGGAACAACCACATCTAATCAAGAGAGTTTTCTCTTTAATTAGTGCATATTCTTCCAATTGCTGTAAGGCAGCAGTGAGGTAATTTAATGGTGTATGAAAAACTGCATAGGACTTGGGAACTGTGGAGTTACTGTTTTCCCATTGGCTCAATGTATTCCAATTTCCAATTGGCTCAGCTGGCTCAAGTCTCAATATCATAGTATTGATACTATGTAGTATTGGCTTTGTAATGTTTAGTTGGGAACCTTTAAGTCAGTAAAACTTTAACCTCCTTCAGGTGCATGTTACCACTGGGCTTTTGTTAACCTTTATTTGGGGTTTTTTGTTTTGAATATAATGAGTATGTAAGCCCCAAATGTGTATCTAAAGCATGGGTTAATTGAGGTATTTGCCTGCAAATTAGACTTCAACAGTACAAACAATATTTGAGCAAAATGCTTGTTTGCAGGTAGAGAAGACTGAAATCACTTACAGGAAAACTAACAGGAGAGCTCAAGGGCTAAGCCCTCAAGAGCAAGGGAGTCAGTGCAAAATCAGTGTGAGTGATGAATACCAAGGGCTACACCTAAAAAAGAGAGAGATTTCTAGAGACCAGACAAGAAAGAGCTGTAATTTACTAGAATCTTGCCAGGAGGTGAAAAGGCCAGTGGAAAAAGTAAGACAGGAAGAGACCAAAGCTATGATATCTGAAAGGAAATATTTTAAAGCATGCTACATTTCTCCAGGCTAGTGGAGAGGAGATGTTTATGGCTTAGATGAATTCTGCATGTGTATAAAGAAAGGAATGGGAGACAATTGTGTGCTAATGAGGGCACAGTCAATGGTGAAAATACAAACACGGGCAGCCTGATGCAAATTCTTTTGGCAATTACCCATAAGTGCTTTTCTAAGAGTAACTGGCATTGTGTGTCTCTGCACGTTCTGGTAACCTCATACTCTGAAGTATAACTCAGGATACTTTGGCACACAAAGAATTGCAGAGCAGTGGAGTGTGAGGAGTCTGGATGGTTTTGCTGTTGCAGTGGGATTTTCAGGGAGGAAGCACTTCCAAGTACAATTCTAAACAAGGCTTTAGAGTAAAGTGTGAAGAGTGAAGCCAAAGTGAATAGCGTAAAAAAATAGTGAGGGTGATTCTACAGTTGATTGAACGTAAGGATTATCTCACAACACTGAGTTTGCTTCTTTCTGACAGGCAAATGGTGAGCTGTAGAATGAGACATGAGTTTATATCCATGGAGTGTCAAGCTGACAGGATGGATTGCTGTTGGGAGACTATCATGAGATAAGTAAGGATGTAGCTTGTGTAATCTGAAAAACTTCTGTACCTCATCCAAGAGCAGTCTTTGTTTTGGTTTGGTTTTTAGCTAGGAAAACAAAACATGATTCTTAACATGACTTAACTGTTTCCAAGTGAATCCCCTTGACAAGGAAGCTTCCTGCATTGACAACTAGAGATCTGCTCTCAATAAACCAGCAATATAGAGCATGAATAGAAAAATTCCATACAAAAATTTGAACATGGCTTCAGATGAGTCACATTTCATGTCCTGTAAGTATATTCCTTCTTTCTCATTTAGTTCCCTTTTTTCCCATGCAACATGGTAATGAACATGCTTCTTTCAAAGCAAGCTTGGCAGTGCAAACCTACCAGAATTGATCAGTTCTGCTAAAGACTTGGTTCTATTTTGGAACTGAAAATCCCACAGAATGAGTTTTGTTATTCCATGTTGATCTAAACCAATGTTTAATAGGAAATTAAAAAGTAACTAGCAAGTCAAATTCATTGTGGTAGCTAAGTGAACTTAGAGATAAAAATGCTTACTACTAATTAAAATAAAGGTAGTGAAATACAGTGTATTTCTCTAGCTAAGCAAACCCATTTTTTCAATTTGTGAGGATATAAGTGTCCTTTAATTACCTAAGGGGAAATAAAACTACTCCTGGTGTTATCTAGTTTCTTAATGGTGTTGGTACATGGAGTTACCAAGTGAATGGTGCAGTTTTTCTCCAGCCATTAAAACAGGATGACTATTCTATAGGATGACTAAAATGGCACAGTGTGTTTCAGAGTTTCACACCATGAAGAACATGTCCACACACTTTCCAGTAACATAGTCCTGTGCTCTATGGCAGTTCATTTTTTAAAGTAATGTTTTCCCATACAGGTTTCAATTTCTCCTTGATATTTTTAGGCTATTGAGGCCTTTAATGAGGAAAACACTGCTAAGAAATTGGAAGCTATCTCCAGCCTGATTAATTATGACCTGGTAACTCCTTTTTTTTCTTTCTTTTCCCCAAACTTGTCCTGGCCTTCCTCCATCAACAGCATCCCGATGGAGCCTGTGAGATCCCTGTGTGTTCTGGAGAGCTTCATGTTGTCCAGCTGCAGTGTGCAGTGCTATGGATTGCTCTTCCAAGTTGCCCCATGGCTCTGCCTTGCTGCATCAAATACGGTGACTGAACTGTGAGGTGGGGGTATTTAGTGGCTGCAAGTTGTTCTTGGGGACAGGAAAATACTGTTTGGGTAAAATCTTGTTTTCTCTCCTGGTAAGCAACCTGGGTTTGACAGATTTCTCCCCCCATCTTCCCGGTTCTCACTCCACTACATTTTTCTTGAGTGATCCTTCTGGTAGTACAGCACTCTATGTATAAAATACTCTGGTAGTTGCTTGCAATGTCCCCCACTGGTTTTAGTAACAAAATGGGACAACTTCCATGTTCTTGTCTGAATAAAGGCAAGTGCTAAAGCCTGGGATTGAATCAAGAGACAAAACAATGAAACCTACACTAATGTCAGAAGGATGTTCAAGTAAAGGATGCCTGTGGGCTTTTCCTTTTTAGCCTCCTGTTCTACTCAGCCTCACGCTTAGTAGCAGTTTATTTATCCTCATTTATCCAGTTTATTTATTTTTTATCCTCAGCTTATTTGAGGATAAGTTGAGACTGTCCTGGTAAATGCTTTGTATTGGTGAAGCTGAGCAAGGGAAGATGTGGAGGAATGCAAGATTCTATCTGCTAGTGCAAGAGTGTTCTTGTGATGGTTAAAATGTCTACTAGTATCTCTCCAAGTGTTTTCATGTAGTGCTCTTTACTAGTGTTAGTTTCTTAAACCCTATAGTTGCTATGAATAGTGTAGTAAAGAGATGCAGTGTTTCAGGTAATACAGGGCTTGAAACTGTGGATAGAACTCTAAAGTGTCTTGAAATCATGTTCTTGGAAATATGCCAGGACATATCAATAACATGGTATCTCTTACCATTCAAGAAATTGCAGACAAAAAGCCCTTATCCATAACGGTCACAATTAGGAAATTAATTCTTCAGCATACTGTGGCTCCATTCCTGGAAAGCCTGGATGTTTTTCTATTCAAAGAGAAACCAGAAGGGCTGGTGGGGTGGGTTGGTGGGTGTGTATGAAGTCAATGGCCAGCATATAAATGTCCTTGTCCTGTTCTGTAGCAGGGCAGTTCATTTGACACAACTCTAATGATAAATGTTCTCTACGTTGGATGTGAAAAACAATCCTGGTGATTATCTGTGGGAGACACAACCATCAGGAGCCAGAACAGTTTAAAACAACACAGCTGTTGTCATTCATACCTCGGGGCCACACTGTTCACACTGTCCTAGTTTTAAGACATGTCAGTTCACACATTTTTTAACATGGTGTGTTTCTCTGGTGCAGACAGGGCTGAAGTAATGTGCGGTGGGATTTAGAAATCTTCCTGTGTGGACAATGTGCTTTGCTAAGAGTAGGAAACCTCATACTCTTTCATCTTCTCTCTCCCATGGTTTTTGTTGAAAGATTTGCCTGCACATTCTCACATGCAGTTCATGTAAAGTCACTTCCCTCCCTCAGCAGAAGAGGAACAAAATTATTATTAAGAAAGAGAGAGTAAAAGTAATATTCCCTGAGACTACGTGGGAAGGATTTAAAAGTATTAGCTTCACTTCTTGTTGGTAAGCAGATATAAAACATACATACTTCAATAAGCCCCTTGCAAAAATGCATTTGATGTCTAAGCTTTTTTAATTCATTCTCAGTGCCTTCAGATTTTCTTAGGCTGCTGTAATTTCCCTCTGTACTAAGGCTGGTAAGGACACTGGAGCAGCAGAGTGGAATTTTCCTTTTCTCCCACCTGTCCTTCCCCATCCTCAGCCTGCCCCTTCCAGGGAGGTAATGGGCAGAAGCCCAGTGACTACCATCTCCTCCCATACCAAAGCTCTGCTCCTTCCTCCAGTTGTGTCCAAAGCCTGTTTGCCTCCTGTTTGTTCATGAGCAACACAAGATAATCTGCTGTTTCTCTTCAATGGACCAGAGACCATCAGGGAGGTGAGCATATTACATTGAAAAAAGGAATGCTTTTATTTTTTTCCTTTGGTGTTTAGCATGAGATCACCTGCTGGAGACACTGGAGCTATGGTTATAGGGCCATATCTTCTAAAATTCACTACAGAGTTTCTAGAAATATGAACTTTAAAAGTGCTTTGCTGACAATTTTGTTGTTTCTCCTGTTGGAAAGCTTCACAGCAATAAAACTAATGTTTGTGATCTATCCTTTGCCACAAGGAGCATTGAGTGTGGACTTGACATTTTCATATGTGTTCCTCCAAAAAGTCTGATGTCGTTTTTAGCCTTTGAAATGGGACTAGGCAGCGTTGGTGATTCTCTCTTGGGATGATAAATTTTGTTTGGTGAGATCGGTGGAGTTCAGGGAAAAGTCTGTACAGCCGAATATAAAACGTAGCTGCCTTTGCTCACTGCCTGCAGCAATCCTTGTCCCTGGCAGACACACAGCCCGAGCAGTAACTGAGCACAGCACCCCAGGATCCTGCTCCTCTGTCTGGAACTGGAGGACTCAGCCTCTGCCTGGTCAGACTGGAGGTCTGACCATAGTTATCTGCAAACCTTCTTCCTTACAGATTGTATTATCTCAGGTGATTGCTGGGATGGTTTGGTACCTAGGCTGCTGGTCCAAAATGGTAGTGTTGAAATATTTTTGCTGTTCAAAAACTTTTTTTTTCCTCAGAGGGCTGAGGGTGGTCTAACTCCTCGTGGCCCTGGGGGCTGCATTCCAGTTTGGAGTGTCACCCTTTCCTAGGGACAAGCAGGAGCAGATTTGGCAGTGCAGTGCAGCATCAACCATTGGGAAATGTGCCCACCTCCCTGAGCTGTTTGCTGCCTGATCATCCATTCCTTTTCCTCTCTGGGAAAGAAGTTGTTGGCCAAATGAAACGTGCCGGAACTAGAGGCCATCACTTTGACCTGTGCTGCTAACATTAGTTGGAGGAGCAGAGTTTCACCAGGCACCTGGGACTGACACTCTGTGGCCACCAAATTCCCAAAGTGCTGCTGATGGGCACAATGTCAGATTTTCATTGCTTCTTTTGGAGCAGCCTGTCTTCTGCAGTCCTGGACTAAAATCCTGGAGTCTTCAAATTCTCACAAGGTTGGTTCTGGCTCCAGTGAAACCCAGAGACACAACTGGCTGTGGCTGATATGGCTCAAAAAGCCCAGCTCAATGTCCTTTTTCACTGAAAATGTGAGATCTTTAAGCCAAATTTAGTATGCTCCACAATTTAACCAACTGCTTCACAAGATGGATGTTGAGCTAAAAAAATAAAGCATATGCACATTCTTGAGAATGTGTAAATTTTGGGAAATTAAGTTTGTGGCTCCTATTTCACCCTCTTTTTTCTCATTTTAAATGAAGCATCAGGACAGCAATGCTGGAAATTGTGGTGTGTGTGTGGTGATCCTTGCTGCTGCATCCCATTACCGGAGGAGGAGAGGAAGTATTACTTGTGTATGTTCTGCTCTGAAGCCTTCTTTGCCTTGCCAAAATCCCTTCATTGGCATTTTCTCCGTATCCAGCTCATTGGAGCCATGCATTTGTTTTCCATTAGTTGCCTCATTTAATGAGTTTATTTTTATTCTTAAATATTGCATTTTAAATGAAAAAACACAATCCTTCAGTGGTCTGACAAATTGTTGGAAGATGATTTTTGTCATTGTCTCATGCTTTTCACTCATCTTCCGTTTTTTTTTTCCTTTGTTTCATTCCTTTTCTTTGAGCTACTCTTGCTACGTTTGGTGTGTTTTCGTATACATTGTACAACAAACAAACAACGCAAAAAGAAAGAGGTTCACTTTTCTCTCACACTGTAAGCCCAAGTCTTCCATGGACTTCCATGGTTAGAGAGAGCCCAGCTGACCTATGCATTGGGAACAGGACACGGGAGGTACCAGGGACAAGAGGATGATAGGTAAAAAGAGCAAGAAGTGGTTTAGAAGCAGCAGGATCTTGGCTCATTGCCTGACTCACTTTCCATCTCTCTACATTTTTCACACCTGTTCCGGGATTTTGCTCCTTTAGAAGGTAACAAATAAATCAGCACACAAGAGAAATGGGTATTGAGAAGTAAAGCTGAAGTGAGATATTTCATCTGCTCTGTGTGTCCCATAAACCCACCACAGAAGTAAGACCATAGGATCAAGTCTTCCAAATTTAATTCAGCAAAATCTTCCTCTATCACGCCCTTCATTTTTCCTCTTCCCTTTTGCAAAGATTTAAGCTGCCAGATAGGTGTTGCCTCATAGCCCAAAGGTCAATAAATCCACCCAGCATACACCTGCTGGGGAATTAAAGGTACATCAGCCTCATGGCTGCATTTTCTAAAATGCCTTTTCTCTGCCAGTATTGGTAATAAGCCCTTTGTAGCAATTTCTGCAGTCATATTTATGCCTTGGACCTGTACTAGTAACAACTGAAGAGTTAATTTCTACCATACTGAGCAGTTTCTATTTTTCTAAGTATGTTCAGTTACAATCAGTTAATATTAATTGATGGGAGGAGGACTGAGAGGGTGAACCAGGTGTGCTGAGATGGGATATTTTCATTCCTCTTAACCGTGCTAACAGCATTAATGTACTGCTCCTTTCTTTCATGTCCTTCCCTAGCTCAGAAATCAATGAAGTGAGGGATCAATATTTGTTTCCCCAAACACCTGTTTAAAATTCCAGTTTGAACCATCTTCTCATTTTTTTTCCTCTTGCCTTTCCTCCATATTTCTCCAAAGAGGGAAAAATCCCCAGGCTGAGATATTAACCCCAAGCTTTTTGTCTTTCTAACAGAGAGGTCACGTAATGTGAAGTGGCTTCTGAACTTAGGCATACAAAGACTCCCCCATCAAACATCTGCCTTAGATGTAAGTTTTGAAGAGGGAATTGCAACTCCCAGTGCTCTGTGGAGGTTTTTTCATACCTGAATTGATGAGCATGGGGAAAGCCAGGCACAAGTTCACAGAGGAGTAATTTAGTAGGAAATCAGTCTCCCAAGATTTAACACACATTCTCCTTACCCAGATGCTACTTGTTTTCCCAATGATCTTCCCCTCTTGGGGAGCTGGTCCCGTTATATTTAATGGTCTGATGTTCTCAGATATCCCACATTGCTGCCCATGACTTGGGTGCACTGGAGAATGGACTGCAGTCCCCAGCTTGTCATCTCTCTCCCTTCATGGCCACCATGGCCTGGATGGAGGCAGCTGCTGGCAGAAGCCTGCCCATGTCCCCATCCATTGCAGTTCCCCACCTGCTTTATTAGTACAAATTCAGGCAGCTGAGGTTAACTTACTGGAGCAGATGAAATGCTGGCCTGGGTCTCATCCTGTGGCTGCAGGGTGGCAACCTGTGCAGAGGAGCAGGAGGGAGTGGGGAGAGGTGGGTCCCACACCACTGCTGTGATGGCGAAGCATCCTCTCTCAGCATTTCCCACTGCCCCAAATCACCCTCTCTGGTGCTCATTGGTATTCACTGAGGGGAATTTCAATACTTCTCCCCTTTCCTAAATCTTTCTGTTTAACAGTGTTTTCCTTGTTGCGTGATGGACTGGGATTAAAATGGGACATGGAGACATATGCCTGTGGTAAACCAAAGGACAGGTCTCAGACTGTGCTGCTGTGCACTATTAACAGCAGGGCTGGCATCCAGAGAGTTCACTTGGATATGCCAAACCCAGATTGGACAGTACAACCCCTGACAATTTGGTATTATTTTCTGAAGAAATGATTCTATTTTCTACTGGGGAGGGAAGACAGTGTTTTTGGGGACAGAAGTAACATTCTCTGGCTGTTTGAGCATATGCCTAATGTGCATTATGTATATCCAAGGAAATGCATGCAAAAAAAGGTTTATTTTGGAACTTAGTGGATGAAATCGTGTCCCATTAGAGCAAGTGGGAGCTTTGCCATTGACTTCAGTCAGGCCAGCAATTCACCCAATACTTTTTATATACGTTTTTATATGTTATGATAGTTCGTGAATTAACTGAAACAATCCCTGTAGAGAATATATCAGGATTATTCTTCTCTACCTTGGGAGGAGCAATCTGCTTTTGTTGCTTACTATATTGGGGTTCTTGGAAAGAGATATGGATGGGAAAGTCTTCTATTATATTAAAGATACATACTTTATTGTGTACTCCCTTTTGTATAATTCATCAACAGCAGAATTGCACAGATGTTAGCTGAGAAAGGAGCACAGATGGGAAGAAAATGTCTGCAGCTGGATCTGAAGGAGGTGAGGTGATTTTGTCTTCATGGGGGTTGTAACCCTAGGAGAAATCAGAGAGAGTATCTTGCCCTCTGAGTGTGTCTATCTTAGGTTGCTTCAAGTCTACAATATGAAGACCTGCTGAGATTTCCAGTCTCATGCTGGTTGGATTTCTAAATGATAAGGGCAGGACAACCTTTCTGTTTTTTTGTTTGGTTGGTTGGTTGGTTTGTTTTGGGGTTTTGTTTGTTTGTTTGTTTCTCTTTGTTGCCTGGCCAGGAGAATAGGAGAATTCAGCGAATCCTTCTGGAGAAGGATTTTCACAATAATGGATTTTATCAACGACCTTGATGATGGGACAGGGTGTCTTCTCAGCAAGTTTGATGATGACACTAAGCTGGGAGGACTGGCTGACACCCCAGAAGGCTGTGCTGCCATTCAGAGGGATCTAGAGCAGGGAAAAATTTAAGGAGTTACAACAAGGGCAAGTGTAGAGTCTTACATCTGGGTAGGAACAACCCCAGGTACCAGTACAGGTTGGGGACTGAGTCCTTGGAGAGCAGTGCAGGGGAAAGGGACCTCGGGGTGGTGGTGGATGGAAGGATGCCCATGAGCCAGCAATGTGCCCTTGTGGCCAAGAAGGCCAATGGATCCTGGGGTCCATTAGAAGGGGGGGTAGCTAGGTAGGTCAGCAGAGGTTCTCCTTCCCCTGTACTCTGCCCTGGTGAGGCCACATCTGGAATATTGTGTCCAGTTCTGGGCCCCTCAGTTCCAGAAGGACAGGGAACTGCTTGGAAGAGTCCAGCACAGAGCCTCCAAGGTGATGAAGGGAGTGGAACATCTCCCTGATGAGGAAAGGCTGAGGGAGCTGGGGCTCTTCAGCTTGGAGAAGAGCAGAATGAGGGGTGACCTCATTAATGTTTATAAATACGTAAAGGGAGAAAGCCAGGAGGATGGTGCCAGGCTCCTCTCGGTTACCAATGATAGGACAAGTGGCAACGGATATAAACTTGAGCAGAGGAGGTTCCATATACACATGAGGAAATTTTTTTTTACTCTGAGGGTGACAGAGCCCTGGCACAGGCTGCCCAGGGGGTCTGTGGAGTCTCCTTCCCTGAAGACATTCAAATCCCACCTGGACACGTTCCTGTGTGACCTCCTGTAGGTGACCCTGCTCTGGCAGGGGGTTGGACTCAATGATCTTTCAAGGTCCCTTCCAACCCCTAACTTTCTGTAATTCTGTAGATATTGTAATTTCTTCCAGGCCTTTACCTCCTAACAGCAGGTTTGTTCAACATGTTCCTCACAAAGGTGCATCTCCCATCTGATCAGGAATCGATATATCCATGGAGATTATAAACTGGCTTTAACCCTTGTGAGGGCATAGTGCCTGCACTCCACAGTCTGCTTTGGCAGCCTCTTGTCTTTATTTTAACATGTTAGTTTTGGCCTGGAAAGTTCCAGCAATCCAAGGGAGCTTGGCCCTTCTTGGCCTCGCCACCAGTTAGTGCTGGCCCTCGGCCTGGAAGGCTGCTAATGTGAGAGGAAAAAGGGGGAACTGGAGAGCCATTTTCTATTCAAGATCTTTGACTTGGAAGCTTGCTTTCTCCTCTTGGTCAGAATATCTGGGGTGGAGTGAATAAGTGGTTTGGGGCTTAGGCAAGGAGAGAAAGAGGATGAAGCTAAAGTCATGCTATTTTCTCTCGCAGGAGTGTTGTTAGCAGGCAGCTGGGGGAATCCTCCATTACTGTAGCTGCAATCAGTTTACATATTCAGTGGAGTAAGAAGCTAATATAAAGCCTATGTAAATTAGAGTAGGAAATGGTACCACAAACAACTGGTAGCAGAAGAATGTCAGTGCCACTGCAGAGTGCAGAAATCCCAGACCTTTGCTGACAAATCTGCATTGCCCAGCTGAGGTGCAGAAGGAGGGAGCTGTTTGCTGGGTGCTATGGTGTGCAAATAAATAAGCTTGTTTTTTCAGAGCAAGTTGGTATCTTCCATACCTGTGGTGTGACTAATTCCCAGCCATGGTAATTTGTTTCCATGTAATTGAGAGCTTTCTATTTCTAAATGGATCCTTCAGTTGCAACTATATGGCAGCTAAAGAAATGTATTTTAAGTTAATAAGAAGATTTAATTGCTCAGTGCAATTTACACCTTTCTAGCAGCCCAACAGCATGCAGTTCTGTGTGCTCTGTCTTTTTGATTTCTCCAGTACACTACTGAGTCCTAACTTGTAGCTGGTGCTTCTGTTACAGCTTTGTCAGGCCATTAATCAAAGCAATAATGGCATGAGATTCTTGCAGTAAATAAAGCATTTCAGATAAGCTCTCTAGTACTCAAGCAAAGAAGCCCATGGGAATATTTCAACTCATTTTGATTTCCTTTAAAGATTATCTTGGCCACAAAGTACTATTATTTGTCCTTGCAATATGAATTTTTGCTGGAAAGCTTCTTTATCAGATTTTCTTATAATAAATTATCATAGTTTGGCTGATATTCTGGTGTAACTCTGGCCTAAAACAGGAGGAAAGAAAGTAGCTTAAAATAGCAATTAGAAGAAAGATTTGAGGGTCATGAGTTATTTTCTGGTTCTGTTATTAGTTCAGGTCTCAGCTCAGAACATCCTGAAGTTGCAGGAAATCTTTTTACTGACTTCAGTAGATTTTGGATCAGGTGCATTCAGTCTGACCTTGGACAAGTCAGGTGCTTTCTGTGCTTGGGACTGAAATGTGAATATTCTGCTTTACCCATCCAACAGGATTGCTGTAAAGCTTCATTCATTCACATCTGTGGAGAGCTTTAGGACTTGCAAACGAATGCCACTTTTTAAAGTACAAACTGTTATTTCAGTATAGATTAATTCATTTTACCTTCCTGCCAGCTGCCAACAATCTGTTTAGTGCAATGAAACTGACAGCCTGTGTCAACAACTGAGAGCAGTTCTTTCATGAGAGAGGGAGAAAAGAAAAAGAGAAAATGTAGACCTGAACTACTCCCCTTACAGAGAATTTTTTTGTGTATGAAAATAAAAATTGTGGCTGTCATTTAAGAAGGCCTTCTTGTAAAAAAACCTGCACGTTAAATTAAAACTGCTGTTATTTTTTTTTTCATTCCACTGCAATACAGACCCCTCCTGGTTCTTGATGAAGAGCGAGATGAAATATCACACAACTGAGCTATAGAGAGAATATCAGGCTGTTCCAAGCACGTAAGCCAAAATGAGCATTCAGAGAGAGATCACTGTGTTATGAGCTCATGCTGGCAATATGGTTTTTTTCTATGGGTGTAAACTGAGATTTGAGCCTGAGAGAGACCCTATATTGAGCCTCACAGGAGCACTTTCACGTATGTTCTTTTCTTTTGCATCAGCAAGGAAGTCATGAACTGCTCCCAGACCTAGAGGAGTACCTACAGTCCTCATCAGTCCCCACTGTCCAGTGGTCTCCTCCCCTTCCTTTCCCACCACACAGCCGTAAAAGGAAGATGGAGGCAGAGAGAGAACACCAGGGTTTTACTGAGGGGACAAGGTCATTTTGTCCTGCATATGTATTTGGGTGTGCGTGGTGGTCTGAGAGTCTTAACTCTTTCCATTTGAGACATCCTGGGCAGATGTAGGGATGCTGGGGTTGGGGGCAGGGAGGTGGTGGTCAGGATGGGGAAGGTGAAAGGCAGAGTGTGGACCCATGCAAGGCAGGGACAGTGTGGAGCTCAGTGTCCCTGCCCCTTGGTGGCAGTAGGAAGCCCACGTGTGTTGTCCCAGCAGCAGCTCTTCCCAGGGAGAGTGGGGTCTCCAGGGTTGCTGTGGAATCTCTGAGGAAGATCCCCTTCTGGGGACCAGCTCGGGGACCACCTGCAGAACTATTCTTTCTCTGGCTTGTGTGAAGGGAGAACAACGCCCTGGAGACAGAACAAAGTCAGCAGAGCACCCCAGTTCTCTGTATTCTGAATTTTCAGTCAGTTAAGTACTTTACTGCACAGGAATGGGCAGCATTTGAATTAATTATGCTATTTTTCAGCACTGGTTTGTGCCTGCTAGGTGTTAGAAACACTGGGATTGCTGGTATAAACATGTTCCAGGCAGTTACACCTCCCTGAGCCTGAACTCTGTTTCCATCAGATTGAAAGCCATTGCTCATCCATTTCAACACCCAAACACTTTACAATTCTTTTTCAGTGTCATATCTTTCTTACTGGCAAAGCCTAAAAACCATAGTAGCAATTCTTTTATTTGGTGTTCTTAAAAAGTCTATGAACTCTTGTTAGGAAAACTGTATTTGAAAATGGATTTGCTCTTCTAATCCCCAAAGTACCAGAACCCAACCAAGACACCCCCACTGACTGCCCAGGGGGTTTAGGAAGGAAGGAAAGTTTTATTTGCCCCTTGGCATTGTTCAGCACCATTCAGCCACGAGATCTTCTTTGTATTGTTTTGAAAGACACTGGGATTCAGGAGCTACGTGGTCAGTTCAGGCACAAACACAAAGCAAGTGCAATAGAAACAAGGAGGACTGTTTCTAGAAATAGGACTACAGACTGTTCCTGCCTAAAATTAGCTTTATGTATTTAGTCTTCCTATGATATTTTCTTATTCCTGTAGCCATATTCTAGGGCATGTATCTATATGGGTGTACTGCTTTCCTTTTACAGATGTCCAGCAGTCCTCCTGTTTCCTCTGAAGATATTACGTAAGTTTTACATGCAGCTTAACTCGAAGGCTTGAGGTTCTTCCTATCCTTTTTTTGGCTGAGTTTGTTCTGAAATACAAACACTGAATTCTGTATCTACTGCTGAGTGGCACACAAAAGCTTTACAACCCATACACAGTTAAAGATAACATAGTTGAAGAGGTGAATATTTAGGAATATGACTAGGAGCAATGAAAAGACATTCCAAAAGAGATTTCCTTGGCAGCTCTGTGTTGGGAAAAAACCTCCTCTGGGTACTAGCGTGATCTCCATGCTTGAAACTTCTGAACTACTGCTGTGTCACTGACATCTCAAGCATCTGATATTGATCTTTCAGCTACCAGAGCAGAAGATACGTAGCTGATATTGGTAAAAGCCAGCATTATTTGATTCTTAAGCAAAGCAGGAAAAAAAACCAGCTAGAGCAGGCTGGGAAAAGTGAGCAGGGACAAACAAGCCTTAAGGCCCTACCTTGGGATGCCAGAGATGTAGGTTCCTTTGCTGACTCCCTCTGTGACTGAGCTCATGTGCAGGCAGAGGGATCTTAGCACCAGCACATTCACCGTGCAAAGACACTCATTGAGCTCTAGAAACCATGATGGTGAGATAGCTGGGGATTTCCCAGAGTATAACCCATCCCTTGGGTCTGTTATTTCAGGCTTGGAACCCTGAGGGTGGTGCTGTGACATCTCCAGCTGAAGACCAGGGTCAGCATTACCTGACTCTGCTCTTCAGCTGGAGATGTCAAAGCAACAGATATGTCCTATGGACATATAATTTAATGTCTGCTTGCTTTCCTCTGTGAAAAAGGTGATAATGAACCTTCTCAGCCCCATAAAGGTTCTGCAATGATCAGCTCTGTAAAAAAGGATGAGGACTTTCAATAATTCAGTGAGAGCACCATAAAGAGAACTTTTACCCCCTGCAGATGTGGACTGGCTGGAGGAAGCTGGCAGAACTGCTTTTAGATGCATCTTGTATATTCTAAATTGGAATAAGCAATGAGCTTCTGTCTCCAGCACTCCTTCTTGGCTTACTTTCAAGCAAATAGGATCCATTAGCTAGGATTTGCACACGTGTTTTCATACATAGTAAAAATGGGTGCCTAACCAAAATCTTCTAGGTGCTCCACTACCACTTACTGGAACAAAGCAGACAGTATTAGCCAGCAGCAATTTATTGCCAGCTGCCAACAAAATCAGACCTGCAACAGGAGGTAACACAAACATCCACTCTGCTTTTGGCTTCTGGAGGGTTTCCCCCTGTCCAGGCACACCTCCAGCTGTCACCTGCATAATATGTGTGCCCTGAAAATCAGCAGGTCAGGGCACTTGTGTACTGGGACAAGGAGGTTTGCTTTGTGCTTGTGTATTTATAGCTTTGTCTTAATAGGCTATTTATAAAAACAGGAAAACCTTTTAGGATGGTAATTGCAGTAGTGTCAGCTTGAGCACAGCAGCCAAGACTGGGGCATCCACACTCTTTATGAAATTATCGTCTAGAAAAGGAGTGCAAAGGCTCAGAAGCTGCTGGTGAATTAGTTGCTTTTAGTGTGAGTGTGCATGTGTGAGAGAAAATAGCCAGGGGCCTTAATTCACACATGGATTTCAGTACATTTTACATTTAAAAGCAAAGTCCTTTTCTGATTTATAGCCATTTTAAATAATTGCCTAGCTGAACACATCAAGGGAATCAGCTGGCATACTGGCTTAGCATATTAAGATGCAGCTTTATGTGCTGACCCTCTCTCCCCTCAGTGCCACAAGCTTGAGTCCTCAGCAGAGACTTCAGCTGATGAAGTGATAGCAGTAGGTTTCCAGATCTCAAGCATGCTGTGTGTGGGCTGCTCTTCTGCTATGGGGCAGCTGCCCTGGGAAACTGGATTTTCATAGATGTGAAAGCCAGAAAGGAATAGTTTAATCATTTAGCCTGACTTCATTTTACTTGGTAATTCCTGCCTAAAGCCCTGTCATTTATGGCTGAAATAGAATATCTGTTAGCTGTCAAACCTTGATTTAAAGACTGCAAGTGATAGAAAAACACATCCTGTGCCATTGCATACTGCTGCAATCATTCTTGCTATTTGCATCTTGCTTGCAGTTTGAACTGCATTGATTCTTCTCTCTCAGCTATCCTACTTTGCCTTGCTGACACCAGTGGTGCTGTGCATTGCATTAACCAGTGGTCGTGCTGGTGAACTGGCACCGCTGAAGGGAAATCTGGGAAGAGCTCATTCACAGCTAATTCCCTTTGCTTGATGACCTGACTTCTTGTGTCTTCAGATATGGTCATAATTTTTGATTGCTTTCAGCCAAGTCTCACTTTCCAAAGCTTCAAAGTTTGCAGAGAGAGGGATTTTGGAAGGGCAGAAAATGCCAGGATACTGCATCCTGTGGGTATCTTCTCTAACACTGCATTTGTGTCCCCATGCACCCAGATGAAGATTGTCTGTGGATTTGGAGCTCATGGCACACTTTTTGTATCATCTGCAGTTCAGATAAAGACATTAGATGACAAAGATACAGTCCTGTTTTGTTTCTTGCCTTTGCCTCTGTGTCTTTTGAATACTGTTCTTCTCCTTATATACACAGAATTTGACTACTGGATCTGGTTGCAGGTTGAGATCTCTTGCCATGTGAGAAAAATTGATAATCTGGATAATCTCATGCATTTTAAATGAATATTCAGTGCTGCAGTCCAGGGAAGTAATATATCCATGGTGTATCAAATCAGACCTGGGATTATATTTTATCAAGCTTTCTGGAGCTCATCTCCAAGTTTTAGAGAGACCACTAAGCTGTGGGTGTTCAGCAGCAGCAAGCAGAACACAAAAGATTGCTTTATGTGAAAAGAAACCCATGTAGTGGAAAGTTCAGTGTGTTTATTCCTGCCCAAAGGGGTGAACCCTTTGCCATCTTAAGGGAATGTCTTAAAAATGTGCATTGGCTTGTTGGAATAACAGACAGCAAAATAAGCCTGCCTTCTGCTTTAAAGATTATGCTACAGTATGTAATTTTAATTGCATATTTAAGTTGCAATATGTAAGTTGCAGTATACGTTGAAAACCACACAAAGAAGTGAACAGCATTCAGAAATAGTGTCTTTTACATTTTTGATAAATCCTATTGCTAGAGTAATAAAATCTGTGGCTAAGCCTATATAAATATGTATTATATGTACACCTATAAAATGAATATGTCAAAATCTGAGTGAACATTTATCTAGCAGATTCTCATTTACTTCCCCCTAATATTTCATATTTTACTCTATCTCCATTTTCCAGAAACTTTTTTCATTAAAAGGGATTAGTTCCATATTATACACAAACAAGAAGAGTCTTTATCCTGCAGGTAAGAGCAGGATTAATATACTGTGGATAGAAGAACATGTTCAAATTTTCCAGACAGATCCAAAAATACTTGAGCTGGGTCAGAGTTCTGTGTAATCCTAGGGTGGAGAACATGCATGACACCCTTACTTTCCCTCTGGTTAGTCAGCAGAGGCTGTTTGGTGAACCTAATGGCTCTCTGCAAGGCAGCTAAAAGCAATCAACTTGACAAGTGAGGTGATGCTTGGGTTTGCAGCTGGGAAGGTGTCAAGTAGAAACAGAACAGGATTGGCAGCAAGTTGATTTATTGAGATCTTTAAGATGGAAACACAACACCAGGACAGAAGATTAGACCTAGATGACAGTATATAAGATAAGTGACCTAGAAATAAAGTTAATGTGAAAATATTGATCTTGGTAACCCTACTTAGATGGTTATATCTGCGTGACACATTCTGAAATAATTGCCCACAGAAGGCAACACCCGCTCCACAGATGGAGTGAAGGCATCTCAGTACATTTACTATGAAAGGAAAAAACCCTGCTACTACTGGTCATAGCAGAGCCTTATAGCTCTCAAACTAGCATAAAAGTCTTTCCTACCTTTGCACAGGTATGTTATTTCCAATCACATTCTGGCAACAAATCTATTTTTCATCACAGAAGGCCAAGCATTTGTTCCACAGAAAAATGAGTTCTACAGGTCAGTTTGTGATCAAGACCAAAGGCTACAAGTAGGTAAAAAAACCCCAAAACTGTTAACTACGTTTCACTGCATTTATAAGGAAACCAGTCCTATACATAGCTTTCTGTTATAGTAACTGTGACCAGCCTTCATCTGGTCACCAGCAATTCCTTTCTGCAGCTGACACTTTTTCAAAGAGGTGTTGCTGAAATCAATATACGTGTGCCTAGGGAACAATAAATAATGAAACACCTGATGTTCTGCAAAGTTAATGCTTTCTCCATACATCAGGTATTTCAGGCTGAATATCTGTAGTGACCCCAGCCAGTAAGGCTGTAGACAGACATCCTTTCTCAGATCTAGCTGCAAGAGTTGAAGATTTTAGTGCTTCCTCATCCCACAGGTTTGCCAGAAAGCTGATTTATATGGGATCTTTGTAATCCAGTGTAGGAAAAAGAAATCATTTGGGTTAATGGAGATTATTGTTTCAGCATTACTTAAAGCTAATCTTTGTCCTTAAAAGTACATCCAGAGGGGATCTGGGAACACCACCTGGTAGGCAGAAATAGAAGCATGGTGCCTGCTGGCTGAAAGGCAGTAATGAACAGCCAAGACCATAGTGCTCTCAAGCAGCACAGGAAATAACTTCATGGCAAGTTTTCCCTTTTTTAAAAATTTTTATTTAGTTCAGCTCTGTCTGGAGCATTTCAGGCACTCTCTGCCTGATCCGATGAGCCCTGGAATGGATCCTGTAGCACTCCCACCCTGCGTCAATCCCGAGTCAGCTGGTTTGGCTTAAACTGCTGCTACTGCTGAAGATGGTTTGCAGGAAGCCAGGAAGCTGCAGAAAAGGAAGTAGTTGTGCTGCTTTACCACCTCAGCCATCTATGTCTTCAGCGTGGGAGGGTCACAGATTAAGCTGCCACAGCTGTTGTGTGGGCAAGGCAATGTTTTTAGGTAGAATTAACTCCAATAAGGATGGACCTTCGTGGCTGTAACAACACTATTTCTGTTTCAGTGATCTTTTGTGCTCTAGTATTGTATCACAGCTTTAGTTTGCTGCAGTTTTATTCTCCTTGAGGGAAATAAAATTTCCAGTTAATCCAAGGAGGATTAAGCTACAGAAAATACCAAGTTACTAATACAGCCCAATTAGATTGGAGCAGCTGATACAGTTATCACCTTCCAGTTTCCTCCCTTGTTGCTTTCTTGGGTCTCTGCCTCAAGAACAGCTGAACTGATACATGGAACAGCTCTGGGAATGCCAGAGTTCACTAAGGCAGTGAACTCTACTCCAGTGGCATGGAGTGATGCTCAGGTAGGGTTGGCCTGAAGGGGCAGGCCTGGAAATGTCAGTGGTTTAAGAGAGGATTCACAAACTGTTCACCACCAGTCAGAGGTGGCCACCTCTAGGAAGGAGGATGTCAGCAGGAGAAGGAACTGATACTGCTATCTGACAGCATGCTGGCTCATAAGCAGATGACCCCTTCCCAATTGGAATGCAGAGGCACTCAGCATGCTCTAACCAGCACCCCTTGCTTCCAGACTAGAAGGCCTGGCAGATCTGGGTTGCTAGCAAGTGTTTTCTCTTAGGAGAAGACCTGTTGAGGGTGTAGTAGTAGGGAGGTAATGTACTAAAAGTTTGCACTCTTGCTTCCTTCAGGATAATGTCATCATGGCAGATTCCCCCCATGCCTCACGAGATGCCACTTCTCCTTTTCGTATAGGTCAACATGTTGCTGAGAAGAACAGCAGGGGCAGATAAATATAACCAGGAGACAGCAGACATCTCAAGATTCAGAAACTTCTGTTTGTGATTTATGGAAGCAAAGCAATGAGATCATGAACACGGCAAGAGAGAGGGAGAGAAAAAGCTTAACAAGAGAATGGTGGAAAGACGAAAAGGCTGATAGAAGGCAGAGACATAGAATGTGGAGGAACACTTAAAAGGTAAGGCTCACACCCACACTAGAGCAGAGACAGCATCTGTAGTGTCTCAAAGATGTGATATTTCTGGAAACATGCTGTAGCTGGTCAGTGCTTTTATAGTACTTTACTTCTTATAAAACTGTTTAAGTACCCTGGCCTCACAAAATACGCAAATGCTCAGTTATGTATTAATACTGCCAGAATCAGAGACAACCAGGTTGGTCTTATTTTTCTCCCCTGTTGTCTTCACGCATGCTGTATCTGAATCCAGAACTTCACTCTTTAGGCACTGCTTGACCTTGGCAACAGCAGGTTTTGTTTAGTTTTTCAGTGAGTGTGCCTGATTGAACATGATTCACATGTTTTCTTAGTGACTGCACGGGCTGCATGGGACATGGCTGTTTTTCCAAACTTGCTGTGATTCAATGGAATTCAGGCATTTTCATACTGAACATCTGTGACTTGGGGAGGATCCATGTGTTTTCTCAATGAATATGAATGGAACTGGCAAGGGCCTCTGCGTTTCCTTCTTGCTTCTATGCTTGTAATTATCACCATATATAAATATACATAGACTTTCCTGAGAAGATCTGACAGTATCTAGCTTTTGCTCAGTTTTGTCACTCCATGTAAGGGGGCAAGTCAGATACAGTGGATACATGTGTCTCCCCTACCACACGTGCAGATGCACACAAAGACTTCCAGGCTTATTTTAGAACCTAATTCTCCCTCTTACCTAGCTTTGTGGAACTGTTAGGTCCTAACAGTGTTTGGAAAAAAACCTCCTCTTCCCCTTCACCTCCCTTGTGTTAATATGTCAAGGGCTGCTGCAGTGGCTTTGTCCCCTCCTTTGGGAATGGCTGCTCTGGAAGCAGTACTTGAGTGGTTCTCCTGTGACCTGGAGAAGTGGGAAAAAGGAGAACAGCTGCCCTGCCAAGTGTCCCTTCCTAAGAGAGGACTAAGCTACTCCTGCTCCTTTCATGTCTTTGCCCTGATTTTACTTGGCTGTGTTAGGATGAATTTACTTTTCTCTAACCAACAGCCAAACTCTTGCCAAAAAGGCAAAATTAAGTTTGGAAAAGGATGAGTGGGAATAGCAAATGACTGGTAACTGATGAAGTATTGTACTTAGCTTTCATGGGAAAATGGATGGCTGGTACTTAGCATTTACATGATGTTGTATATTCTCAGTGCCACTGAAGAAACACTAATTCATCCTTAGACTGTTCCCAGGTAGATATGGGAGTCAGGAATGGTGAAAAAGGAAGGTGACTCTGGTTTGCTGAAGCTGATGAAAGTTTCTACTTAAAGCTGATTTCTGGTACCTGCTTCCCTGCTGTGCTGAGCACTATTTACTGACCTAATGCTAGGATAAGAACAAGTTTTTCATTGAAAACGAGGACCAGAATATTAAAAGGAGAAAAATCCTTGCTGAACTGACAAAATGGTTCATCCTCGCAGATTTCCCTCTTATTTAAATTCTCCCCCTCTCTGAGGCGTGCCTCTGCATCCAGAGGCAACCCCTGCTCTGGTCACCCCTTTTCCCCATCACCAGCTTAGCCAGACTCTCCCCCAATTTCGGGAGGGGCCAATTTCGGTGAAGATCTTTCCGACTTCAGGGCAGTCCTAGAGCATCGCCACACCACCCAAACCCTGCCCCATCTCCGCCCCTGGGGGACGCCAGCCCCGCTCGGATGTCAGAGGGGAGCGGCGAGTCTGCGGTGCTGGCCGACNCGTGGAGGACGCCAACGACAACGAACCCCGATTCCAGAGACAGGTCTACCGCGCCCGCCTGCCCGAGCACGCCGCTCCCGGCCGCTGCCTCCTCCAGGTGAGCCGGGAGGGACCCTCGGGATGGGGACGGGACAGCGCCGGACGGGACAGCGGAGGGCTGGTGCGGGGTGGCGGCGCCCGGCGCGGACGGAGGAGGAGGAGGAGGAGCTGAGGGTGCGGTGAGGAGGCGCTGGGGGTGTCCGTTAGGCGCGCGCCCCGCCTGCCGGGCCGCTGACCCCCAGTCAGAGCGGTTCCAAGGGGCATCCGGTGGTTTATCGATACGGTGATAGGCGCTTGTTACGGTTTAACACTGGCCCGGCAATTAAACCGAAAAACAGATTTTTATATTAATCCCCCTCTCCTCCCTGATAAGGAAAGGAGAGAGAATAAGGGAGAGACTTATGGGTTGGAAACTAAACCACACAACTTTAATGAAACAAGAATGATAAATAGGAAAAACTGCTAAATATATACAAATATACAGGAAAAGATTGATCCCACATTCCTCCCCCCTTTCCCCCAATAACTCTCACGTCACCACGGAGGCTGCAGGGCAGCCCTGGGAAAGTCCAGGCTGGACCCTGGGGTCAGGAGCAGTCGGGAGCTGGAGGCAGGAACACACAGATTCAGGCTGTCACGGATCAGGACCACAGGCAGAGGAATGGATGGAATCCTCCCAGGATGCCGAAGCACACAGGGAACCCGTGAAGGAAGGCAGGAAGGGCAGGAAGAAGAGGAAAAGGGGAGGAAAGGTGTTTGACCCTCGTGATCCCTCAAATTTATACTGAGTATGAGGTGTATGGAATGGAATACTCTGTTTGGTCAGTTCTGGCATCTATCTTGTCTCGGGCCTCCCCAGAGGAGGGGTTCAGGTGGGACCTCTTTACTCCTTCTGCAGGGTAAAATGTTCCTCAGAGCTGAGCAGTGTCCTTGGCTCTGCACACCAGTCTCTGGCAGTAACTATAAACATCCAGTGTTATCAGTCCTAGAAGCAGACACTGTCTGAGAAACTTGCTGTTAATTTCAGCAAGTGCAACTACTTACAAGAAACTTAGCTGAAAGCAAAAGTACAAGACAGAAAATTACCTTTATCCTGGCCTAAACCAGGACAGCGCTTTATATATATAAATTTATATATATAACGGTGCTGTTGAAGGCTTTGGCTGAGCTCCGGGCTGCCGTGAGTGGAGCTGGGTTAATTGGTGCTCCCGTAGCACTGTGTTCTGCACCTGTGCCCCTAGAAGTACATCCCGTGACACGTCTGGCGTGGGTAATGGGCAGGGAAACTTGGGGCTCCAGAGGGAATCAGGCGCCGGCTTCCCTGGAATCCCAAAGGGAGTTATCTGCCTGTGGTATGTTTGAGGACTTGAGAGGGTCCTCAGCAGTAAGAGCCCTCTCTGGGGGTGCCTCTCACCCACGCTAAAACAGAGGCGCCCAGACAGTGTAACACAGAGGGACTCGAAATTAAAATATTGCTTCTGGGGCTTTGTAATATTTCCAGAGTGCTCTGCTTAGCCAAAATAATGCCTTCACTCTGCCTTCAGAGAAAATGGCTAATGCTAATAAAGAAAGGCTTCTGCTCATCCATCAAAAAACCTTTATTCCTTTCAAGTGAGATTGAATACTTTGCAGGGCCAGGAGTTGCTAGATAGCCCAGCTTTTAGCTTAGAAGGACGTTTCATAATTTATACCTTTGAACAGAGCAGCCTTGCCCACCAGTAGAAAAGTCACAGCAGTTGATGGAGATAGAAATATTTTGGAGTTTGTGCAGAAACCTGCATGAATTTGGGCAAAAAGTGTGCTTAAAGAAGAGACCTAGGGAGGGTTGCAATGTATTTTCACAGTATCTTTGAAGAATAATTATTCTGTCTTTATCTCCAGGTGCTCTACTTAATTTATTTTAAAATCTGTAGCCATTGATGTTTTGTGTCTAACAACCTTTTTTTTTTTTTTTTTTTGCCACAAAAAGTGTTTTCCTCTTTTTAATTGCACTTTGAGCTCAAAAACCACACAATTTGCATAGCCTTAATAAAACTCAACCTGCAAAAAGTTTGGGAAGGTTGAGCTCATGGAGCATTTCGTTTCTTACCCCAAGCTTGAAAGGAAATCCAATCATTGCCTTTTCTTTTTTTCTCCAGCCCTCAGTGACAAAAGGAGTATTCTGTCCCAGGAAAGACCAGGAGGAAGTTAATAATGTAATTTTAACAGCTCACCGTCTCCTGGGGAGGAGTGAGGATCTGGACACAGGTGTCTGTGGTGCTACGAAGCCATGGGAGAGCACTGCCACAGCTGGAGTTGATGCACAGGGATTTTTTGCTTTCGAGTTAATCAGAGAGCAGCATCCTGAAGGATACATAAAGCATTTTAAAGAAAATAACGTGCAGTTCTGTTATTTTTTTTTTCTTGTGGGTTCTTATAGACCGCTTATGCTGATTTTGTAGCTGGTTGAGGGTGTCATGTAGGTATCTGTGGTGTACTGAGTTTTGAAAGTGTCAGCATGCTGCCAGAATCCTGTTTAGAGAGTCAAAAGAAATAGGTCCTGGTGGCTGAGTCATGAAACGTGGGATATTCAAGCTAAAGGTGAATGAGGGACGATGTGTAGAAGGGATAGCAGGTGAGAATCCCATAGACTGCCAGGGAAGGAAATTGATGTTTCTACTTGGGGGTTTATCCTGGGTCATCATAGTGATGTTCAGGCTTCGTACTGCATTGTATAGCAGGCTTAAGTCTTAAACATAACCACTGTTCAAGCTTTAAACATAGCCACCTCTTACAATTATCCTCATACCATTTTCCCTGTTTTCCTTCTACTCAACCAATCTGGGCAGGAAAAGCTGTCGTGAAGCATGTGGCTTCGTTTATGTTTCTCCAGGAGTTGCAGCTTGTGATAAGAAAGAATAAAATAGTTTTTGGTTTGGCCAAGCTGTTTTTTAGGGTCTGTGGTATGAGTCCTGTCTCTTACTGGCCTCTTGAGCTTAAAAGCTATCATAAAAGGGAGATAACCACAAACTATAGTATTTCTGCTCCTGCAGAACTGGAAACAAACCAAGCCACTAAAGAAGGCTACACATGTAACTTGGTTTCCTCTGCTCCACCACCCACTTTGGGCAGCTAACGAGGACTGCAGTTGTTTATCACACATTTGTGATATAAACATCTGTGCTCTGCCTCACATTTGAATCACAGTCATAGTTGCTGGAATTCTTCTAAACCTTTTAGTCTGTCCCTGCTGCAGGCAGAGGGACTCTTGCAGCAGGGCATCACTGAAATCTTGTTTGGTAGTGAGCTTTGCTTGGGAGCCAACTGATGGCAAACCATCACTTTATAGCTCGTGTCTGGAGCATTCTGCCCTCGTGCTTTGCCGAAGCTCTGCTCAGACACTCAATACTGGACAGTTTATTCCCTTGTGTTGTGGTTGTGTGTTGATAATAGGAGATATTCTTTTTTTTTCTTCTGGGAAATTTTTGTTCCTGCTGTGATTGTTATTCAGGTTATCTTCATTCTTCTTGTTCCTAACCAGCCCACCATGTGGGCTAGATTTATGAATGGGTCAACCTGCATGTCAGTCTGTCTTTTACCAGTTTCTCCTACTTGGTAGGAATTCCCTTAAAAGATGTAGTTTTCAACCACTTTTGGAAACCTTGCTTTATTCCAGGCATCTCTGTATGGGCTTTTCTGTGTTGACAAAAGGCTTTCCTTTCCAGAACAGATTGACCAGTAAAGGAGAGTGTAATGATTGTGTCACTGGGGAAAATATTACCTCTGGAGGTCAGAAATCTGAGCAGAAAAATGAGAGAAAGTCCAAAAGAACAATGGGTAAATCAGTGGTAAAGTAGTGGGCTATTGGATACTTGGAAGCAGAGCGAAAGTATGCAATGAAACACATAAGCAGATTTTTT
The DNA here is from genome assembly GCA_038090715.1 of Florisuga fusca. Classification (NCBI taxonomy): domain Eukaryota; kingdom Metazoa; phylum Chordata; class Aves; order Apodiformes; family Trochilidae; genus Florisuga; species Florisuga fusca. Next base: position 10,364,061 of record JAAWXA010000025.1, on the reverse strand, counting down.
GAGATGATGTAACAGTTTTGAGATGTTGTCACATTTTTATCTGTTTTTGGATACTGAACTTCTGGTTTGTTACTGGTTGTTACAGACACACCTTTGTTAAAGTCTTAGCTTTGCTGGTGGCATGACTAAAAAGAAGCAAGCCAAAAAAAGGTACAGGCACAGGGAGAAAAAGGTGAATGCAGTGGAAAACATAGACCAATAAAATTTGCAGTAATAAAAATGGAAGAAGCAGCAGAAGCACTCTTTGTGCCATGTGATGTCAGCAAATGTTTCAGTAATTATTTGATTTATTCAGATGAATCAGCATCCCTGTTTCTTCATGTGGAGGTACTCTGTGTTATTTTTGAGTATTCACTGACCTTATGGATGACATTTCTTACTCTTACATTATGCTGAAAGTTTATCATAATAATAAAACTGTTTCCTGAAGATCTTCAGCATGATCTACCAAGGGGGTAAGACGGAGGAATGAGTGAGAGCACCTTGGGCTTTCTCCTGTTTGGTTTTTTTTTTTGTGGGTTTTTGTTTTTTACTATATCTTTCATCCAACAATGAAGGTCATCGATCAAGAACCAACATCATCACAAATGCCTATGGCTTGTGGTGGTGATTATGTCCTATTTTTGCACTACTTGGGTGTCAGCTTGGCAATTTTAGGTGGATCTAGCATCTGATGGTGAATACCTCTGTGATGATGGCACCTTTTTGGTCTAAGAATATGACAAAGTGTCTCTCTTCTGAGCCATTCTTTTAATCGTATGAATAAATTATGGAATAAAGCTTTGATAACATTTAATTCTGATTACAAATTTTAATTTCAAGCTTTAAGTGACTGCAGTGCTTTTCAATGCTTCGCTGTTTGATATGTCTCCAAGTTATAGCACTGAGTTGTTAGGCTTGCCTGGATTTTCAGTCTTGTATCTGAAATGGCAATTTTTATTATTTTCTTTTTTCATGGGGCAGGCTAGAATTTGATCTAAAGGGAAATAATTCAGCACATCAGGTGTCGCCACTTTTACTTGTGTTGTACCTTTTGTCTTGGTGGCATATATTTATCTGTTTTGTATCTTCCAGGGACTCCTGCATAAAAGGGTATTTCTCCCTTACTGGGCTGTGCAGAGCTTACGGTTAGAAAGAGAGCTGGTGACTGTATCAGCTGAAATCGTATTTTGAGCTTAATGTAGGCATTTATTTAGTGTTATACAGCATAATACATTATCTATCTATTTTGGGGGCTTGTAGGTTAAACTTGCTTCCAGTGCCTGGGTTTGCTGTAGCTTGTAAGTACTGCATAGCATGAATGGAGTTCAATTTATACTGCAGATGCATTCTTAGGAGAAGTATTATGAATTATGGACCTGTCATTGCATCCTGAAGAGAACATTGTCATGCATTAGTGACAGTCATGTCAGTAGATTAAGATTTTTTCCCATTATTATTATTTATTAGAAAATACATATTTAGTGGCTTTAGAACGATCTCTTACAGAGCAGAGGAGCAGAAAAAAGATGTTATCTATCAAGTGATAAAAACCTGGGTGCATTCCACTGTTATGACAACTTGCACTTTTCTGGTCCATTAAGGAGGCTGTTTGAACTCATTGGTTATTGCTCCTAAGTTCCCTTTATTTAAAAATAACAGACTTTCTGATGCTGAGATTGTGGGTGGTTTGTAAATGCAATGACAGCAAAGAAAGATTTTGTATAAATCTCTTCAAGGAAACCTAAGCATACTAGAAATTATGGAATAATAAACTTAGGGGGGTTTTAGAAGATAATACTAAAAGCTATAATATATGTAAAAAGGGTGTGTGAGTTTTGAGGATTCTTAAGTACTTACTGTAGTACTTACTGTATTTGAGAGAAATTGTTACTTGAAATACACATTTCCAAGAGGTACCTGTAGAATGAAAGAGTTCTAAAAAAAGGCATTTTAACATGCATCTTTTCCTAATTTTTCTGCTTTGTGCAAGAGAAAAAAGAAAGCTTAGAGAACAGAAAGGAATGGAGGCTATGTGCCTGCTGTGAGGGATGGAGATTTAGAGACTCATCTCTCTTTGAGGTGCTGAGCAGGTAGCACCATTAGCTGGAGGCTGCATTTTTCTTCCTTTTCTTTTCCTGAATGTTGAAGCAAGGAGCTAAAAGGACAATCCTTTCTCTGATGCTTTTGGTTCTGGATCATTTAGTCCATATTGTCATTACTGAAACTAGAAATTAAGCCAGCAAACTAGGTTTGCAGAAGTTATGAAGAGCAATAAAATCAAACTCACCCTAGCTAGAGGAAAGACAGAAAGAAGACAGAGGTCAGGCCGTGCATTCCTCTGTTTGCTTCTTGAGGTTTCCAGGTCTAATTTTCACTGCATCCAACTTAAAGAAATTTAAAGAAAAGATAGATTTTGTTGTTGGTTTAGAATGCTATTGTGTTTTACAACTAAAACAGTTGATAATAGACTGATCAAACCACAGACTAAACTACAGTTTATAGCAAAGAAATTTATGATCTAACCTATAATGCAAAATATTTGTCCATCCAGTTTGTGTTTTTTTAATTTTACTGAGTCTGAAAGCATTCAGCATGCCATGGTATACCTGTTAGGTTTGTGATTTTGTAGCAATTGTTTCTTTCTAAATTCACAACAAATAGCCACTTGTACTCCAGAAACCACTGAGTAGATTCTCAGTAGATTATAATGGCTTTGTGGGTATAAAATTACTTTTTATGGCTATGCACAATGTTTTATAGTTTATTAATATATAGCTTTAGAGGTGTGGATGGTCTGAGCTTAGAGCTGAATAGATGTTTTTGAATAGATGTGTTTGTGAATCTGTGAAGTAGTCTGCTGATTGTAGTGCTGAGCTCATTGCATTAAGGGAGAAAAACAAAAAGAAAAAAAATAATCATTATTTTAAAGTAATTTTTAAATTAGATTCCTACATATTATTTTTGCTTAATATTTATAGTTGTGGTGCCCTTCTAGCATTTTAACAATAGGAAAACTGTTCCATTTATAATGGAAATGTTTATAAGAATGAGATGATGCAGTTCTTTCAGTGTCAGCATCCAGCACCAAATGGATACTTTGTAGATGTAAGAAGGATTTAAGATGTAGATTCAAGATCCCTGAAAATGCAACGGTATGAGAAATGGGAGGTGGAAATGTTTGACTTTTGCTGTTCTTAGTTTGAAGTCTCTCTCAAGTGTGGCAAGTGTTAAATTCTCAGTGTTTATCACCTGCAAAAAACAGATCTCTGGAGCTGATCCATCCCTGCTCATGTGCTGAGTCTACAGCAATTTGCTAACAAGCCAGCGAGAACAAGACCTTACAAAACACTGAAACTTCAAAGTCATTGACGTTGAAACATTTGGCTTTTATTTGAGAATTTAAAATTATGTGAAAGTTGGAAAACAAAACCATTTTTAAACTACTGCAGAAAATGACCTTTCCTGCCAGTTCTCAGGTTTTTTTTTTTAATTGTCAGCAAAGTGGTTCCAGGAAGAGGGAACATTTGGAGGCTGGTGTGTGGCTAACTGAAATTACCTGTACTCTTTGGTGTACAGCCATGATGAGAAAACAGACTTGCTTGATACAGGTATTGTTCTTAGAGAACTTAGCTGCATTTTTAGCTTTGGTGTAGTAGGAGAGGTGTAATGATCTTAAATAGTCTTAAACAAGTGCTGTCTATTTCAGAGATCTGTGTATTAAAATATTATGTATAAGACTGCTCAGAGCACCAGCAGCAAACACAGAATCCTTGAATACCTTTTACTAGTAAGCTTGTAGAGTTTTATGCAGCATAACAAATCAACATTCAGTTAAGTGTCCAGCAAGTGTTCATTCATAGCCACTGATCTTCTGGAGTAATGACTGTGAACTGCTTTTGTAGATGGCAGGCATTCCAGTTCTGAACTGTAGAGTTCACCTTTATACAAAGAGCTGAATTCAGCAATTGTCTTATCATACACTTGAGCAAATTATTAATAAGCTCTAAATGGCTGGGTATAGCCTGTCCATTTATCAAATATTAATGTCATTTTATCATCCATATAGATTTTCATAAGTTGCTAGGTCAGCAGAAGGCTTTCCTGGAAGGTTTTAAAGCATTGGGGAATAAATGAATTAGGAATCTCTTAAGTTCCAGCTTACTAGGCAAACAAATTGACACCTTGCAAAATGAACCTTTTTATTTTACTTTGCTGCTCAATTCATTCTTGAAAACAATTTTCTAATTGCATGAAAAACCAGCAATGATTTACAGACTCTGCATTTCTCTTTTAAAATACATGAATTTGATTTAGAACCTAGACTGGTGCTTTATGGACTTCAGTGTGCACTTAAGTAGCTTGGAGAAACTTGTTCTGCAGTACACCAACAATAGAGTTTGTGCAATCCCTACCCCACCTTCCGTGTAAACTAGTGAGTAATATGAACCCTGCTGGAATGAGGAGCCGGGCTCTCTGTCTGATTGATTACCAAAATTCTGCTGCAGGTGTCAACAGTATGGAGATGCAGGTACCTGTTAACAGAGCACTTGGGGGAAAATGCCACACAGCTCACTTGGCACAGGTGCTGGATGTAGGAGCCTGTGTAGATATTGTACTGGACAGGTATCACATCTAGCCCCACATTGTTTTTCTCATACATGTTGAAAGCACATGCCCTGGAGGAGTGTAAAAACAGAGCAAACAATATATGAATCCTCTCCTTATGGATCCTTGGTCTAAGGACATCCCAAGCAAGACTGGATGAAGCTTGGAGAAACCTAGTCTAGTGAGAGGCATCCCTGCTGATGCCGGGGGTTGAAAATCGATGATCTTTAAGGTCCCTTCCAATCTAACCCATTCTATGAGTCTGTGATAATTCTATATATTTGTAACTCTGAATGGATTTTTTTTTTTCCTGTGGACCTTACTTAGCCCTCAGCTTTTTCCAAGTATCATCAGCCACAATGCACTGTGTCAAGGGATGTGCAATCAGCTACCAGCTCCATGAGGAATTAACCCTTTGCTTTGAGTCTTGGAGACTGAGAATGATTTGTCCCAACTATTCATGGTTTCACACATCTGTTGCATCACCTCTCCATCTCATTTCCAGTACTGCTTCTTCTTAGTTGGAAAAAAAAAAAAAGGTGAATGTTGAATTGCATGGGAGTCATACCATGCATGGTATGGGCAGCATGTCCAGTAGTGTATTTAGCATTGCAAGAGAATGATGTGCAGATACTTTTAACCTTTATGTACTGAACTGCTCTCCTATATAAATGATATATATGTATTTATAAATGTGCAGCAGATTGAACAGTTGTATCTATGTAACACATAAATGAAATAACTGTCAGCATTTCCAGTAACTGCTAATTGACTCTAATGCAGGAGGGCTGTTTGTAAGGACCCCTCTGCTGGCTGGCTGTGCTTGGATGTAAAATCTCTGCTGATTCCTCTAGGTATTTATTTGGAATTATTTGGCTAGGGTGTTCAGTATAGATGCAGAAACTATGTACAATGGAATTGCTGATGAATTTTTGCTGCGTAGAAAGGCAGTTCTCATTCCTCAGTCCTGAGTAAGTCGAGTAGTGTAAAGGAAGCAATCTTCATGTGGGTAAACTTGACAGTACAACCCAACATCTCAGTCTTCATGGTAGCTTCTAACAGTTTGTAGAACATATTTTAAGGGGCCATGCTCATGTTGCAACCTTTTTTGTGCCTGTTTCCTCACTCCCACAAGCTTCCCATAGGTACATGTGTGGATCAAACATATGGATAGTGCTTTGTTTAGAGTGGGTTTTCATTCTGTAGCTGAAAGTACAACATAAGAGACTCAGCTCGAGGTTCTGTCTTTTCCTCTCCTTTGCACTAAACAAAACCAAGTATTACATTTATGCCAGACTTACTAGCTCCATTTCCTGCTGGATATGATTGAAATAAACATCAGGATACTGTTGTGCCTATTTACTCGTGCTCACAGGCTGCTTTAAGCATAAAACTGTTTCAGTACCCACAATATTTGCTGTAATACAAGCAAATATACCAACTTCCAGCCCTGACAGATGTCTCAGTCTCCTGCACTGGCCGTGTGTAAAGTGTTTTTGTCTCCCTTTCCCCTTCCCTGTCCCCAGCTACTTCCTTCATGCGGAGAATTAGGTTGTCATGCTTAGTCTGCTCCACTTCCACTGCCTTGTGCCTGCATCTGGTACTGAGAAAGGGGTAATAGGAAGGGCAGTTTTGTAACTAATGTCTGACTAAACATACACAAGACAAACAACTTGTATATGCCTTGGGTTTTTTTAACTCTTATAAACAAACACATATGGTTTAATGCAGTCTCCAAGGAACTGGCTGTATTTTACCAGTCAGAGAAATATTGGAGATTACTGCAGTGTGCCTCTGGTGCATTACCTTCTACATTTTCAAGTGTGTAAAACCTCAATAAATACAATTTTACACTACAAATTCAGTTTTTCCTGCTATGTTTTGTAGCTGCATTGAACTCGGAACTAATGTCCTGACAAAGGACATAGTAATGCTTTACCAAAGCTTTTTCTCCCAGCCATTCTTCTTCAGTGGAGCTGAACTGGTAATAGGCTGATATTTTGTCTGGAACTTTGTTTTCTTGTAGACTGTTATCAGTCACAGATACATTGAAATCTTTCTCTCTGCTCCTTTACACAAATAGGGTTACATATTAAACGTTCTCTGTAGATGGATAGGCACACAATTACTGTTCCTTAGGGTTACACTATTAGTCTTTCAATACGCCATTCCCTTTGGTATTTATCCAGTTTGACTCTGTAAGAAATTCCCAACCTTTTTATTAATTAGCTATTTTTATGGATATATTTCAGTTTGGAACTTTTTTCACTATGATGCTTAATGGCATTCCTGCAGGCTCCGTATGCACTTACATGGGCATGGACTTAATAAAATGGGTATATTGTTCTGTTTTCCAAAGATTTTCAGTTGGTTTAAGATACTCCCATATGGAGAAGAATAAGCTCTTTAAGACAAGGATTGTCCCTTTGTTAATGCTTATGCTGCTTGTTGTATCATAAATGCATGCTTAGGGTTTCTTGTGTACTATTAGAAAGTATGTTAATCTTAAGAATGCATAAACACAGGATTTAAACCTTAAAACGTGCAGCTACGTTTAGAGGAAGGGAAAGAGCATCCTGAATGTACTAACTCAGCATTTGCTCAGTTTTCAACAGGTTGACTGATTCCTGTTTTGAGTGTTCTTTGTGCTGTACTGTTACTCTTGCTCACGAAAACATCAAATATGTTTCTGATTTTGCAGCATTTTGAGAAATTAGATAACTGAAAGCACTTCTGATTTCCTGGGGCATGCTCTGCTTACACCTGTAGTTCCTGTGGTGTGGTTCTGAGGTGGTGTTGTTACCAAGGGTCAGTTTGTGTTTGGAGCCACCTTAGGGTCCCGTCTCCAGCTCACGGTGCAAAAACAGAACAAGGTAAAAATTGTTCAAATTGAAGATTGACTGGTTGACTCAGAGCACAAGATTCAGTAAAGCTGGATTAAAAAAAATTTGTTAAACTTGGTAATTTCTGCCTGCCTTCTGCTTTGCTCGGGTCTATAAGCCTGTGCAAAGTAAGTGTAAAATGCCACCATATGGTAGCAGTATAAAACAACATTGTGCCAGCTGATGCCTGCATGAGTTGTGAGGCAGTGGGGACCTGGGAGGCTCTTTTCAAAAAAAGCTTTTGTTACACAAACATGTAGGGAGCTGAGGAACTTAAGCCAGAATGAAATCAGCCATGACTTGTTCTCTGGGGGCTTTTCAGGTTCTCTGGATTTTGAAAATTCCAACTTACTTAATGTGTGTCTGTGGGTCTCTGAAGGAGAGGGCAAGCACTGTATGCGTGACAGTGCAGGAGCAAGGGGATGAAATAAACTCCAATAAAAATGTGACTTACTGTCCTAAAGCATAGAACAACTTCTTAATGTAACATTTTAAAACAATGTGTACTGCAATTAGTAGTAATAGTAGAATAATTATTTTCCCCAAAAGTTTAATTTGAAAACAAAGTCACAACTTAGAAAATCCTCTTTGCTTTAGCTTTACATTTGTATAATTTTTAAAGGATCTAAGAGATTTTCATACTGGTTTTAAAAAGATAAAGGCAGCCCCCCAATACATTTGGCCTCTCTGTTTATTTGCTTGCTTGTGTTGCTATTAGAACTCTTTATCCCAGCATTTGTGGTTTTTTGTTCTTTTTTTTAATTATTATTTTTAGATTTTTTAAGCTGTCTTTGAAATTGATGTCTTTACCAATGATTTTGGCAGTACCTCAGTCTTCTAATAATTTTGTTCTGCTAAAAGGCTGCTTTTGTGTTCTCTTTCCATTGCAAAAACCATGCCCCAAATCTCTTAGGCTTGTAATCTGCAGTTACAGAAGTAAGGTTTAAATTTTCATGGAACTAATCAATAATTACTTTTTTCAATTTATTTCAATCTCCATTTGTGCTGGTATCTGAGAAAGGGAAAAACACCTGACATTTGAAACACACTCTTCGAATGTCTGACTGTTTTTAATTTTCTGAGATGCTTGTCTGAAGGGAGGACCCGAGCCAATTATTTGGGAGTTACACCAGAACATGTGTTCCATTTCCAGAACCCTGTGGTTATGGGATGCAAGTTCTCCTGCCACTTCTAAAACTCATGTTGAAAAATAGTTGTTTCCTGGGAGATTTTTGATGTCTATTGTATCTTATTGGAGGCCACTTAAAGTGTGTGTTTTGAGACTTTGATTTTATGTTATGTTATGTCACTATTCGTATTCATTGCTTATAGTGGGAGCCATGTTTTAGGCTTTTGAGCATGCACATGAGAGCTAGAAACATTGCTGGGGATTATCAGGTGCAAATCAGCCTGCAGGAGATAAGGCTTCTGGGAGACCTTTTAGCAGTTTTCCAGTACCTGAAGGGGTCTGCAGGAAAGCTGGGGAGGGGCTTTTTAGAAGGGCCTGTAGTGACAGCACTGTGGAGAATAGTTTCAAACTGATAGATGGTAGATTTAGATTAGATGTTAGGAAGAAATTCTTTACTGTGGGGATGGTGAGACACTGGCACAGGTTGTCCAGAGAAGCCATGTATGCCCCATCCCTGGCAGTGTTCCAGGCCAGGTTGGATGGGGCTTCGAGCAACCTGATCTAGTGGGAGGTGTCCCTGCCCTTGCAGGGGGGTTAGAACTAGGCTGTCTTTAAGATTCCTTTCAACCCAAACCATTCTGTGATTCTATGACATTTCAGTACCCACCATCCCCAAGGGTTCCCAGTGACTACATCTCCCTTTCTGGGAAGCAGAGCAGAATTGCTGTGCCTTCTGAAATGCACGGGGAGGCAGGTGTTTTCATCAGGGCTCTGGCTCTAGCTGGACCACCAGACCTCTGTGCCCCATCATCTGTACTTGGTATTTTCCAAATGGTAACTGACAAGTTATTTGCACAGGAATGTTAATACGTAATTGGGAATATCTTACCTAAATCAGTCCATTTGTGCTTTTTTAGGCTGAATCACTTTGACTCATAGTTATCCATGTATTTCTTTTCCTCCTCTTCAGATTTCAAGGAATGAATTCTCAGCAAAAATATTGGTTTGTTGGTATGTAATTTCATATCTTTAAATACTATTTTTATTACTTTGGTTTTGTAGTTCTTCTGTGTAAAGATCCTCTTGATCCTCTGACATTGACAGTGCTTTCCAGTTTGAAGAACTGGTGAATATCACTGAAGTGCTTACACTGGTTTTTGGCTTTGTTTTCTTGTTGTTGGATTTTGTGGTTTTTTGTGGGTTCTGTTGTTTGTTTTTTTTTTAAATGAATGAATAGTCCTAAAAAGCTGGTTATCAATGCAATCAACCCATTTTTTACTTAACTTTTTCAGAACACCTTGATTCTTTATTATATTATTTATGTAGCTTTTTACAATATAATTCTTTGACTAATAGTTGTGTTGCTGGTATTAAATAAAACCTAGAGAAAGATGATTTCTGTTGGTTGCTTTGCTAAGTCCAAGTCAATTTACTTGTATGTCTAGAAAAACACATTACTGAAAGAATATTAAGGCACTTGTCAAAATGTTTTGCTTTTTATTCTTTGGTGGTGGTGGTTTTGTTTATTTTCTATTATTTCTTTATTCTTTGAAACTTGTTCTCAAATTTGCATCAGATTGCTTGGATTGTAGTGCCCACAATCAGTTGTTCTCCTTTCATTAAGATCCATTAGGATCTGGAATGATTGTGGTTGCAAGCTTGTAGTTTTATTTGTCAGTTCTTTAATAGTTATATCCAAACTGGTTTTTATTTGTCGTTGTTAACTGTTGATTTTTAACATTACGTATTTATCACATAAAAACTTCGAGATACAGACTTAACTGTTGTTTATTCCTGCATTTAATTTAAACTTTAGTTACAATTACACGGTCTGAAGTATTCATGTCCTATGGTTCTATTATTTTCATTGAGCTGTGAGTCTCTGAGACTTTTAAATTCCTCATGAAGGAATCATTCCTGGTGATACTCTTTCTCCAAGGGCATTATTATTCTCTCTGTATATTCTCTCTTCAAATTTAACTGTGGGACCAAGGAGGCCTATAGCAGACACTCAGCTTTATTTCATGTGATGCTGGGGAAAAAAAATCCTCTGAGCAGCATATCCTCTGGGCATTAACTCAACACTTAACAGCTGTTAAAATCCCCTCTTTTTGCTCTGAGGATTAACCATCTTTGTTTCTCTTGGCCTTGCACATGAATTAATTCCACGGGTGGTTTTTGTTTGTTTGTTTGTTTTGGTTTTTTTCTTTAATAACATACGAGTTAACTGGGGTTGCTAGAAGTGTCCCTCTCCTCCCAGGGCTTTTCACTGTCTCATGTGTTAGGGATTTACTCTGTTAGGCCACTCATTCTCTAAACCCCTTGAATCTGACCATTTGTGTGGTCTCTAAGCACGTTCTGGAGATCCCATAAATCTTTCAAAAAACTGTTGGGCTTCGGCCCAGCGCCTCTTGGCTTCTGCACCTTCTGGCTTTTCTTCATAACAAAGCTTTTCTCACGTTTTGTTCTCAAGTAAATCATATGTCTCCAGTTAAGTAAGACCATCTCTTCTTTCTCTTATCTGAAATTTTCTGAGATTGCTCCCTGTCTAGGCTCTTCTTTTAGGTCTTTTTAAGCTTGTGTTTAATCCGCTCTTAGTGAATTTTTCTTGCTGAGGTATTTTCCTCTCTCCACTTCCTCCTTGTGGACAAGCAGGAGAAAACTCATTCCTGGCTTTATTCAGCCTCAACCAGTGAAGCAGTAGTTGTTGTTAATGGTCAGTCTTCCTGATGGGGTGGTGTGGTTGGAAGTGGTGTGTATGAGAATTACTTGGTGAAAAAAAATGTAATTTCCAAATGTCAGACAATGTTCATGAGTCATTTACAGGGACAATTCCTGGACTGTCACAGTGAGTGTGGATGTTCTCACTATGCAGTACTAAAACTGTTTTTCTAGGGTGGGACTGATTCCCATGGATTCACACAAGGGAAATCATGCCTGACCAACCTGATTACCTTCTATGATGTTGTGTAGTAGCTGGATAGGTGAGGGGAGAGCAGTGGAAGGCTTTTGATGCTGTCTCCCATAACATCCTCATTAGGAAACTCATGAAGTGTGGGCTAGATGAGTGGACAGTTTGGACTGAGAGCTGGTTGGGTGGCAGAACTCAGGGGGTGGTGATCAATGGAGCAGGGTCTGTAACCAGCAATGACCCCAGGGGGCAATACTCAGTCTGATCTTTTTCAACATCAGTGACTTGGATGAGGGGACAGAGAGTGTCCTCAGCAAGTTTGCTGATGGTACAAAGCTGGGAGGAGTGGCTGACACTTCAGAGGGCTGTGCTGCCATCCAGCATGGCCCGGACGTGTGGGAGAGCTGGGCAGAGAAGAACCTGATGAAGTTCAACAGGAGCAAATGTGGGGTCCTGCACCTGGGGAGAAAGAACTTCAAGCACCAATATAGGGTAGACCCTAAAGCAGTTCTGAGGAGAAGGATCTGGGAGTCCTGCTAGATCCAAGTTACCCATGAGGCAGTGGTTTGCCAGGAAGCCCAATGGAATCCTAGGCTGCATAAAGAGGAGTGTGGCAAGTTGGTCAAGGGAGGTCATTCTCCCTCTCTACTCTGCCCTGGTGAGGACAGAGCTGGAATGCTGCATCCAATTCTGGGCTCCCCAGCTCAAGAGAGACAGGGAACTAACCACTGGAGAAATTCCAGCAGAGGGCAACTAAAATGATTGGGGATTGGAGCATCATTCTTACAAGGAAAGGCTGAGAGAGCTGGGACTCCTCAGCCTGGAGAAGAGAAGGCTGAGGGGAGACCTTGTTAATGTCTACAAGTATCCAAAGGGTGGGTGCAAGGAAGATGGAGCCAGACTGTTCTCAGTAGTTCCCAGTGACAGGATGAGGGGTAACGGGCACAAGCTGGAGCATAGGGGAAAACATAGGAAAAAAACTTCTTTACTATGAGGGTGACAAGGCACTGGAACAGGCTGACCAGGGAGGTTTTGGAGTCCCCTTCTCTAGGGATCCTAAAAGCCCACCTGGATGCAGTCTTGTGTAATGTGCTCGGGGTGATCCTGCTTGAGTGGGAGAGTTGCACTGGATCATCTCTAGAGGTCCCTTCCTACTCTGCTTCTGTTAATGGAGCCTCAGAGAGCATCAAGAGGCAGGCAGCCATCTGCCGTATTCCTCATCCTGTTTTTAAAAATTCTCCAAAAGGTTCAGGACTGATAAATATTTTTAATGTCTCTATTCACTTTTGGAATGAATATTTATTGAGTTAAATAAGATGCACCCCAAAAAAGCAAAAAAAAAAAAAAAAAAAGAGCTGTTACTGGGGAGAATAAACATGTCAGTCCCTGCCCATGCAGGGAGATTGAAGCTAGGTGACTTTTAAGGTACCTTCCAAGCCACACCATTCTAGAATTCTGTTTATCTTGTATCTGTGAAGTTCCAAAGTATGAGATCCTCAGTGCCTAGAATTCAGTCTACCTTTGTTTGTAACTTTTCTGTTGCATGTACCAAATGGGAGAGATGAGCCAAGTAATTAAAGCACCGATGGAAGATAGAAACAGTAGCAAGATGTAAAAAGAGGTAGTCTAGCAGCGAGATGAGTCCTTAAGGTATTCTTAATCATTGTGATATTATTTTGCTGAGACACTGTATACTTTACACATGATACTTCCCAGGGAACAAATTAGAAGAAAATCAGAACTTGCAATTTATCTTGCAGAAATAAGATTTAAGAAAGACAAATTGAAAGGGAAATAAAAGTCCTGGATAGTAAAGCAAGATTCCCTCTCATAAAGGAGGGGTTACTGTGACAATTCAGTTTACTTTGTGCTTACACTCTGCTACTGCTGTTGGTTTATTTCCCCCAGAGACCTCTTGAATACTGGGAGCCTGACTTAATTATCTTGAATTAATTAGTTCAGTATAAAGTGAAGGAGACAGATTATCAGCAATAATAATATCATTATTATTGCTGAACAGTGCTGCATCCAGTTGGCGGCCGGTCACTAGTGGTGTCCCCCGGGGATCAGTGTTGGGCCCAGTTCTGTTTAATATCTTTATTGATGATTTAGATGAGGGGATTGAGTCCATCATCAGCAAATTTGCAGATGACACTAAGCTGGGGGGGAGTGTCAATCAGCTGGAAGGCAGGAGGGCTCTGCAGAGGGACCTGGACAGACTGGAGAGTTGGGCTGATTCCAACGGGATGAGGTTCAACACGGCCAAGTGCCGGGTCCTGCACTTTGGCCACAACAACCCCATGGGGAGCTCCAGGCTGGGCACAGAGTGGCTGGAGAGCAGCCAGACAGAGAGGGACCTGGGGGTTTGGATTGACAGGAAGCTGAACATGAGCCAGCAGTGTGCCCAGGTGGCCAAGAAGGCCAATGGCATCCTGGCCTGGATCAGGAACAGCGTGGCCAGCAGGTCCAAGGAGGTGATTCTGCCCCTGGACTCAGCCCTGGTGAGGCCACACTCGAGTACTGTGTCCAGTTCTGGGCCCCTCAGTTCAGGAAGGAGATTGAGGTGCTGGAGCAGGTCCAAAGGAGGGCAACCAGGCTGGTGAAGGGACTCGAGCACAGATCCTATGAGGAGAGGCTGAGGGAGCTGGGGCTGTTCAGCCTGGAGGAGGCTCAGGGGAGACCTCATCACTCTCTACAACTCCCTGAAAGGAGGTTGTAGCCAGGGGGTGGTTGGTCTCTTTTCCCAGGCAACTATCAGCAAGACAAGAGGACACGGTCTTAAGTTGTGCCAGGGGAAGTTTAGGTTGGATATTAGAAAGAATTTCTTTACAGAGAGGGTGATCAGGCATTGGAATGGGCTGCCCAGGGAAGTAGTGGATTCTCCATCCCTGGAGATATTTAAAAAGAGACTGGATGTGGCACTCAGTGCCATGGGCTGGTAACTGCAGCGGTAGTGGATCAAGGGTTGGACTTGATGATCTCTGAGGTCCCTTCCTACCCAGCTGATTCTATGATTCTATGATTCTATGATCATTGTTGATGACTTGGGAGCAACCTGAAGTGAAATTGTGGAAATGGCAACAAAATGGGAAGCTCCTGTCAGAGCACTTGGCGGGAATGTTGAGTTACTTTGAAGCCTAATTGCTGTAATTGCTTTGTCCAGGTGCTAACCAACTTAAGGGGGAAAAGCCTCAGCTGCATTCACTGTAGTGGGATGTAACACTTCAGGCTAAGTGCTAGGTTAATTGCCTAAGACATTTAGTTTCTGTAGGCGATGTTATTAATGTATTCATTCCCTAGAAATTCCACCTCTTCAGCATTTAATGCTTTTGCTTGCCACTTAGTGCAGTACTGGTATCACTGACATGGGACTTGTTAGCTTTTCTTTGGTTACTGTGTGTTGTGAGCAGGAAAAATTGATTACTGGAAACTTACTGGATATTGCAATTAAAACCTCAGTAAGTTTAGATAGTGTCCTGAATGTCTGTTGATAACAAACTTTGCATTTTGGTAGTTGCATGTGGCAAAAGCCTTTTGTAGTTTCAGGCATTTGTAAGTCTTGGAGACTGTGTTTTTCTTTGAGAAGGTTTGTATTTAGTGAACTCTGCTTAACTCAAGTTTGTGCTGCCTGTTGCCTGTGGTTTAGGAGTGGATGCATTTCAGTTAGCATTAGTTGTCTTTGTCATCTTTTTGTCTGTAGCCATTTTGTAGTGTCTGAAAGGTATTTTTAAGATACTGATATATGGTGACAGCATAGAAAAGCTAAAATCCCCAGACTGCAGAGAGCATGAGGACAATGTGAAACATTTGGCCTGCTAACCCATGGAAGTGTTCTGCTGTTCCAAAGCTTTATTATTTGATTGTTACATTTCCCATTCCTACTTGTGCTAGGGTCTAGGTCTAATCCATATTTAGCCTCATGTAAAATTTTATCTTCTAAACCAAACAATACGTGGGGCATGTCCAGGTTATGGAGGCTTTTCTATAGATGAGCTTTCTGGTAAGCTGGTGTTACTGAGCAGTGAGTAGGATGTCTGATAGTGCTTAAAACAACATGGGAGGAGAGAGTTCTTTGCTCCCAGTCCTCTACACAAACTAGAATAACTAATATTGTTTCTTTTGTATTTTTAACACTTTATCAAGTTGTGTAGTATTTCTACCCTTTTACCCTGTGAGTAGTTGATTTTTCTTATTTGATCTGCAACTGAAGCTGTTTCAGCTTCTTGAACCTAACATTCTGTCTGGACAGATGCTTTTCTCCCAAAGTCACTCATGCAAAATGCATGTATTGCTGCACTCTGCTATATCCCATGAAACTCCTTATGGTAAAAGCAGTGGCGTAAACTGACAAATATATGAACTGTGAAGACTGATTTTGATAGTATAACATTTCCAAGTGTATAAAGAGACATCACTTACATGGGGTTTCTTTCTGACTGTTCCCATTAAACTTTTGCTTTATAATAATAATCATCAACTCAGTAAAATTGCGTTAGAATTTTTCATAGCATGAGCTGGGATGGTGACTTGTTCTGAGTGCTGCTTAAAAACTTGCTCATATAAAAATGTGCTTCTAATAATAGAGATGGAAATAGATTATTGAAGAAGCTTATATTTGTCAGCAACATTTGCATTTTCATGCTTTAACAATCAGGAACACTTAGTAACATCAACGTGACAAATGTGGAACATTTAGTCCTGTCATGATGGGTTTTTGGCATGTGGTGGGGTTTCTTGTTTTCTAATTAAGACAACCAGAGACCCTGTTTTGTTTTTTCTTGTCTTTTTGCAGTGTGGTTGGTAAGTTTCAAACAGTCTTAACCAAGATAGTGGTCAGTCTGTTTCATTTCTTCCAGTCTGGTTCTGTCTTCAGCACCTGAAAATGGCTCATACCCAGGGCTTTGCCAAGACATTTAAGTGCCTGTAATTATATAGTCATCTAGCCTGTAATTATAAGGAGGAAGATGGGTTTTAATTTTATCATGATCAGTTCTCTGATGTCTGTTACAACAATACTATTCCTGTTTATTGAGATCTAGTTTTGGATAGTGTGCTTGCAATTTAAGCTGTCTCATTTTTTACCGTGGTACCAGCTGTGAAGAACAACAAAATTCAACATGCTTGGCTCTGCCACTCGGATACCAATTTGCTTGACAGCTTACAATCAAGTTATTACAAAACTATTTTCATTAATATTGTAGTATAAATTCCTGATAGTTGTCAGCAAACTTTCTCAGGTTTTGTATTTTATCATTTTTAGTACTGTGATTTTTTTTCTTTATATTTGAATGGTGGAGAGTGTTACTTTGAACAAACTTTCTGATTCATTGCAGCCTGTCTTTAGATGCATCTCTTCGTAAAAGCAGCTGATTTCACTGAGTCCGAGGATAAACATAAGAATCAAAGCTTGAATTCTTTGATAGGATTTCAGAAGGAATTGTAAAGCTGTGTGAGATTATTTGAGCTGACAGTAACTGTCAAATTCCCAGGTGTCTTTATTGCAGAAAAACCTCACTCCAGGTGTGTAGATTGCCTGTGTATCTCACAGATACAGTTTGTCAGCAACTGTCCTAAAACAAATTTAAACCAACACATTTTATACCTTCACAATGACTGTGGGCAGTATTTTATTACAGAATGAAATTTGCTTTCTTCCGGAGCTGAGCAGCTGCAGTGTCTCCAACTGCCCACATCTGAGGGGCTGCAGAACCAGCAGGTCAGGTTCTATCATGAAAAAGAAACCAACCGCCCACTTTTCTTTGTAGAACAGGATAGTGACTCCTCAGTGTGAAATCAGGGCTCAAAGGAAAATGAGAAATTTAACAGCTGCTTTACTTTCTCTTGAGAAGGCTCACATGCTTCACAAGGCTTCATTTAGGCAGCAAGAAACCTCACTGCTTGGAAACATTTTTATTCTTTTCACTTATGGGTGTTCTTCTCTGTGCCTGGGTGATGACTGTTTCTGTGGCTGTTTATCCTCAGCTCTGTCTGTAGAGATTGGAGAGATGTGTAGATGAACAGGTGGGAGTAGACCTGTTTTCAGAAGGGACTTTGTTCCTGAGACTACATGACATAAATGTGGATTTCTTGTGGGGAAGGAAACGCCACTTTAAAGAAGGAATTGTGCATGAATTATCTTCAGGGACAAAAACTGGCAGTGTGGCTGAAGTGCTTCTTCTTGGGAGCAGAAAGTTATGGAGCATGTCAGAGCTCTGGTGCCACCTCCTGATTCAGATCCTTGGACTGGAAGCTTGGCACAGCCAGTTGACAGAGACAAAGATGTTATTAAAGTGTAAAATAAGGCACTACTGTGTAACATCAATGCCTAGAGAAGGAGCACGTTAAGTCTAATTTATAAAAAGGTCAGGAAAACTTGTACTGGGTTTTTGTTAGTGTCAGAAAAAAAATCTTGTTTTTTAAAGCAGGTTGAATAATGATACTATAAATATACTGTTTTAGTAACACTAAAACACTACTGTGCAGTGGAGTAGTATCTGAATAAGGTTTAAGATATGTTCAACGTGGTTTTGAAAATGAAGGTGTTTTTTAAAAAACCAGGAGGATTCTCCTTGACATTGTGTCAGATCTCGATGTCAGCAACATCTTTTCTTTAAGCCTTTAAGCAGTAATTATTTCTTTGTCTGTGGTTCTTCAGTGATTCTGTTCTTTCCTTCTCCTTGTTTATGTACCTGTGTTATCCCTGAGTGTGTCACCCAGAACCTGCCAGTGCTTCTGGGAGTCTCCAGCTTTGCAATGTGGGAGCTGACTGAGCTACAGCTGTAGATTCTTCCAACTGAATTGCTACTTCAGTGCTCATTGCTTTGTTGAGAACAAGGAGAGTTCTGTAATGATCTGGAAGGAATTGGAATTTTGTCAAGGGAAGAACTTGCACATCTGTCTCTTTTAGAAACCAGTGGTGCCTTTCACCTTGGTGCTTGTTTGTCTGTGGGAACACAGATACATTTCTTTCTCTTTTGACCTGTTATTTAATTGAGAGTTGGTCAAAGGACAACAAACTGAGGAGATGTGCTTGTGCTGTTACTGTGGCCACTAAGCAACTCTCTTGCTGCCTCTTAATCTGGCTGGAGCCTTCCCAGGATTTGAAGCTGTCCCGTGCTCATTTATCTGCTCCATGGGAGTTGAAATTCTGAGGCCTCAAGGTGAAAAAATTGTGATCATTGTGATGAAGTTCAACTGTGAGAGGACCATGACCCTCCGCATTGCTCTGGTCTTTTGAGTGTTTGGCAAGTAAGATAAATTCAGATGAACACGAAAACAGGTAGCCTAATATTCTGTAGGGAGATCTCATTTGGCCTTGAAATGTAGTAGGGGTTTTTAAAAACCCTTTTTCACCAGTGCCACCTTAGAATTGCTGGGGTTCAGCCAGCTGTCTGGTATCCATGTGCAAATCTTACATCTTGGATACCTAGGAAATAGTGCTCTTATTTGATAGCTGAGAGGGATGTTAACAGTACGTAAGCCATTATGTTTCATTTTCCCCCAGTGGTTTTGTGGAGAGGAAGAGCAGGGACGTTTTATGGTTTTCTGAAAAGAGCTCTGAAACCAGCTCAGCACAAGCTCCATAACCCCTGTAAGGTGTTTATGGCAGTAACATCCCCAGCCGTGAGGAATTCCATTTCTTGGCAGTTCCTGTGTAGGCTTGGAGGCAATGCTCCTCAAGTCTCTTATTTCGCTTCCCTAGGAATTGGGAAGTTCTAGTACAGATGGTAAGTAAACAGAGGAGCTGAATAAACAGAGAGCCAAACAGGGGGTGCTTCAAAGGAGGCCCTTCTCAAATCAGTTTTAAAAAGGAACATGACATAACTGAAAAACAAGAATTTATATTTGTCCGTATCCTACAAACCCAGATTGTTAGAACAGCCTTGTAGTACGTTACTAGTGGATATTCTTACTCTTTACTCCTTCTTAGCCTTCAGGAATGGGACCGAGTTCCTTGAGCTGGTTACTGGTGCTTAGTTTGTCTGAGAGACCACTACTCTGAAAGAAGCTGCTGCTTTTGGCAGCTAGGCAGGAGTTGAGCAGTGCACAGGTAATGAAAACTCTGCACTAAAATGTGTTCCTGTGCTGATACACATCAACAGGAACCTGTCCTGTCAGAGGAAAGGCTTTCATTTTGCCAGTGCTGTTAGTTTAGGACTTTTATGGGAACCAAATGTATGTTGTGGGAAACTCGGATACTTCCTTAAAAATCCATAAAGTCTCATTACATTTGTTTACATTAAAAGGTCCCAAGGCGGTCATTCACATGGCATTATCTGGTCTCACACACACGAGATGACTGCTGTGTGACCTTTCAAATTTGATAAAAGTAGCATGTGATTGTGGACAGGTTCACCCAGTAGACAAAATAAAAATAGTTACTTTACTGAATGATTAAAGCCTGAAATGGAGGGAAAATAGATCTGTTTAGATTTTTCCCAGCCAAAGAAAATAAGGACCGAGACCTCAACAGTAGCTGAGATTTATGGGATTCTGATGCTCACTGAAAAAAAGGGCTTATATCAACTATATACTAGCTTAAAATTAATTCAACATTTGTAACTTTACATCCATACTGTAACTGCATTTATGTGCATAAGCATGTTAATGTGAGACAGCTGCTACGGTTTTGTAGAGAGATGAAGTCCACATGATGAGCTGGTTTTGCATGCAACAGAGAGGGTCTAGGACTAGTCATACTTGAAAGTGTTGCAGAAAAATGTGGTTTCACCACAGAACTTTGTCTTGGCACTAAGCAAGCAGTAAGTTGTGTCTTGCTGCAGGTTTTTCTGATTTCCATGGGTTCAAAGTTAAAAACTGTAAATGTTTGTTATCTGCAGACCAGCAGAAACTGCTTTATTTCCTGATGGCTCTTTGAAACACATGAGAAGATGAGAAGCTTTTCAGGGTCACCGTGGTGTTGTTGATGAACAAGCAGATGCCCATGGATATGTTCAGGTGATCTTCGGAGTTCTCATCGAAGTGCCAGTTTCTTAAAGGGTTCAGAGGAGCTGCATGTAAAGTAAAGCAGGCAGATGTAATGCAAACATAGTCACCACAGGATTTTTTCATTAAAACTGTGCTTTTCTACCCTTGATCTTTTGAGTTGTGCCAGTCACTGTCATGCAGTTCTTGCTTTTTTAATTAAGAGTTTATTTTCAAGGTGTGATCACTCTGACGGGCACTTTTATATGATGAGTGAATAGTCACTAAGGATTTAATTCTTCTGTTGAGTTCTGTGCTAATTTTCCTTGCTTTAAGAGGCTTTAAACCACTGTATTTTGGAGCAAGATACATTCCTCAGTCATGAAATTATGCCGTTCACCATTGACGTACTCTCTTTGCTTTTATTGCTGGAAGTCCAGAATTAAATAACTATAGAATTAAGTTTTAGAAGGGAAATTTTTACCCTTGATGCATGAATACTACAGCTTGTGTAATTCCTAAAAGGCATTTTGTTCCCCTTTGTATTTGATATTTGAACACTGGTAGCCTGAGGTATGGGCAGGGGTCTTTATCTATAGTATTATCGTCCAGGGCAGCAGTCATGGCTGCTTGGAAGCAAAGGGCTCTCATGAGGGCATTGTACAAAACATCTGATCATTACAGGCTTCCCATAATTTGTTTTTATCCCTTTATTTATTTTATAAAACCTTTTCAGCACCAATAGCAATGTTATTTTGATGCTTTGGAAAAGTTGCCTTGATGTGATTGATTTGGGGACAGGTATCAGATGAATACAATCAGGAGGACTTTGTTCATATTTTTTAATCACTGATGCTATTGTTATAGAGTGATGTAATTTTGCTATACTAGGTGTGAAATGAGCCTTGATAAAGACACGGTGTCTGCATTCCTGTTCCTTTAAATGCCAAGGTGATGACATAAAGCTTATGATAATTCCTGAAATTTCCCAGTCTATTGCTAGCATATTAAAAAAGAGTGCAATTCTTTGCAAGGGGAAGTGTTACTAAAGGAGAATAAATCTGACATGGCAGAGTTTGCTTCAAATTTTGTATTAAATATGGTTGTAGTAATAATAAGCAAGAAATTGTATAGAGGTGTTTATTTGTGGAACATTGGAGTTTAAGAATTTTGAAAGACTGAAGATATACTTCTTCTGTGATTGAAGGAGTCACTGAGACTGGAGGGATGCTGGAGTGACCAGGAGTTATTCTGCATTGTATTATAGATGTTAGAGACTAGATGGCAGGACAGAAAGGAGACACAGGGAGGAAATCAGTGCTGAGAAAGACCTTTCTCTGCATGCTGGTCTGCACAAAGAGCTTTTCTTTTGTCTGGAACCCCAGGTGGTAACAGTGGGGTGAGTTTCAAAATGTGTTGGAGTGCAGTCATGGTCAGTTCACGTTGGTCCCTCAGGATTTCATTCCGTAAGAGAGAATACTGCCTGTGCTGGGAAATGGATTTTGACACACATTTTGCAGATGCTGTTGTGTGCTACTGTGACAGTGACATTACAACCTTGGTTCCTTGTACTGCACAAGAGTAGAAATTCACAGCAATATTGCTGTGTTTGGTTGGTTGGGGTTTTTTTGGGGGTTATTTTGGTTTGTTTTTTTTTTCTTTCTGCTCTTTTCAGGTCGGGGATTTTTTTTAGTGGTTTTTTGTGGTTGTTTTTTGGCTGGTTTTTGGATTTGTTTTTGTGGTTTTGTTTTGTTTTGTTGGGGTTTTTTTGGCACAGAGGCTACCATATTGTTTTTATCAATTTTATGTCTAGTATAATTTCATATTAATTTTATAGTGAAATTTTGTACGTTCTTTCCTGACCTTTCTTAGAATTGGGTGAAAGAATATTTAACTTTATTCCTTTCCTATCCTGGCTCATGGCTTAAGGAAGTGTTTCTCTTTTTTCTTTTCCTCTAGAGAGTTTCTACAGGTTTATTTCTGTCCTTTCTTTGGTCTCAGCCTTCCCTTTATTTGCTCTGTTGTATATTTTTTACTTTAAAAGGTATTGCCATGTAACCATATATTTCAAAAGCAAATATTAACTTGGATTTGCTCTTGTGATTTTGATTTTGGTGTCTGTGTGGAGTTGCACATCTTGCAAGGAAGTAAGAGGCAAGCAAGAACCATGCATAATCTGGGTGTCAACGTCTTTATGTGATAGCTTAGTCTTTTCCCCTTCAGTTTAATTTTTTTACACACCAGCAAAATTTGAATGGAGTTTGCCCTTTTCACTTGTTCAATTTATTCTTTCGCTTCAAACTTGTCTTTCTAGTGTAATTAATTTAAGTTATTAAACTTTCTTTTTTCCTTTGAACTGAAGAGCTTTTTTTTTTTTCTTTTTTCTTTTTTTTTCTTTTTCTCCTGCTAGTAGGCTGAGATGGAGGAACCAGCTCTAGTAAAGCATTGGTACCCATGAATGTGTATCTCTTGCTTTCTCTGAAGGATGAAGATCTGGTTTTCTCTCATCATCTCATTTTCCCTGAGTTTTGTGCTGATTTTCCCCTTCACTCCATTTCTGCTTTTGTAATGAATTTGCACAGTGTTGTGTTCTTATTTCTCAGTCTGTGGGTTGATATTCTCATAGCTTGTGTTCATTATCACTAATTGTAATAATCAAGTCTTGGCCTGTTTTATGGACTATGATTAAGCAGCTCCTGGTGTTGTGTATTCCCTAGGTGTTTAAGCAGTCTCATAGAAAATGCCTGTGGAACTTAGTGGAAGTGAAGTAAGTGCTGTTTTGCAGAAAAGAAGGTAAAATACCACAGGCTTTAATAGATCAGCTTGCAGTTGTAGTTTTTGAACTGCCATATAGAGCAGCTTTTTATAATTGTACAGTAAGTCATATTAAGGTTAGAAAGTAACAGAAAAAGCACCTGATTTTTGTTGCATTCTGTAGTTCTATTTTCATTTCATATTTTATTCTGAAAAGAAGAGGAAATCTATTTTAGTCTACTCTTTAGTCATGTCTTTCTAGGCCAAGGGTAGTAAGATGTGTGCCATGATCCTGCTATGACACAGGAGGGGTGGGAACCAAAAAATCCCAGTGTTACTCTTAGGACAAGAGAAGTTCACCTCACTCTGAGTATTACTGATTAGAAGAAAGGTAAATTCAGTTAATTGCAGAACAGATGAACTGGCCTCAATGCTTGCCTGTATTATTGTCCACTCTAACTGCAGTAACATACGACACAGGGCACTCCAGCAGATTGAAAACTTGACAGAGGGTTTGTGGATGACTGTCAGTAGGACAGAGCACTCCTGTTGGCTCCGGGAGCTGTGCAGCCAGGGATACAAACCTTGGCTCTTTCACCTGCGTGGCTGACAGCAGGCAAGGAAACCCAGCCCTGCAGGTGAAAGGGAGAATGTTGCAGGGAATGAGGCCAAGATGTTGGCATTGGGCAAATCCCACAAAAACCAGGAGATGATGTGAAGGATCTTCTAAGGGCTTCTTCCATAGTTTGCAGGAGTTGATAGAATCAGCTTCCATCAGCTGTAATTGTACTTTCCCAGGACAACGAGTAGGGAGAAGCTCAGGGCACTTCCTGGCCTTAATTTGTTAGATTGGATTTTATATTACAAAGTATAGTAGTAGTAGTAGTCCATATATGAAGCAGTGCATTTATTTGCCTGATATTTTCTCCTGGTAATGGGCAATCTTTTATGGGTAAGGATACCTTAGTTCCTATGGACACTTCTAATACACAGTGAAACCATTTTCAATTGTCACTGGTGAGACATAGTAAATGTACATCTTACTGTTCTGTTTTACAGTGTCTTTGGAGACTGCCTCTCTGGCAGATGAAGAATACATTGTAACTTCGAAGAAAGTTTTGCCCCTTAATGAGAACACAAAGTATCATCTTCATTGTTTATTTTTCTATACATCTCTTTACCTTGCTTACAGATCTTTTTGAGCCTATTGCACAACCTAGCAGCTAAATAGTATAATCAAGTACTTGGCAAGCATCCTCTGCTGTGTGGCAGTCCTGTTGGCAATCCTAGCTCAGCTGCTGTCAAGAAGGAAAAGGTTTTTTTCCTTGTAGGCTATTTATGAGTGTGTGTTAAAGTAGCTCTAGCAAGAATTATTAAAGACAGCACACTGTTCAGGAGTGTGCTGCTACTGACACGGTCACTGTGTTCAGTTATTTCTAGAGGAGCTTCCAATCCACTCTGCATTTGTTTCAGAACACATTTTATTTTGTCCCACCTGTGCTCCTGGTGCATGCAGTGTGCATGACATTACCAGATGTACATCCAGGCTGGGCTGCTGGAGCATTAGGTTACAAATGTGAAAGCAGCTCAAATGACAGAGTTGTGAATCTTAATGGAGTATGGAGAGCATGGTGGCTGTGCAGAGATCATGTTTCTGTTTCCTGTCACAAAAAAATTGCATCTGTAAAGCTCAGCAGTTGACTGCTAAAGTACACAGCCCCCCCCTAATTCTCCAAGTGTGCACGTGTAAAGCCAGTGGGCCAGATGGACTGGACTCCCTTCATGGCAGAGCAGGTGCTTTCCCACCAGCCCCATCAGCCTCAGCATAATTAATTCTTCCATACATTTCTGAAGTGTCTGCTTAACACCTTACAAGAAGAATCACATTTGAAAAATATATTTTTCTGCTTTTTGCTGTAAAACTTTTTCTCCTGAGTTTTCACCTCTTTCTGAAAAGTCTAGTTCTTTGATGGTAGCACACATATACATTCATGGTGTCTGGTTTTGTTTTGCTTTTTGGCTGGTTGGCTTGTATGTTTTTGGTTTGTTTGTAGTTTTGTTTTTTGTTTTTTTTGGTTGGTTGGTTGAGTTTTTCTGTTTTCTTGGAACTTTTAAAAAATGTCAAATTTTAATTTTAATTTTTGCAGGTAAGGTACTGGGTTTCCTCCAACTGCATGGTTTAGCCACCCCCTTCCATCCCTCCAATCACTTCTTTGCTTCTCTGCTGGTGTTAATTTGAGTTGCACGGGTGCAACGTTTGCTTTAGGCCAGATGTGTTCTCCCATTATTCCCTTTATTCCATTATTATTCCATTATCTTCCATTATGGCAATTCATATTCTTTAACCTTTCTATCAGCTCTGTATGCCATTATTGCATCCTACCTTTCAATCTGCACCCTGAATGATTCTAGTCTTACAGTAAATGGTGTACTCCCAAATTGAAAACATCTGCCATACTTCATGGTGAAGTGAATTTAAATGGCAGAAGTTGTTGTGGAGATAAGCCACAGCAGTGGCTGTTGATTAGAGAGGCTTCTAACATGATAAAAATCTGAAGAAGGTAGAGCAACTAGTCCTATCTTCCTTCTTGGCACAGGACTCTGACACGTTTGTTAGAAGTCTGTTTTTTATGAGATCACTTTTCACCTGTTGTGCCTAAGTGATCATTAGCAATGATTAGTTATCAGTCATTACCAGTGTTGCCACAGGCTCAAGAGACCTTACTGCAATCCCTGTGGACAGAAGAATGGAGGTGAAAGATTACCAGTATCCTCAGTGGAAAAAGATCTTCACTAGCAATGCTTCCCCATTTTTTAGAATACCTTCAGGAGCTGAGGTTTCCCTTTTCTGCAGTGCTGACCAACACCACCTTCATCCTCAGCCAAGGGTATGGGGTTTACTTCACACTGAATTATGGAACCTGCAGATCTGTTAGCCCAGCTTCTCAGCTCAAGCTGAGACTGATGTCACCTTTCCCATATGTGAAATGGAAGATAGAAAAGAAAGATACATGTTGTTTATCTTGACCAGAACGTGAACAAAGGGACACAGTAGAAGAATGATGATAAAATTCTTCCTGAGTTAGAATATTTGTAGCCATGGCTTGTCTTGGGAAATAGTTTAACGTCTTTGGAGAAAGCTTGGACATTTATGCACGTAACAAGTAAAGACAGTTGATTCAGGACAGTTTTGGAGGCAATAAAATCCTGACCTTCATTTGCAGGCCTGTTTAATTACTGTACCTATGCTGAATCCTTCATGAGGGAAAAGAAAGGAGAGGAGAAGAAAGTACTTTTATTAGAACCTGTGGAGTTTTTGCATCTTATGCTTCAGGCTCTGGCCATTCTCCAAGAACAAGGTTCTGGACTCAAGACTGAGTTGTTCTGCTCCAGTCTGGAAGTTTTGTATCTTTATAATGTTTCTTCAAAAGCTACATTTCACTTGGGAAAGAAGGAAGGAAAGGGGAAAAAAAAAAAAAAAGTCTATAATGTGGCAAGACAAAGTAAAAAACAAGCTGTGATTCGGTGTGGTGGAACAAATTCTTGAGGGTAAAATATGCTTGGTGTATTTACAAGTGACATGGAAACCAGTGGTGCAGAGTGGAAAGAGCACACACTGTAGCCCAGAGATCTCCACCTCCCTACACTCTCCAGTGTCTTGTGTGGCTGAACTATAATTGTTCTGTTGTGAAAGTTTAGCTGCCGTGATTCCCATTTGTGTCGTTTAAGAGGAACCAGGTCTCTGTAAGAAACTGTTACAAAAGTTAAATGAAAAGGCTGTTGCTGGGTGTCTCCTGTATAGCTGCTGCTGAGAGGCAGCTGCCACTCTCTGTGGAGGTATGAGAAAGGACGGGGCCAGGGCTAAGGATGAAATATCAAGGCAGATGTTGGGAAAAGAAAGCTATTTCTTTGGCCAGATGGTGAAAAGCTGTAATAAAGGCATCTGAGCTGAACCAGCATCATGGACAGGTACCAGCAGTATGCATGGGAGATGGCAGCAACTGAGAGCAGAGTCTCATTGTTGAGCAGTTTGATGGTCTAATTATCTAATCACAATCTAATTGTGTCTTTTTAGCCTGTCCAGAGAGGAACGTTACACAACGATGAAAATTAAAGAGCTACAAATTTAGCATATAGATATGACAAAACTGCAGGTATTGTAGTGCCTTAATAAGAATACTGATCTGTTTATAGTTTAAATACCAGCTACAAATGGTCTCATCAATTAGTCTGAGAAAAATGTAAGGAGGAAATAGGAATCATCTAAAAGTAGCACATGTGATAAAGTGATTTAGAATTAGAGACATAATGTCTGAATATTCAGGGAGGCCTCAATTCTCCCTAAGCATATGGATGTACACATTCTGCATACATCAAGTTGGACATACACTCCTTTTTGAGTTGCTATGTTTTTAATTTTTGTTTCTGTAGAGCAGATACTGAAGAATGCTTCTACTTGCCAGCACCATCTTGCCCTTCTGATCGCTGAAGCTGAAATTCATTCCAGTTAGCTGTTTTGATCACTGAAGGGGCTACATCCAAAATGTTCAGAACCAGTCCCCAGAACAGAGTATTTCCTTTTCCTAAGAGAAAGCAAAAGACTTCAGAGAATTCTGGAGCTGAGCAAATGGACCTAGCCATCTGTTTTTCATCATCTCCCACTTCAAAACGGCTCTGACTTCTGCAGTGCAAGAAGCACAGGAACAGTGTAGGACTCCAGTGTCCTGTTTGTAGCAAGAATTCCATGTCAGAAAAAAAGATGCTTCTGTCTGTATCACTGATGTGGCAAATGTATGCCCTGTCAGCCCTTCTCATTTCCTCCCTGGAACTGAACCCATCTGTTGCTTTTACTAATTAAAATTTGCTGCTAGTACACAGTGTGCTTTCCTTGAGTGTTATACTCTAAAGTATCCTCTGCTGCATCCTCTGCTTGTAGATGTGCTCAAGCTACTCCCACATACGATGTTCCTTTTGTTATGTGGTGCATTTTGCAAAGCCTTAAGGTTTGCCAGGTATTAGATCATGCTGTTTAAAAGCTCTCAATTCGTGCAGCAAAAGGTATTGTTGAATAAAGTAAAAGGAGTTTGTAGTGGGCCAGGATCCATTTGTGCTGCAGGTTTGTTGTTCTCTCCCCTTTCTTTTTACGTTGACTTTGTGAGTTGGCTCTGGGTGATTCAGGCCTGGAAACTTTTGAAACTTGGCATTTCTCAGCTCTGCAGTGGGCATGGCCCAGCAGGAGAGTCAGCTCTTGGGTTCCCATCTGATGAAAGTCCATCAGTCATGTTGTCAAATGAAATGTGCACGTAAGGCACTATCTGGCTGTGTATCCTGACTTGCATGCCTGTCACGTGTTGGTCTGGTGCTGTTGTTACGTTGTGCCTGGAAGTTGTAGGAATGGAGAGGGACTGCAGGAGAAGGAAGGCTTGGTGCATGTCATGGGTTTCATCCAGACATCCATCCCAATCTAAAAAGGGAATAGAGTTACTGCTGGCCCTGGAATTCTGAAATGTAGTTACTGATCTAGATGTTAGTGTGTGCATAAGAAAATCTGTATCTTGTAAAAGGGTGTGTACACACAATTATTTTCATTATTGGTATGTCAGGCTTAGGTAAATTTTATTTTCCCTTCAGTGAATGGAGTTTTCATTGTATACATGACAACTGTAATTCTCATAATACTAATTTAGATTTGTAGTTTGGTAATAATTTATGGTAAGCTCTCAGATATTGAAAGTGTTTTAAATCTCTATCTTTAGAATAGCTTGTGTTAACTTTAAAGTGGTGTTGACTCTGTGGTCCTTCTGCATATCATTGCTTAAACATCATGGGTCACAGCTGATGTCCTTTAACTTTTGGGGAAGTTTAAGATCACACATCTACTTACAGTGTCACCTTCACATATCCAAAGCTGGGCCATCTGAATACTATTTTTTAAATATGTAGCCAATTGAAGCTGAAGAAATTGCTAGTTTAGTCACACACACTTGTGAACTTGGTGGGTTTTGATTTCAGACCAAATAAAGAACTAAAGGCTTCTTTTTTTGTCAGACAGCATCCCAGATTTTGCTTCATGTCATGCAGTTGAGATTAAGATTTTGCATATGCTGTTCCTTTTGATCTTTCTGATGACTTCTTATTGTTGCACAATGTAGTCTGCTAGCTTCTAAATTCTGTGCGTGGGAGACTTGTATAGAGCAAAAATAGCTAAAATGTAGACAAGCAGTCTAAGAGAGTTAGGAAACAAAATTGGTGTGTATATGAAAATTTGATTTAGAAGGAAGGAGTGGAAGAAATGTCTCTATACTTTGTCAGGCTTCGTTTCTGCATCAGTCATTAGAAGCTACATAGATCCCTTGCTAATTTTTTGGTCTACAATGAATAAAATACAAAAATATTTTTTTAAAGTGCTGTTAATACATTATTCAAGCTGTGAGTTTGGCCATGGTTTACAGTTTCCATAAAAGCAAAAATGAACTATGAGAGCCCTACTTATTTCCAAATATAAATTGGCTATGATTTATATGACTCCAGTTGCACAAAATAAATGCTTTCCTTAGGAGAGAGTTTATTCTTCTTTTTAACACTTAGGGACACAACTTTTACAGGGAATAACTGGAAGTGCAGGCCATATGTCTAAGATACAGGCTCAGGTGCTCGTTGATGATAATAAGATGATATTAATAGTGTGATTTTGCATTAATAGATATTCTCAAGGGGGAGAGGGCAGTAGGGGCAGCTTTTGGAAGAGGTTCAGATGCCACAACCTGCAGATCATTTCCTGGGGGCTTTGTAATGGTCTGTGACTTCAGTCAAGGTACAAATACCTTAAGAAGAAAAACAAAACCCAAACCAACCCCCTCAACAAACAAACCAAACCCTAACCTCTCCTGGTTCCAGATGATGACAGGTCCCTCCAACAAAATGGTGAAGTCACCACCTTGCAGAGCAGGGAACTGGAAGCAGCAGCTCATCTTTTCTGTCATCCTTGCTGCAGAAGGACTTGGGAGTGTAGTTGGGCTCCAGGATGTAAATGAGCAGTATGAACAGTGAAGGGCATTGGGTGTTTGTTATTATTTGTCAGACTATTTGAACAAGTATTCAGTGTGAGATCTCTGGGGGTGCAAAGTGATGGAAATCTTTGCCTGTGTATGCTGATGTGTCCTGTAAAGCCCATCTTGAAGTGGTGTTGTTGTACTTCACCATGCTGATCAAACCAGGAGATAAAACACCACACGGTGATGATAATATTACTGTTACTGGACCTACACTAATATCATTACAAAACCTGATTCCTAACAGGTGAAAACAAAATACCTGTGTATGGGAGTAAGTAAAATAAACAAACTTAATGCCACTCAACTCAGTGACTCATGAAGCAGTCAAAAGGTTGAAGACTTGTAAAAGAAGTATGGGTAGAAGGAAGCCCACCACTGAGTGCAGAAATAAACAACCTGGAACAGCAAGTCAAAAGCTGATGCTACCAGGAATGCAAAAGAACCTGTCTAGCTTTGATCAACTTGTTTGTTTTGGTTTTCTTGAGGTTGACTCCTCTCTGATTTATGTCAACTGACTGCTTCAGAAAGCACCCCTGTGCAATGCATGGAATAGTGACATTACAAGCATTGGAGGGAGTGGTCTCTCAGTGGACCTTGTCTGAAATCCTCTCCGGATTCAAGCAAAGGTGTACATTTTCTGAGGTAGACTCCTGCTAGGGCTCTTTGGACCAATAATGATATCTCAAACATGTTGCTGCTTTGGTGTCAGCAGCCCTCCAGTGGCCTGCTACACTATCCTTTCTCCTCTGGTAAACCACCCCATTTACCCAATGAGTGCAGTAGTTTCCAAGTGTACTTGTAAGAGACAATTTAGGTAACCCACACATGGCCTTTTTTTTACTATAATGATGCAATAACAAACACTTTTTTCTCTCACAGAAAAAAAATCAATGTAAAAGATTTTCTACCCTGGCTGCTCATTGATCCTTGCTAGTGGGACTGTAGTGAACTAGGAAAAGAATTTTTAAAATAATCTGACATAAACATTCTTGGGTTTAATTCTGTGTTCTGTTTCTTTTGGTGAAGGATTTAAGCTACGCTCTTCTGATCTTTTTCACATTGTGGTTCCCTAAATAGTTGTATCAGTATAGCCAGGAGTATTGGTTGGAGCACTGTGGTTTGTGGGCAGGAATTAGGGCTGAGAGTGGGTTTGGGACCTTGGAAAATGTTTGTACAAACATTTAAGTTTGCAGTGTATAGGGGTTTTTTTTCCCCTAAGTGTGCAGTTTCAGCCTGTCTTTCAGTCCACTGCTGAAAGAGCTTTTAGGCTCTGCTTGGCCTGCACTTCCCCACCACTCCCTGGGGTCAGCTCCATCAGAACTGACTTGGCTAAAATCCAACGTTGGACCAGTAATGAATTTTTCATTATGAGCTTTTCCTGCATCACTCCCCTAACCTGACTCAGTCCAGTTTCACAAACCTGCATGCCACAAGGGAATCGTGTCCATGGAAGGGCCATGAAGATGATCCAAGGGCTGGAGCACCTCTCCTATGAAGACAGGATGAGAGAGTTGGAGTTGTTCAGCCTGGAGAAGAGAAGGCTCCAGAGAGACCTAATTGCAGCCTTCCAGTACCTGAAGAGGCCTACAGGAAAACTAGGGGGGACTTCTTACAGGTACATGTAGTGATAGATCAAGGGGTAATGGCTTTAAGCTGAAAAAGTGTAGAATTTAGGTTAGACATTAGGAAGAAATTCTTTAGTGTGAGGGTGGTGAGACACTATCAAAGGTTGGCCAGAGAAGCTTTGGCTGTCCTTGGACGTGTTCAAGGCCAGGTTGGAGGAGACTTGCAGTAAGCTGGTCTAGGGGAAGGTGTCCCTGCCCATGCAGAGGGGTTGGAACTGGATGATCTTTAAGGTCCCTTCCAATCCAAACCACTCGATGGTTCTTTGAAGGGGCAGCCAGGTGCAAGGTTGCTTCTTTACTTCTTCTTTCTCTCCTTTGTAGAGTACACCTATAATTAGTCTGTCAGACACAAGACTATAGTCAAAAGATCTTTTTTTCATTGATGTTTGGTTTTAAGGTCACATACTTACTCTGCATTCAGGATGCATAATGGATCATTTAGGCTCAGGTAGGTAATATGTCACATTACAGCTATATACATATAGTAATGATGTTGATTACGAAAAAAATTAAAATTTAAAAAATTTAATAATACATGATGACAATAAAAGTCCTGTTATTGATGTAGTGTTTGAAGAAAGGCATTTTAGTGGTAAAAACATCTTAAGCAACAAGGTAGCCAGTATCTTGTCATGCTTTCTAAAGAAACTTCATAAATATAATTTTAAAATGAATCCTGACACTAAAAGGTAAAACTTGCTCTATTGCAAGATGATTAAAATAACATTTTCTGCACTTAAAAATGTGGTAGATGTTCTAGTTTATTAAACCCATGTCTCCTTGCTTTGTGCAGTTAGCAGGGAATAGGGAAATTTTTGTGCTCTGCAGTTGCTTGGCAGAGCTACTCAGACTTGGGCCTCTGTAGCTTACTTAAAATAATGAGTAAAAATGGGTTTGTACTTAAACTCTTAGTGTAGAACAAAGTTTTAGCATGTTATAAAATCTAAAATTACAGCAGAGTATGTGAGCAGCATGAACAAATGGAGCTACTTTTACTGAAAAGTAGGGGTCTTGACATTTCTGATGAAATGGAGTGTTAGTTCTGCAAATAATTGCTACTAGCTATGAAAACTAGTTTTCCTTCCTCAGAAATACGTTCATTCCTGGTCTTCCATTTTACATAAGCAATAAAAAGAAATTATTTTCTGTTCAGTTGCATTTACACCATCAGAAGGTAGACCAAACAGACTGACAGAGTAAATGGTCCTTCTAGCAAATACTTTCAGTGCTGGAACCTTAAACTTCTGTTCCCAAAGCACATTTTGTAACCACTACTTCACCATGGATTAAGCAGAACTGCTGCTTGCTATGAATTTAAGACACTGACAATTATTTTGTGTATTTTAGCTGAATCCTGTTGGTGTATGTTAGGTGTATGCCTTCCAGATTGGGCCTGTCTCCCACACTTCTGGGTCCTGGCTAGCATCAATGGGATTCAGCTGCTCATGCCATTATGTAGGAGGGACAGCAGCAAAACTGAAGGCATGTCAGGAGTTTATTGGGTTAAATAGGAGTGAATTGAAGCTCTGGTTTGCATGAGAGCAGGAGCTGTGGATTACTGTACAGACTGAAGTGCCCTGTTCTTCCTAGATCTGGTCTTGGCTTGCTGGATGATGTCTGCTTTTCAGAATGAAAGCATGGTGCCATAATGTACTCCTGCTGTTTCTCCTCCAGTGATTTTCATCTTTCTTGCTCTCTATAGACTGAAAACACTAAATCTAAAGTATGTCAATATTTTTACTGGCAGATTTATTCATTGTAATCAGTTATATACATAGAAAAGCAGAGCAAGCAAAAAGCTAAAATCTCATAATCATTCCTCAAGGAAAGTAATGTTTCCTTTCATTTACTTTCTCAGGAAAAACACAGAATGTATGTACAAAACAATCAATGTATTATTAAAAAGATAAAAGTGTGATCTTTCATGAGAGATTCATATGTGAAATGGGGTTATTCTTATCTGATTTTAAGACCTTGTAGTTTATTAGGGCACTCACAAGCACAAAATGCATTTGCTGAACCATTGCATAACTGTTTGAAATGCCAAACCCAAAAGCTTTGTTATAATTTAGAAATGTAATCCTTACTTGAGGTTACAATGAACAGCTCATTCTACATGCTGGCACTGACCACTGCTGCATGATAACCGAGCACATCTTTGAGCTCATTGCATGCTACTTTGCACCTCCTCTCTAAGGAAGAGGAGTTGAATTGTCACTTGTTCAATTCTTCCTCTTCTGGATTGTAGGGAACTTGGAAGAAAAAGCAAGTTGTTTTCCTGGCCTTTATGTTGGAGAGGGGTGAGTTGTTTGTTGTTTCTTTTTTCATCACGCTAAAGGTGGTGAGTGCAGAAGGAACAAGCAGGGTGGGTGCAGGGATGAGCTGCTCTTCCTCTCCAAAATCAGTGGCATGACTACAAGGCTCTTCTTGTTTTCTAGGTGTTGTTTTTCTGGGATTTGCCCACCCATGTAGTTTCTAGGGAGCCTGAATGTTAACTCTGATTATAGAGGTGACATCTCAAGTGTAGGAATTGCCAGGAGTCTCTTGACACCCATATATGTCCAGCCCTCTCTGCTTGTGTTTAGGTTTCTGTACTTCAAAGGCTGTTAAAATTTAATTTCTGAACATTTCCACTGGGACTTGAATTAAGCAGTTCTGAGCACCTTTGGAAAACTGACAACAGTTCTTGAAGTGATTTGGGGAAGGTTAGAAGTGTGGAGAGAGGTTAGCATGGTTGTGTCTGTAGCATTTACTTTTCTGTCTTTGTGTAGCGCTTGCTGTCAGTCGTTCAGCTGTGGTAGTCTTTGTGCTACAGGAGGTGAAGAGGATTCAGAAAGACTGACATTGCTCAAGACCACTGACATGACTGGCACGGTGCAGACATTTTGCATCAGAGCAAGGACAAGGATTGAGAGTTTTGCTATTTGTATTTTGGAGTGTATGGTACTTGTGGTGGTTGGCAAAGTGAGTGTCAATGCCAGATGTCATTTTGGTTTGCAGCTTTCCAGAGACAGCCCCATTTGTGGGCGAGGCGCAGGGCTTCCTCTGTTGTCACTTCAAGTTTTTGTTCAAGGGAAAGCTGTTAAATCCTCAAGCAAACAGATCCTGTTCTTGAAGTCAAGGCTCATGCTTTTGTAACTTAAGCAAGTATACCAGAAGGTCCGTTCCCATTTCTGTGCATGAAACCTGTGGTACCAAGGAGATGGGCAGTGATGTTGAGACAGACAGTTTATATTTAATATTTAATATTTAATATTTAATATAGTATTTTCTTGCCAAACAGGGTTGCAATTGAGAGCACTGAATTAAAGACATCTTTTGATATGTGTTCCTGGCAGCTAATCTTACAGGCACAGTTACACCCAGACGACTCTCTCTTGAGAACATCAACTACCAGTAATTCCAGTGCCAGTATTCCTACAACCTTATTTTACTGCCAGCACAGGCTCTTCCTCCCGCTCCCTGTGGCCAGAGACCTGGTACAAAGGTCTGGCATAGTGGGTGTTTCCAAATCCTGGTGGTCAGCCATTCTGGTGACATTTGTGGGTTGCCTGCATGTGAAATTGCTGCAGTCACCTGACAGGGATCTACTGTCAGGCATTGCCATACAGCTATGGACAGACCTGGGGTCCCTCAGTCCTTTAATTGGAAAGATGTTGGATTTGGGTTGGTGATGTCTGCAGGACAGGCCTATGCTTATACCATTCAGTAGCAGCATTACTCTATCACTGAATTTCCTTTCAGTTTCCTGATAGTTTCCCTATGTCTGTATCACTCTGCTGTGTCCTGTCTTACATTTTGATTATGAGTATTTTAAAGTAGTGAAGTCTGTTACCCTACATTTAAATTTTCTTTAAAACTGACTGCTGGCAATTAACTCGTTTTTCATGGGATCAGTAAAACTGAAGGAATTAAACACAGATTTTTATAAGCTATGAAATCTGTATTTTGGTTAGCTGAAATCAAAGGGAGTAAACATGACAAAATATGTCGTATGGGAGCAATTCTTAAGCCATGAAAAATTGATTTAATATTTTTTAGCCTCATTTAATTGCTATCAGAGAGGACCACTGTCATGAGTTATTTGGCCAAACTGCCTGCTCTTTCCCATTGTAGTCCACTTTTATTCTGTCAGTCTGCAGGCCATAAAATTCATTCTGGTCACCCACATCTGAAATTCAGCATTGCAAAGGAGTCAGCATTAAGGCTGCATAATCTAAATCTAGAAATGGGCTTTACATAGTACATAGCCCTGAATTCTTGATCTGCACAGTTAGTAAGATTGCATTGTCTGATGTGGCTTTGTGTGCACAGGTCATCTCTCCCATTTTGCTTATAAGTTAAAATATATGCTCTGTGTTTCAAAATAATGTTCCATTGTTAGAAACCAGGAAAGAAAGTAAAGAAACCTAAATCAACAGACAAGAACTTTGTTTTAATCTGCTGAAATGGCAGGCTGACACAGTTAAGTATATCCTTGTGGATATTGAAGGACTTGAAACAAAAAAAATCAAAATGGGGACTTTTAAAATGAATCAGTGTTTAAAATAGTCTGGGCTTTAGGAACTGGTATAATTCCCTAGATTTTTTTTTTTGTTATTTATTAACAATACCGTTTCATGCCTGCAAAATATGTGAGCAGATTGCCCATTGCTGCAAGTTGTTATAATTCCACAAAGTGAATGGACCCATCTTAGGATTTGCCAAGTGTTTGTTTTCTATTAGCTGTAAAGTCTCTCCATACTTTCAGCATAACACTGAACAGAATATTTGTGTTCCCTCCTATGTAAGTGTATTGCCAGCATTATTTTATTCATTCAAATCTGCACGTGTGTTGTAGGATTAAAGTGTACTTCTACGTGAGGTTAATAGTACTTAATTATAGTGGTTCCCTTTTAACTTATTTTCTGTGAGAAATCCCCTCTTTCCATCTGCAAAGAAAGGTGACTTATGTACTTCCAACACTGTTCTTTATCTTCTTACACCCTTTGATGTTCACCATTTTCCACCATTTCCCCCCCTCCTGCATTAATCTCTCTGACTATCACATTGATGGATCAGAATCATGGAAGAGAATCAGAGTAATGTTAAGTTTGGAAAAGGCCTCAAGTCCAAAAGTCAACCCACCACCACCATGCCCTCTAAACCAGGACCCAAAATGCCACAGGTACATGTTTTTTGAACACTTCCAGGGATGGTGGCTCCATTACTTCCCTGGTCAGCCTGTCCCAATGCTTGACCACTCTTTCAGTAAATAATTTTTTCCTTCTATCCAATCTAAATCAGATTATTATTTTTTTTAATTGTTGGCCATAACATTTCTTTAGGTCACCTTTTTGTCTCCTCCTGTGAGGAGGTCTGCATTCTGACCATTTTTTAGTTTATTAGTTGTATCAACAGAACAGAAGAAACTTTCTCTCTGATGGATTTGACATCCAGACAGCATACAAACAGACTGAATGATGTGGGCTACAGAAAGCATGACTGACAGGGGAAGTATAGCCAGTAGTTGTCCATACCGTTACTTCTTTTAGCTTTCAGAAATCTTCCTTGGGGAAATACTTCGTCCTGTCTTTCCATATTTCCCAGGTTTGCACTCCTTAATAACATGTCTTCAACTTAGTGTATTGAAAAATTATTCGGTAAAAGAATTAGAAAGGCCCTGTGAATGTAACCCTTCTGTATTTCCCTCTCTTTTCTTCTAGATCCTAAACTCATATCCAGCCTACCTTTCAGAACAGATGTGTCACAGTTCTTGCCTCCTGCATCTCCAGTGCATATAAATTCTTTCAGCTCTATCACCTCTGTGGCATTGCTGACATAGAACACTCTTGATCAATCCACTGTGAAAATTCCTGCTGCTGCCTTCATTTCCTCCTGTTTGGACTGCTGTAATTCACAGCTCTCAGGCACTTAACTGCTGTAATACTCTGCAGGACTGGTGCTAGCACAGTATGCTAGCATAACCTGACATGTTTTGGACTGTGACCACTGCATGTTTTAATTTCTAAAATCTGTGGTAACTTTTTCCCTTCACCTATATCTGAGAATGTGGATTTATTAGCATGTTTTCACTGGGTTCATCCTCCTGAATCAGTTTGCATTGATAGTAGCTGATTGCTCCCCTGACCTCAAGTGTTGTGCCATTCAACCTCGGTTTTGTCTGCTACAGTAAATTTTTCATTTACTTTTAATTCCCAATCAACAATTCCGTGGGCAAAATTGCTGAGTGATTATAAAAAAAAAAAAAAAGACTATTAAATGGATAGAAATGGAATGCATGCAAAAAACTGCAATGGGGAGAAAGAGAATATTTTCATTAGTGCAGAAAATGTTATCACCTATTTCTGCTGCCTGATAGATAATTGAAGTAATTGAGTTGATCACAGACCTTCAATTTTGTATAGCTTTGGATGGAAGCATTTTTAAATTCATCATTCATTATTCCTTTGCATGGAGTGCATGGACTGCATAATTTACAAGAAAGAGAAAAAAGTTACCAAACATAATAGACTCAACTTCTAACAATACCCTTGAATTTCACAATCATAATTAATCACCCACACTCAGCTGCAGACATAAATGTTAGTATTTACATGTGTAACTCCATGCTGGCACTGGGAAACAGAACCTATCAGTATTTATCACCTCCATTAGATTTCAGACACAAGAAATAAATTGAAATAATTTTCTTAAAAGGGCCAAATGAGTTACTGTTCCATAGCATCAGAGTGGCAGAGTAATGAGGGCACACTAGGCTTGTATTTTGGTTTTTTTTGGTGACAGAAATAAAAAAGTACAAGGCTGGTGAAATACATGTGTTGTAGACTTGATTTATACACAGCTGTAAAGCATTGTTAGGGCTGGTTCTTTGTTCTGCTGAAGCTGGGTGTGAGTTTTGTGTTGAACTTACCCAGAATGAGTGGTTGGGCTGGGGTCAGGAGGGACTGCCCATTGCACCCTGTGCTGCAGCTCTGGGATACAGACTGTAAGGGGATGAGAGGAGCTTGAAGGTCTTTGTGACCACAGGTCTCCCATTGCTGTTTGCAGGACCAGACTCTCCGGTATAATGGTGTTCAGAAAACATTTTAGGGTGGAGGGACAATGCATGGAATGCATGGTACAATTACAGTCACAGTGATAACCTCTTCTGAAACACAGCAAAACTTGAGTACCTGGTAGAGGAGTGGAGAACTCCATGTGGTGCTTAAAAACAAGCAATCAAAAACACAGGCAGGAAAAAAAAAAAGAAATAATGCACGGATCTTTGAGACTATCTGTCATTTTAAAATTCTGATGGAAGTAACTGGTCTAGAAGAACTTTTGGCTTTATAACTTGCCTTGGCAAATTTTTACATGGTTTCCCTTTCCCCATGTCTATACTTTTCAACTTTTCCAAGCCATCTTTTTCTTCATTTGGTTTTGATTCAGTCCCAATCTTAATGCCAGAGCAATTCCTCTGAGGACAAAGAAGTGAGTGTGTAATGAAGGCACTGAGTGGTTCTTAAGGCCCTGTTTGTACTAGTAGGAAAAGCAGCCAAGGGCTGTTCTGGGACCCTAAGGCCAAATGACCTGGCACAGTGTGTGTCCATGCAGCTAAATGAATGTACATCTCCAAAACAGAATGACCTCATCCAAACTTACTGCTAGGGATAATCCCTGGCCTGTCTTGCTTGGTCTTTCTTGAAACTAAAGAATCTAAAGCCATGCCAGCTATTTTTTACTATGGGATGGTGTGTGCACACCTCTATCTCTGCCCTGTGGGTGTTTGATGGCTGTGGGTCTCAGGTACTTGCACAGGTAAGCTGATGGAAAACACTACATTTATCATCTTCAAAGAATACATAGAAAATTAATCCAGATAAGGAGAAGAAATCTTTTCAGTATCTTCAATAATGAACAAAGAGAGAGCTAAAAATACTGGCTTGCTCAATATATACTTATTTTTAGAAATTATTTTCTTTTGAGATGTTTGTAAATTTAGGTGAAAACTTGCAACATGGAACATGCCAGAGAAGAGCAAAACCCAGCACAAAACATTTTGTTATCAGAGATCTTAGTGCAATAAAATTAAAGACACAATGTAGAAAACTATTCTGTTTATCAAATACTTATTTAACCAGTTCACTCTGTGGCCAAAGAGCAAGCGTTACCCACTCAAGTATCCTTTTGACTTGATTTTTGGTGGCAGGTGAAGCAGCACAGTTGGATCCCAGTGGTAGCATGGTTAGCAGCTCATTCCTCAGCCCCAGTGGGGATGGAGAGGCCTTGGGAGGTCCCTGGCACAGCCCTGGCTGCTCAGGGATGTCTCCAGTTGGGTCACAAAACTCTGAGGATGAAGACACCATCCCAGCTGGGCAGGCAGTGTCCTCTAGTGCTGAATCATCTCTTCAGAGCAGAAATACTGCCTTAGGTCCAGCCAGTACCTCTCACTCTTCAACCCTGGGACCAGTGTTCCCCCACCTCCTGCCCTGCACCTGAGGAGAGAGCCTGGTGCTGCCTGCCCTTTGGCACCAGGGGGTGGCTATTAATCCCCCTCTCCCAAACCTTCTCTTCTCCTGGCTAACCAAGCCCTGTTCTCTTAGCCTCTCTTCAGAGGCACTTATATATGGTAGTGGCAAAGCCTATTGCTATGGAAACATTTATTGAAATATTTTAAATGTTATGTTGATTTCTGTCACTCACACAAGAATCAAAATAAAGGTTTTTAGTGTTGGAAAAAAACTTTCAGGTATGTTCTGTGTTAAAATTTAAAATCATCTGATAGTTTTTAATTACTAGGTTTTTTTAAATACTTTCTGGGGTAGTTGCTGTCTTCATCACAGATTCAGCTAAAGAACATTGACCTCCTACTCCTTGTGTAATATCTTGTGAGTGATGCAGCATGTGGAATGTCACCCCAGGTTTTCACAGGCTTCTGAAAACATCTACACATCTAGCATATTGGTCAAGTCTGATTGATTGGTAACCACACAAGACTAAGCTTAGCTGGAAAGAAAGGGAGAAGAGCATGTGTTTCTGTTTGGAAAAAGGCCATTTTGTGTCCTGGATCAGGCTCCCCCCCTACCCTATAGCTACCATGGCCCTGCTCCAGCCCCTGACCATCACCTACAGTGGTCCTTTCCTGCCACCTGCTTTCCCTGTCAGCAGTACTCAGTATATGTGTATGGATAACATTTGTATTTCCTATTTGATGCCATTTGGTTGCAGAGGAATCTTCCATCTGAAGGAAGTATTTTTTTAAAGTACTTACAGCATTTATTTGGGACTTACAGCAGAATTAATCCAACTTTTTGGATATACTTAATATAATTAAAGAGGTGTTTGTCATTCAGTTATAGCTACATACAAGACTCTACCAACAAGGTAATAGAAATCTCTCACAGGGACTCTCTGCAGTCTTTGCATCTGTGGTACAAAGTTTGGCTCTGGGAGATCTTTTAGAAAATACATTTGGTAAGAACAGCCTGCAGCACTTTTCTGATCTAGACGTGATGTGGTTTTCTTAAGAGCTACTTCCACTGGTGGGAAAAACAGTACAAAGGGAAAGTAGCTTAAAAAGTGGCCCACTACCATTCCTTAATGCCTACAGCTTCTCCAGTCCCAGGAAATCCACTTGATTGAGGTAGTTATTGACAGATGAACAAGTAATGTTACAGAGGAGGTCTGATCGATCTCACATACTTGTTGAGAAAATTGCACTGTCAGTAGCTGAGTCATTATTTTACAAACTGCTAACAAACAGCTTAGGTAGCAGAGCATGTTTTGTTTATTGTTTCTATGCACATTTGCTCCTAAAACACAGAGGTATCTTTAGAACAATGTGTCTGTGGGTTTTTTTAATGAACAAGTAATGGTTTTGCTGGTTTCATTTTTCTCTCTGTTGTTTCGCTGCAGGTGAAGGCAACAGATGCAGATGCCGACCAGTTTGGTGAAATTGAGTATTTTCTTTATGATGGGTTCCATTTTTATGAAAAATCCAAAGCATTCCAGATAGACCCACGTACTGGTCAGATCTGTGTGTCTCAAGACATTGACAGAGAAGGAGATCCAACAACTTACGATCTCTTAGTAAAAGCTACGGATGGGGTAAGTTTTGCCCTTCCATACTGCCAGATTTGTGGTTGCATTTGCAAATTTGAATGTGCTGCGTATTTTTAAAGGAGAACAGAGTATGTGCAAATGGCATGATTTTGAATATTTCTTACTCCTAGAGAGGGCAGAATGTGGTACTTCACAAAGCTTAAATTTGGACCGAAATTGTTAAAGTTGGCTGTGAAATAAAAAATCACTTCCAAACGAGTGATTTGGAAAACATTTTTAGGACGTGTTTAGTCTCTGCTTGCTTTCCTTCCCTTCTTGGAAACCACTGGACTCCAAGTAACCTCTGCTCCCTACTTTCAAGATGGCTACAGCAGTAATAAACCACTAACCTTGGGCTAGAACTGTATGCCTACTGGGGGTGCCAGTGGTTTTCCTTGATAACTTATCTCATCCTTTCTAGCCAGCTGATGCCATTGCTGCTGCTGCTGTGGCTGGGTGCAGCCTACTTGCAGCAGTGTCTGAAAGTTTGCCCACTTTAGAGGAGGAACTGATACTTGGAAGTGGGTGTTCATGGTGCAGTGAGGGCAGGGTAGCTGTCTGTGCCTAAAATTAGCCCATTCCAGAGCTCTGTTTGGCAAGGAGAGTGAGGAGACATTTGTATTAGTGGGAAGATGTGGAGATGCCTGGGTGGTCTACTGGGTGCCATGTAATAGAAAAAACCTGACTTCTGAAAAGGACTGGCAGAAAATAATTTCTGGGTTCATTTTCTTATGAAAGTATCCAAAGGGTATTTTGACAGGATCAGAAGGAGACAAGCAGGTACCTTTATTCATCATTATTCATAATATTATTAATAAATTAATATTATTTATTATTTATTTATTCATAAATTCACTTTATTCAGCTTTGGTAGTGAACTGTGAACAGGCTGAAGGAAAAGATTACTGGTTGGTTGCAAATGTTAAAATTAACATAAGGACACTAAAAATTACTGATTCATGTAATTCAGGTCACATTTTGCACATTAAATGATATCAGCTTACACTCTTCTCATTTCATACTATGGACATTAATCTTGAATTTAATATCTTGTCCTAAGCATGTCTAACATATATTTTTTTTAAATGCAGTTGTGCTAGAAAGGCAATATTTTTCATAAAGGTCTCTCTGCTTTTTGTTACAGTACACTGAAGAAACTTGGTGAACTCTAACTTCCATATTAATGAACAGATAACTTAAGTAGCTGCAGTTGGTGTTTGGTTAATTGTTAATTGTTGCATTTTGAGAATATTGTGGCTAAGGGTATATTTGTATGCAAATATGATATTTGTATATATGTGGATATACAATAGTGCCTTTAGTAGTGTGCCTACTTTTCCTCATAGATTTCTTTTGAGGAGAAACAGTTATACAAGAATATATTTTTGATTGTGCTTTTGTTTCATGGCACTATCTTATTTGAGCATCTAAGAATTTACAAATGTAGATCTTTGTGTTAGGATAGTGTCTGTAATCTTTCCAGCAGAAATAAGTTTGTGTGCCCTTTTTAGATATTCTCTGATTTATGATTGCTGTCTTCAAAATTCCTTTCTAGGCACAATTTTATAGAGTAAGCCTGAGTACAGAGTTCCAAGTCTTGAAGAATAAAACAGTCAATATTACAATGTTTAACAGAAAATTAGGTATTCTGCTGTAGTTTATCACTTCATTTTTTCTCTGCTATACATGGTTTGAAGATGTATAAATATAAAGAGCACATGGACATATCCAAAATATGAAGGTTAGTCTTACTAATAAAAGGTAAGTGAAATCTGGACAATACCAGTGGAATTCTGACAAATTCCTTAGGTGTTCTGTCTGATCCTGAAAATTATTTTGAAAATGTGAAAGAAAATGGGCTTATATGAAAAAATCTTGATGTATTTTTTCGTTAAATTGTTGCAGTAGTGATAAATCTTACATAAAGAGGTAAAGGAAAAAGCCAATGCATTGAAACCATAAAGTATTTAATTTAAAAATTTATCTGTGCTTTATCTTCTTTTAGGAGGCTTGTGTTTTCAGAAGTTCAGTAATGGGGAGAATTCAATTTTGATTGTGTTTTCTGTGACAGGCAGGACTTGATCTTGTTACTGGAACTCAGCACTTTGTAGACCCCATTGATTTCTCGTCTAAAAATTAGCTTATCTGGCACACAAATACTAAAGCCCCTAAATTGAATATTGATTACAAATTTTTAGTATACGTGAACTTATTCTGAGCCACTTTCCACTTTTGCAGTGGAATTGTAGTGGGTTATTTTATCTCTCTGCATTCTGCTACTGATTTTGATGGACTGAAGACATTAGGTGTGAGTTTCAAAGTAGAGGCTGTGATCCTGTGATCAGGGGAGAAATGTGTACAGAGGAGACTGAAGGGTCACTGTTGACAAAGAGGAGGGAGAGACGTGGAAAGGAAAGAAAATAGCAAAGTTAATTAGAAATGAGGAGTTAAAGAAGGTATTTTCCAGGTGGTGCTGTTTATCTTACAGCAAAAGGATCAGGTTCCCCCACCTGTTCGTGTCTTCTCCATTACATGGCTTTGGAAGCTTGTTGGTTGTGTCTTTTATGAACTATGTAGAAAGAGTAATGAGAGAACTGCAGATGAATTTAAGAGCTCATGGAAAGGCAAGCTGAAAACAGATTCAGTTAAACTGATGTCAAATAAACATCCTGTGAGACCTTGTGGGAGAGATCGTGCTGATAGCAACAGCTGGCAATGCTGATTTTGGTCCTGACATCACTTACTTCACATACATATGTGGTGGTACTCCTTAAAAGGCTTTTATGTGAAAATAAATCATTTCACTAGGTTTATAGAAAGGTGTTTGCATTGAATCTCACAGCTTTTGCCTTCGGAACTGTT
Source organism: Florisuga fusca (assembly GCA_038090715.1). NCBI lineage: Eukaryota > Metazoa > Chordata > Aves > Apodiformes > Trochilidae > Florisuga > Florisuga fusca. The sequence continues at coordinate 10,319,248 of JAAWXA010000025.1, read as the reverse complement.
GGCAGGCTGAGAGCTGCTCCAGCAGTGAGGGTGACCCTCCTGGATTCACATGCCAGCTGTGCCTGGGACACCCTTCATTCATGCTGCACCCTTCGTCACAACAGCTCTATTTCTTCACTTGTGACAGATCAGAGGCAGTTTCAGTAGGTATTTTGGGGTCTTTGAATTTAAAGTCAGCTGAAAATGTCTTACAGTGTTCTTAAAATAGGATTTTTTTTCTCTCTGGAAAGAAAAAAGGAAAATCAGATGAAGGTACGTTGCTTGGGAAACCTCCACAAACACTTGAGAGATTTAGGTGAAGCATACTATAAAAATCAAGTCTTTCAAGGAAGAAGATGCACAAAAGCAGACATTTTTTTTGGTTTTGAATACGTGTGACTTGAGTCTGGTATGTTTGAATTCCTTTGTTTGGCTTCTTTGTATTTGCTTTCACAATGTCACAAATGGACAATCCATTGTGTGGTTTTCCCCATCCACTTGGGAGTTTCCAAACTGCTACATAATCTTCCTTTATCCTTGTTTTGTGCACTTCTGCCTTAAAGAGTTTTAATGTGAATTCATTTTCTTGGGGGAAACCTTTTTTTAAAATCCTATATTATTTTTTTTAACAGCAATAAAATTCTGCTGATGTACAATGGCAAATTTTATTGCTACGTAGCATGCATAATTCATTCTTTTTGTTCATTCATATGCACCTTTCTTGCAATCAAAACCCCCAGTAATGCCTGCAGACGTTAAAGAAAACCAGTGACAATCCAGAGAAATTTAGTGGGAATAATGCTAATTTAAATTCTGCATGGTGGCATATGTACTATCAGCTTACAGTCAATAGTTTTCTGGTCTTCAAAGCCAAAGTCTGAGTTCACAGTATCACAGAATCATCTGGGTTGGAAAGGACCTCTGAGTCCAACCCTTAATCCACTACCACTGTGGTTCCCAGCCCATGGCACTGAGTGCCACATCCAGTCTCACGGCTGTACTCAGTATCACTTCATTTTGATAGCATTGCAACTTGAAGGCAATGTGTCTTCTAGGTTTAACACAAACACAGAAAAGAAACTACATCTTTGGTAGAGATCCTTTATATCACAGTTTATTTTGGAACAAAAATCTGACAGCAAAATCCACTGACTAAAGCATTGGAGGTTCTCAAGGAAATCTTGATGGATTCATAAGTATTTTACAGCACTGAGGTGAAGAAATACAGCTATTTGAAGCAGCACTATTTCTACTTACTAAGCTAGCAAGTCTCTCCTGCCAAAGGCAGTATAAATTTTTTTTGAGTCATAGCAAAGAGGTGTACTAATAGTTGTATATTTTTGCACAAA
>JAAWXA010000025.1:10121920-10317801 GCA_038090715.1 Florisuga fusca | reverse complement strand
TCATTGCTCCTCATGGGTAAAAACTAAACATTCCAGGAATTCAGATATTATTGTAAAAAAAATGGTTCGGTTATTTCTTACAATGATGGATCGACTTATGGCCGAAAATACTGGAACATTTGAGGAAAGGTATTTCAAAACAAACAGCTGTGGCTTTCTGCTGCTTGTAACACATTTTGACAAATGTAATTTTTTGTCAGCAACAGACTTGTTTAAATCAGCCTTCGTATTTTGGAAGATTTATTGTGTTGTACTCGCTTCTGAGTAGATAAAATATATTCATATGGTTAGGAATAGAAACAGTTTATTTCTTCTCAGTTGGGATGATACTTAAAAATTTTCATAGCTGGAACAAGATCTGGGCTATAACCAGTTAATATTGTACTTAACTTGTGTAAGGGAATAAATGGCTTCTCCTGTAAAAGAAGGATCTTTCTCCATCATAAAATTGGGTCTGTCTTGTGAGAAATTAGGTAAGTCTTCTACTTGTTTCCCTCATAAACCTAGAATTAGTCTGTTTCCAAAGAGTTTTCAGTCCTTATGTAACTCCATAGGATAAAAACAATTTGGCTGGAGATTAAGGGGGGGTTCATCTGTTTAGCAATATGAAACTTGGAAGAAACAGTTTAGCACAAGTTCTGATGAGTTTTTGCAGCTTGGTTTCATGCTGTTCCAAACTTCACCTTGTTTAGATGCTTTTTATTCTTGACTTCACTTCTTCCTTGTCCCTCTTCCCTTAAAAATATTGTTTCTGACTCCTGTCCTAAAGTACCTGAAAGCTGTGGAGCTACAGAGCATCTTTTGACAGTGGGTTTGAACAGAGCACATAGGGCAACTCCCCTGTTAAGATTTCCTTCCTGTGGAAATCTAAGTGTTGGGGAAGGAACTTATCCTGAAGTGGGGTTGGGGTGTTGGCAGTGAGCCCATGAGATCTGCACATCTTCACTTCCCCACATCAGCAGAGAGTTGTTTCAGTAGTTTGAGGCTGGTTCTAGCCCAGCACCCTGCACAGTCCTGGTCCTCAGGTGCACGTCCTGGCTGCCTGCATGGCAGTGGGAGCCCTGGAAACATGCCATGCCTCGTTTTCTTTGGAAGAAAGCCCAAGCACACCCGGAGGATGTGGGCCAGATCTCCTAGACTGGTGAAACATAGATGGATGATGCACAAAATTGTCTTAATTTGCCACATGCTTGAGCTTTCATGGGGATGTCNTATATTATTTTTTTTAACAGCAATAAAATTCTGCTGATGTACAATGGCAAATTTTATTGCTACGTAGCATGCATAATTCAATCTTTTTGTTCATTCATTTGCCTTTTTGTGCACCTTTCTTGCAATCAAAAACCCCCAGTAATGCCTGCATACGTTAAAGAAAACCAGTGACAATCCAGAGAAATTTAGTGGGAATAATGCTAATTTAAATTCTGCATGGTGGCATATGTACTATCAGCTTACAGTCAATAGTTTTCTGGTCTTCAAAGCCAAAGTCTGAGTTCACAGTATCACAGAATCATCTGGGTTGGAAAGGACCTCTGAGTCCAACCCTTAATCCACTACCGCTGTGGTTCCCAGCCCATGGCACTGAGTGCCACATCCAGTCTCACGGCTGTACTCAGTATCACTTCATTTTGATAGCATTGCAACTTGAAGGCAATGTGTCTTCTAGGTTTAACACAAACACAGAAAAGAAACTACATCTTTGGTAGAGATCCTTTATATCACAGTTTATTTTGGAACAAAAATCTGACAGCAAAATCCACTGACTAAAGCATTGGAGGTTCTCAAGGAAATCTTGATGGATTCATAAGTATTTTACAGCACTGAGGTGAAGAAATACAGCTATTTGAAGCAGCACTATTTCTACTTACTAAGCTAGCAAGTCTCTCCTGCCAAAGGCAGTATAAATTTTTTTTGAGTCATAGCAAAGAGGTGTACTAATAGTTGTATATTTTTGCACAAACTTACTCCTGCCAAAGTACAAAAAATATTACTTGCAGTATTTTGACTTGGTGGTAGTTTCTTATGTCCCACTTTTGGTTCATGGGACACATAACTCTCAGGATTCTGACAACTCATAATTAGGGCTTTTTGTTGTACCAAACAGCCCAACAGTAATTAAAAATACTGGAACATTTGAGGAAAGGTATTTCAAAACAAACAGCTGTGGCTTTCTGCTGCTTGTAACACATTTTGACAAATGTAATTTTTTGTCAGCAACAGACTTGTTTAAATCAGCCTTCATATTTTAGAAGATATATTGTGTTGTACTCGCTTCTGAGTAGATAAAATATATTCATATGGTTAGGAATAGAAACAGTTTATTTCTTCTCAGTTGGGATGATACTTAAAAATTTTCATAGCTGGAACAAGATCTGGGCTATAACCAGTTAATATTGTACTTAACTTGTGTAAGGGAATAAATGGCTTCTCCTGTAAAAGAAGGATCTTTCTCCATCATAAAATTGGGTCTGTCTTGTGAGAAATTAGGTAAGTCTTCTACTTGTTTCCCTCATAAATCTAGAATTAGTCTGTTTCCAAAGAGTTTTCAGTCCTTATGTAACTCCATAGGATAAAAACAATTTGGCTGGAGATTAAGGGGGGGTTCATCTGTTTAGCAATATGAAACTTGGAAGAAACAGTTTAGCACAAGTTCTGATGAGTTTTTGCAGCTTGGTTTCATGCTGTTCCAAACTTCACCTTGTTTAGATGCTTTTTATTCTTGACTTCACTTCTTCCTTGTCCCTCTTCCCTTAAAAATATTGTTTCTGACTCCTGTCCTAAAGTACCTGAAAGCTGTGGAGCTACAGAGCATCTTTTGACAGTGGGTTTGAACAGAGCACATAGGGCAACTCCCCTGTTAAGATTTCCTTCCTGTGGAAATCTAAGTGTTGGGGAAGGAACTTATCCTGAAGTGGGGTTGGGGTGTTGGCAGTGAGCCCATGAGATCTGCACATCTTCACTTCCCCACATCAGCAGAGAGTTGTTTCAGTAGTTTGAGGCTGGTTCTAGCCCAGCACCCTGCACAGTCCTGGTCCTCAGGTGCACGTCCTGGCTGCCTGCATGGCAGTGGGAGCCCTGGAAACATGCCATGCCTTGTTTTCTTTGGAAGAAAGCCCAAGCACACCCGGAGGATGTGGGCCAGATCTCCTAGACTGGTGAAACATAGATGGATGATGCACAAAATTGTCTTAATTTGCCACATGCTTGAGCTTTCATGGGGATGTCACTGCCACCCAGCAGATGTAATATGACTACATGGAAGAAAAAAAGAAACAAGCAAGAACAAAGCAAAAATGCCTATGGAAATGGGGGGAGGGGTAGGGAGAATGCAGACAGTATTTTTCATAGAATCATAGAATCAGCTGGGTTGGAAGGGACCTCAGAGATCATCAAGTCCAACCCTTGATCCACTACCACTGTGGTTACCAGCCCATGGCACTGAGTGCCACATCCAGTCTCTTTTTAAATATCTCCAGGGACGGAGAACCCACTACTTCCCAGGGCAGCCCATTCCAATGCCTGATCACCCTCTCCGTAAAGAAATTCTTTCTAATATTCAACCTAAACTTCCCTTGGCTCAGCTTAAGACCATGCCCTCTTGTCTTGCTGAGAGGTGCCTGGGAAAAGAGACCAACCCCCACCTGGCTACAACCTCCTTTCAGGGAGTTGTAGAGAGTGATGAGGTCTCCCCTGAGCCTCCTCTTCTCCAGGCTGAACAGCCCCAGCTCCCTCAGCCTCTCCTCATAGGATCTGTGCTCGAGTCCCTTCACCAGCCTGGTTGCCCTCCTTTGGACCTGCTCCAGCACCTCAATCTCCTTCCTGAACTGAGGGGCCCAGAACTGGACACAGGACTCGAGGTGTGGCCTCACCAGCACTGAGTACAGGGGCAGAATCACTTCCTTGGACCTGCTGGCCACGCTGTTCCTGATACAGGCCAGGATGCCATTGGCCTTCTTGGCCACCTGGGCACACTGCTGGCTCATGTTCAGCTTCCTGTCAATCCAAACCCCCAGGTCCCTCTCTGTCTGGCTGCTCTCCAGCCACTCTGTGCCCAGCCTGGAGCTCCCCATGGGGTTGTTGTTGTCCAAAAGTAGGTCCTGATGTGTAAATGATAAACCTTCAAGTCTTGGGGAAGACTGTTATGTTGTAAGGCGAGTCTAAAGGTGAAATATCCAATCTGAATCATTGGGTAGTTTTGTGAAGGTCATGCTTAAAAATAACTGACATGAACATTTGGGTTGCAGAAATATGCAACCTAGCTATTTTTTTAATGTTATAGCTACTCTGACTTCAAAATTAGTTTTGGATTTGCTTAGCATAGCCTGTCACGTGTCCACAGCAACATCTGATCTGTGCCAGCAGTTTCAGCAAGTGGCAAATTGGGACAAGCACAGCACTCTCAGCGTGACTTTGAAGAGCACTGGATTAGTCCTGAGCCTGTATCATAATGTACTGCACCTGGCATCTGGAAGACATGGACACGTGTGCTCCTGTGTGGCTTTGTTGTACACCTCAGTGCCCCACAATCCACTGTCAGCTGTGCAACAAGTAGAACTGTTTTCTTTTAAAAATGTCAGTGGTTGTTATGGTTGTAAAATAACCTTGGAAATATGAATCCCTCCAAAGTGATGGAGGGGTCTACAGGAGGTGTGAGGCAGTGCCTCTGAGAAGTAAAATGCCATTTGTTTCACTCCAGGTGCTGTGGGGTCTACATTTCATTGCTCACAGAACTGTCTTTTTTCCAGGTTGTCACCAAATTCAGTGCTTGGCAATGGCAAATTGTGATTTTGCTGTAGCATAGTTTGATGAGCTAGCTTGCAGTTACTCCTTGCTTGGTTTCAATGCAGCACAAGGCCAGACATGGTCCCGTGGCTGCCCAAGTGCTATTTCAGTAGACTCTTGATGGGCACCTGTATCAGGAGCTTCAGCCATGTGGAGAGCAGTGCTGAGGTTGTGGAGAGGTATGATGCTGAAACTGGGACCAGGGCCTGCCTGTTTTCCCAGTTCTTTATGCAGGGAAAAGAAACAAGAACAGAGAAGCTGAACCAACCTCAATGAGACATCTTTCCCTGCAAAATCGCAAATGCACTTCAAATAATTGTACAGAATTAATTATAAATTTTACAGAAATAATTTCAGCTTTGTGCTTCAGTCGAATTTGGCATTCTCCTGTTCTCTCTCTGTACAGGAAGTGGAGGTGTGGATATGTAGACACACTGGCATGCACATAAATATATATATTTACACACATATATATGCACACATAAATATATGTGGTCTCACTTTTAAATTTGAAAGACTTATATAAGAAAGAAGTTACTTCTGCTTTTCTGGAGAACCACAGTTACATGTGTTTCTGTAACAGAAAGCCCTGATGTTTTTGCAGGAGTGGTGTTTAGGGGATTAAAAAAATCCCCTAAAAATCCCCTAAAAAAATCACAGTAAAAGCAAGTGAGTCTAGACTAGCAAAGATTTGACACGTGTAGTACTCATCAGTTAGACAAAAATAACTGTGTTCTGGCCTCACCATTCTAACAAGTTGAATTTCTTTATGCACTGGGTCAGTTAGCCTACTTGAGATGTTCTGAGCAGTAGCTTGCCTAAATGCACAGTCTTGGGCTATTAAAGATACACTAAGTGGTTTTTAACAAGTATTTTCATTTCTCAGTAGTGCATGTTGAGTTTCCTAATGATAGATAGGAAGCCAGATATACATCATTGTGTTGTGTACACTTTTAAAATTCACCTTGGTTTTTGTTGTGGTTTGGTGTTTTAGTGTTGGGGTTTTTTGCTGTTGTTGGTGGTGGTGGTTTTGATTTTTTTTTTGTTTTAATTTTCTTTTCTTTCTGATTTATCCAACAGGGTGGGCTGAGTGCCCAAGCTTTTGTTCGCATCGAGATAGAAGATATTAATGATAATCAACCAGTTTTTGAACAAGCCATCTATGTGACGAGCATCAGCAGTCACACACAGCCAGGAACAGAGATCATCAATGTTGTTGCAACAGACAGAGATTCAGGAATATATGGCATTGTGACTTACGAGCTGGTCCCAGGACAATTTTCTTCTTTTTTCACAGTGGATGCCTCTACAGGTACTGTATGATTCAGAAAGGCTATAATTATATAAATACCTTTTCCTTGATGTTGCTTTTTTTATTTGGAGTCATGTCATACAGCTTAAAATCAGACTCTGTGGAAAAACAGAGGAAAAATTTGTGGAAAAACAAATCTAGAGGGAGGTGAAGGACTCAGGTTTAGCAGGAAGCCTTTGCACTCACTGGAGCAGACAGGAGAAGGGGGAAAAATGCCAGTACAATGCAGAACAAGTGATATGCCACTTGTCCAGTATTTTCGGCCATAAGTCGATCCATCATTGTAAGAAATAACCGAACCATTTTTTTTACAATAATATCTGAATTCCTGGAATGTTTAGTTTTTACCCATGAGGCGCAATGAAAGACCCTTCAAGATGCTTGTCCCCTCATTTTATAACTGTTTCTGTCCTAATCTTTCCCCACATTGTGCTAGGGTAAGTTCCCCCTTCTGCTTAGTCTTGTAGCATCCAGCTGTGATCAGCTTTGTAAATGTCTTTTTCTGCCTTTTATTTCCTGATGTGACTCTGCATCCATCTGGTTTCTGGAGACATGTTCGATGAGGGAGTTATAAAAGCAAGAAAACAGTATGGAATTGTTTTGAAGACAGGTTGACTCTCATTGATTTAATCACTTCTCCCATGGCCACAAAACAGCCCCTGAAGTCTGCTTTCTAACCTTAGGATAGTTACCAGTGTCAGTGGGAAGGAACACAGGCACTGTAGCTACAAATGTCCACCGTGTCTTTCAGAGAGTGGTTTTAGCTAAGCTGCAACTACCATTTTACCCATCCTCTGGCCACAAATATATCATGATCAACAGTTTTGCTTCATGATGGTCAGGGGACAGGGGATTATTTTATGTTGTAAAAAATTTTGGGGCTGTTGTACACACAAATATTGGCGTATGAAACATTGAAAGGCTTTCAAAATGGTCCTAATTTTCACTTTCTTACACGATCTCCAAAATACTCTGATGAACAGAAGAAACTAATCTTCTTAGGAAGTTGGTCTGCTTGTCTTGGCTATTTCAGAATTCATTTAACCATGGACTTCTAACTGCCTGTCTAATCAGATTCTCTGGGGCATAACAGATGTCAGAAATATACAGGTCAATCCATAAATAGGGAACTGGATCTCCACAGGCATTCAACTGGTCATTATAACACTGCCCCGGCAAGCTTGTCAGAGAGACCCCCAGTGGTTCATACTAGCAGCACTGGTTTTGCATCAGTCCTCTCTTTGGAAAGGCTTTTTCCTCAGATTGTGACCTTTTGGCCTTTTTTTTTCCAGTTTTGGCACTTTGTATAGGAAAAATGTCACGTTTAATCATGAAGACCATGTAAGTTTATAAGTTACTATTATCTTGCAGATCTGTCATCATATTTTATCAAAGACAGACCAAATTCATGGTGAAGCTTCTTGAGATCAGTATTCCTGACATTTCATCATGAAAAGAGCATTTAGGTCACAGAGCCTTATGCTCCTTGGAATCTGATTGCACATAATCAGATCTCCTGAGTAATTCACCAGGTCAGGCAGTGTCTAATTTTATCTTATTAACATTAATGGTGCATGGTGTTTTTTTCTGAATAATGCTCTTTTTCCTTTTATATTCTTGCACATCTCCCTGTAATACTGCTTATGCCAAATGCCAGGTGCTGCATTTCAGTCACAACAACCTGAAGTAATGCTACAGGCTTGGGGAAGAGTGGCTGGAAATCTGCCTGGCAGAAAAGGACCTGGGGATGTTGGTCAACACCAGGCTGGATATGAGCCAGCAGTGTGCCCAGGTAGCCAAAAAGACCATTATAAACAAAATAAGCATTAAAATTGCCAATATGTCACACAAAGTTCTGCAGTCTTTGCAGGTTAATAGCTGTGAAACTATTCATTATTCAGAGGGAGATGAAACAAGTGGCTGACTTTTAAGGCACAGTAATTTGAGCTCTTCCTCCTTACTTCTTGTTAGGTCAGAGACATTTTCCAGTTTTTGTCATACAGATGTTGTCACATGCTCTGATGTATGGCCTAATTTAGATGTGTTTCTCTGGCAGTTATTTGAAGGAATTTATGTAGTTATGTGGATGGCATTTGATGAACAGAGAGCAATGGATAAGTATGACAAAAGAAAGGGATTCTTCAGGAGATAAATCCCCAGATCTATAAGCCAAATTAGTCACATTAGTGTTGGTCTTTGATTTTCTGATCTTGCAAATGTGCAGTCTGTTACTGACATACTCTGTGGTTTTCCAGTTTGGCCCATTCTGTTTTATCTGATCTTTTCACTGTTAAAGGACCTAAAAGTAGGCACAGCGGTGGTGTTGTTACCTTCCATGAATTCACCTTTCTAAAAAGTTTTTCTTTTTTAAAAATTATTTATTTGTCACTGATAGAACATTTAGAAATGAGGAATGAAAAACAGTGTGTTAGTCTTTTTTTCATATCATGTTCATTATAGTCCTTACCATTCTAAATAGAGGTGGACAGAGGTATTATGTGATTTAAATTAATATTAGCTAACAGTTTGTCTCATTACACTACAATATATTAAATTCATATGCAAGATGGCACTGTTCTCCATGGCATATGTAATTTCTATTTTATGGCATTTAGGTTGTGAATTTGAAAATTTGTCTCACTCTAGATTTCTTCAGTGGTGTTTAGAGTGCTCCAGTTAAAATACTCTGTAAAGATTCATTTTTTCCCCCAGCTTCCTTTTTCATTTTTGGAGGGAAATGGGTAAAATAATAACCCAAGTTCTTCAGTGCTATGGCTTTTTTCTGGCTGTTGCTTTGTTCAAGTAATTGTATGGATGTATCAAGAAAGCTTTTAGCTTTGCATTATAAGCTGTGTTCACAACACAGGATATCATACCAGCTGGTCAGCTAATAACTGTATAGAATATATCTATGCTTTTGATGCATATATATTATGAGGCCAAGACACATCCAGGATCCTTGAAGGGGCTTTGTCTTTTATTTCAAGCATTCTGACATGTGGATGTCATATATAGCTAAATTCAGTGGGAATGGAAAGGAAGAGTCTGTTATTAGGCAGACAGATTTTCCACCAAAAAGTTTTCTGAATTCTAAACAAGTCTATTTAGTGGTATTTTTTGCTCTTTTAGCTTTAGATACTTTATTGTTTGTTATATGCTCTTATAACCATAAATAACATTTATTGTGTTTCCCTTTGAGGAAAAAAAAAAAGTATTTTTCATGTGATTGATGAAAGAATGTCCACAAGAAAAACCACTTCAAGAAGTGTGTAACTAGAAAAATGTATGCATAAAGAACTGTAAACCAGTTCCTCTGCTAGTTCGTGACTCTTCCTATCGTTTGTTTCTAGTGGTGGTGTAAACAACATATTGGCTTCATTATGTTTCCTTTTGTAGATATCTGATCTTGCATGATCTATGAACAGCACTCATGAATTGATTGGAACAGAGCAAGTTGAAGAGCTCCTCAGGCTAGGGAACTCTTTGCTCTATGTTATGTTTGTTTGTTTTCCCATCATTACCTAACGAGCTATCTGTAAGGCATTGCATGTATTTATATTGCATTTATATGGTTAAACAGGTAATGAAAAATGAAACTCACAGGATGCAGTCACAGGTGTGGTAGAATACCTGTGCAGTGCTTAACTTTAAGACTTTGGGATTAACAATTTAATTTATTCACTTGTTCAATAACAATTGAAACTTATATTAGAAACATTCGTATTTTCCTTGGCCCAGAGGCACATAAGTCATTTTCCACTGATCTTAGTGAGAGTCTTCTTGAGAGCTGGATAAAAAGATAGTTATTCTGCTGTAGCCTTGGTTCAAGGAAACTGTTTCAGATCAGTAAAATTAATAATAGCCTTTGAAAAGTGTTTTGGACCAGTATGACTTCATCATGTCACATCTCTGTGTGGGGAGAACACTCATGAAGGCTTGGTGAAAGGCAGCAGCCATTGTTTTATGTTCATTTGAAGATATTAATGATTTAAACCTAGTATATAAAGAATGTAGAGTAAGAAGCATTCACACAGTGTACATTATATAAGTATGGGCATAGAACTTAGTTTCTCTCTTTCTTTCTTTAGATTAAGATATTTAAGCTCATGTTTCTGTGAATCCTACCTGTATTAGATGCTGAAAGCAAAGGCTGTGACTATCCTCCTTTGTCTTTACTAATAATGTTTCTGTGAGGAATTACAAAAGCCTTTGATTAACTTGAAGATACTTGGATCAACCTATTGTCATGATACTGTGTGTTGCTTATTTATGTCAGAAAATGCATATTGAGAGCAGCAGGTGAAGCCTTGCTACTGGTTCTGGTTGGTAGGTTAGTGTTAAAAAAAATTTCCAGCACTAAGTACAGCTTCTGCAAAATGATCATTATTTGAGGAGATTTTTACTTGCTAAAAATTGAGTGTCCTTTAAGATGCATTCTTTCTTATTCATTTTTAGCTGAATAGCAGGGGGCAATGTACAACTAAATAGGGAGAGATGGAGAGAAGTCTAGGATCTTAGTCTGTTGAAGAAGGAAGGACATACCTGAAGAACAGAAAAATTTAAGAATAGAAAAATTATTAACATAATCAGCCAAAAGGCAAATTTAAGTCCAGTGTCTTTTCTCCAATGCCTGGCAGTGGATGCAAAAAGAGGGGTTAAGAGTAGAGCTTGTGCTGAATGAATCTTTCTTGGTTTGGAAGTGTGTGTTTTCGTTCTGCACTACACCCATTACTGTACTATGCACCATATGTAAATGCAATTTGATGTCAAACTGACTTAAAATAAACTTTTTGATTTGGTTCAGAGCACCAGAATGAATTCATTCCAGTTAAGGATGTTGACAAGTTTTGTCTTATTGAAGAAAATGGAAATGTTGTTGTTGAAAAATCTCATCTTTGGAGACTTGCATTGTGTGAAAAAGTTTTGCTTTATTTTTTGTTGCAATACAGGATTTAAAGAAAAACTGAAGTTCCAACATTTCTTTTGGGGGAAAAAATCCAGACTTTGCTAACTCCACGTATTATACAATGTTTAATAGACAGCAGATTGTAATATGCATTGAGGTAAAATGGCAATCCATCCTTTCTAAAGAAAACAAGGCAATTTTTTGTGATGATTAATGATGTTTTCATGTAGTATGGTAGGAAAAAATTGTTTATTTTTAAACTACTTTTGGCATTTTCATACAGCATGCAGTACATTTGCTAAGCATATGAAGAGGTTCACATGAATAACATTTAAAATTAGGAGTGTTTTATTTTGGAGCATTTTGGGACCACTTTTTTAAACTACAGCTTCTTTGATTCCTGTTTTTCTGATGTTTTGGATGAAATTGATAGGTATTCAGAATGCTGTAAATCAGTGGAGTATATCTGAGACATTTAGCTCACTAAGTTATCACCTTTGAAGAGTATTGTATGAGTTAAGTCACAAAGGAAAAATTAGTGGTCTCAGCTACTTTGTGGACATTTAGCTTCACTGATATCTCATCTAAAGAAAAATTTAACATAAAGAATACAGAACACAGTATATTCTCCTTGAAGGACACAAAAATTTCTGTAGGAAGTGTTAGAGTGAAAAATTTCTCCTTGAATATAAGTTCTGTAGCAGAACAGGATGAAAAAATACCCATAGTGCCAGTTTTCACTCTGTGTCTCGTTTTTCTTTTATGAATAAAATTCAGTGGAACTGACCATCTACAGTGAGAAAAATTCCTACAAGCTATGTGCTCAAACCTCAAAAATGCAATAGCAATATGACAGGTGTACTTGGGTTTAATAAATTTAGCAAGGCAAAGTATTCACAAAAATAGTTTAGCCCAAACCCCCTTTCTTGTGATGTAGTCAATGTCAGATCTCAGAAATGGAGCAACCCACTGGACAAGACAAAGAGTAAACTACTGTGACATTGTACTGCTCAGCTCTTGGTCTCCAAGAGGCAGGGGGTGTGGGCTGCTGATGAGAAAAGTGGAGGAGAAGAAAAATTAAACTCAAACCTCCCATTTTAGAGGAGGAGTTTGTATAGTAAAGGTCAGACGATCAGCATTTCTCTTTGATAGAGACTGTATAGATCTTAAGTACACATGTACTTAATATACTTCAAGTTCTCAGTTGACCTAAACAAAAGAAGAAAGTGAGAGTTCCCACCAAGAGAGCAGAGAGCCTTGGAAAAATGCCTTTGTGCAGTTGAACTGTAAAATGTACATGTTAAGGGAGGGTATGCAGTAGAAAATCAATTTGTGAGGGTTAACATGAGCATCTTCAATGTTTCATAATGCTCTTAAGATATCTTTGCTGTTCTTATATTTTATATTAGGCTTCATTCTGTATCTGTGCTGGGAACATGCATCTTGTGGTACAGGGCCTTCAAGATGCATCTCTTGCAATCAATCATCTCTGGTTACCATGGCTGTTTTGTTTTGTTACCAGGTTGTGCACTGAGCTATTTCTGGATCTGCAGTCTGGCAGCTTGATTGAGAAGATCCTTGATTAAAATTATGCTTTTGGAAAATGTCAATAAGTTAAGAAAGCACAGGTGACCTGGTGGGATGCTGTGGCAGTGCTGGACCTGTGTAGATTGCTTGAGGGACATTTGTCTGAAAATACATCAGTTCATCAGGCCAGAGAATTACCCTCTCGTTGGTATATACTTTGCTTTTTGGTGTTGTTTTTTTTAAAACTCATGTTTTGTGTGGAAGTGTTCTCTTGGTGTGCAATAAGACAACAAACATATTCTGAGTTACTGTTATGTCAGATTAAAGGTAACAAAACAAGGCAGAAACAGAGAAAATCTCCCTGTAATAACAGCTTATGTCTCTTTGGTTGCATGCTGCCTTACTGACAAGTTATCAGTTGTTTTTCTGGTAGGGAAGAATTATTCAAACATTTAATAGTACAATAAAGAGAAAGCTACATCAAAGTAATACTTGTTTTTTCTGTAGGTGATCTTTAAGACCCCTTCCAACACAAAGCAGTCTGGTTCTATGTGATCTCCTAAACTAGCAAACCATAGTCTCAAGAGACAAAAGGTTTGCTTCCCAAAAAGTTCATTGCAAGACTTGGTCTGAAAAGCAGATCTGTGTAATACACAATCATTCTAATACTAGATTCATCCCCTCTATGTGAGGGAATGTGGCCTAACATTACCAGCTGATGCCCGGGTGCATATTCTGCTTGTGAATAATAGAACTGCCTTAATTAGGAATTACTGTTTTGTGTGTTGGTGAATGCTTCTTAGCTGGCTAAAACTGTCTGTAACCTGTAGTTTTTTAAATAGTAGTGTTGTGCTTCCAGGAGAGCTGCAGCATTGAAACTACATTAGCTTAGAGATCCAGGTACTGGTTCCTCACTTGGCTGATTACCAGCCTGGCTGAATTCAGATTAAGTGCTCCAGAATAGACTTTCATATCTTGAGCAAAGTCCTGTGGTTAAACACAGAATGTTTATGTAGGAGTGGTAGTAGTCACTAAGCTATTTAGATTCCCTTTTCTAAGAGGAAAACTGTGAGCACAAGAATGTGCTGGAGAGGAGGCAGAGACAAAAGCCTCCCCTGTTCAGGGTTATGAGGCTTCTGTAAAGAACAAATATAGATAGGAGATAAATATAAGTTGAGTCAGTTTCTTACTATGGAAACATTAAAATACTGAGTAGTTTAAAACTTGAGATGGTGCCTTTGTTTGCTGAAACTCAGAACAATGTCTGTGCCAACAAGATTAAGCTTTTTTAAAACTTTTCCTATAATCTGAAGCTGTGTGTATTGCAGCAGGTAGACTGTAAATAACAGTGTAATTCCTCCTTAATTCTTTCCCCTGCCAGTTATTAAATCAACTCTTCAAACAGTCCGTTTGGCAGAGTTGTTATGGTTTCCATCAAGAATGCAGCTTCACTAAAAAAGGTGCATTTTAAGTACAGATAAATTGCTAAAACTGGAACCTAAATGCGATGCTGAGATTAGAGGATGGGCAATGAGACAGATAAGGTTAAATATAAATGTCAAGCAGAAATGCTATCATTCTTCCCTAGAACAATGCTGGCTTTGATGTTGATGCAAACTACATTCACCTCTTGGAGGATTACCTTGCCTGTTGTCACCCTGAAAATTTTTCCAACACTTAAGAAGTGCATGAAAAGCAAAGGCTGAGCAAGACCTGCTCTGAGCAGATCAGTGGGTCAGCACAGACCTACACAGTATTAAACAGCCTCCAGCTTTGAAGGTGAATTGGGGTGATGAACTCTGCATAACTGTTTGCCATCTGCTTATTTTCTGAGCTGTGTGTCAGGTCGTGCCAGCTCACCTAGGATACTTGCTGAAGAAATACTGCTGTCATTTAAAGTTGTTAGGGTGTTCAGTTTCATAGGGCACACTATTGATTATTGTTGATTTTATTCCTCTTTCCATGTTCTAAAGTTACTTTTTTTATTTTGTGAACAGTGAGAAAATGTTGGAAGCTATTTACATGTGTACACATCTTCATGCAGTCCAGACTTTGTTATTGAAGTTAGTCCATCCTAATCTTTATCTTTGCTTCAGCAGCACTTGACTAGTGGAAAACATCTTGTTTACCTCTCAATGACTATTAATGTAGGGCTTTTTTTTGCTTTGCTTACATGAGAACCCTGTGGAAAAACACAGGGGTTTTCAAAGTAGCCTGCTAGACATATGTGTGTAAATCCTACTGGGATAACCAATATTATTTCTGCCACACCAAGTGTGCATTTGGTGAGTATTTTGGTGATGTATGCTGTTTTAGTGTTAGGACTGAACACAGGATCACAAAGATGATCAGAAACACATTTTAAAAGAACCATTATATGCAGGTCCCTGTCTTCTGCCTTTAACTCTTGAAGAACAGCACTTAGCAGCTAACCCACCTCTGGAGTAGGATGCTTCACCTCAAAAGTAAAACAAGAAAATCCCACAAGAAGTTTTGTCATAGCCAGAGGATGGCAGGTCCTGCAGAGTCCTGTCTTTCACAAATGTCTTTGCACCTTCAGCAACATGAGATTCATTTATGTTCCATTGTTGATAGGCACAAAGCAGAAACAAGAACTTCTTGGAAGTTTGTGTCCTAGCATGTGCAGTCAGTGGGGAAGGATGAAGCAGATCAAAGAGTTGGCAGTCAGGATTTTGCCTTCCAGTAGTTCTAGCTCTCACTGTACACTGAATCCTCAAAACCTCTGTAGCAATTTATACTCTCCAGTAAGCACAGCCTGTTCTGCAGTTAAGCATCTGTAAATTCCAATGGGACTGTGCTAAGCCAACCTGCCCTGAAGCAATGCTGTTCCCAAACTCTGGTTTGCTGCAGTGGCAGCTGCTAACATGCAACCAGCATTGCAGATTCTGTCTAAAATATGTATGTGTATCATGTTAGGAGGTCTCTGGGTCATGGTTTTGATTAATAAAGGTTGGAATCTGCAGTCATTTACACCCATGCAGATCTAGTCAAGAAAATGAGATTCCCAAAGTGTATTGCAGCTGGATGCTAATGCTTCATCTGGTATGTAGTTAGTTATATGATAGTTCATCTGTGAGGCAGAATTGATTCCAACTCTCTTTTTTGCAAAATGAGGAAGAACCAGAGGTAAAATCTTCAAGGCACCGCAGTAATATTAAAAAACAAACTTTAAAAAAGTGAATTAAATGTTATTAAAAGCAGCAGATGAGGCTGTCCATATATATAGGGAGCCAAGCTGTTAGAAAAAAAGTGACATTTTTCATGAAGTGATTCCTTAATGTAGAAGCACACTTGTGTCTGCATGGTGCCCTGCTGAGAGGAGCTTTGGTCTTGGTAAAATATTCCTCATGGAGGAGCCATCTCATAATTCCCTTTCCACCCCCAGCATCTCTAGAAACTGTTTTTCATAATGAAAGAATATACTCTATACCACAGCAACCTAATTGTCTCTAAAGTTCTCTGAAGCTGCAAGTTGCAGGCTGCAGGTGACTATGGTGATAACAATAATAAGCTGCTGAATGGGAAAGAAAAGAAAACTAGGATTCACCTCCAGCCTGCTGAATGTGTGACTGACACAGATGCTGCTGTGTGCTTCCTGCAGTTAGCCCCATGTTTCTGCCTTTGCAAGGTATAATTAGGGGATGTCCTTCACCAGACTTCAGAAGATCAAGTCCCATCTAGCCAACCTGCTCTGGTGTATGATGGCAGCTGCTTTTCACCCAAGTGGTCATGACTGTCTATTTTAGTCACAGTCCTGGGTTTTTACCTAACCAAATAGAAATTGGCATCCCAGATGCTGCTTAACAGTTTCTCTTCCATTCTATGGGGCCGTAATGAAGCTTAATGTGGCATATTCCCCAATATATGAAAGAGCTCTCACAAATGTTTTTATTAAATATAATGCCAAGTTAATGCCCATATTACAATTGCTGAAAGAAACAGAATGTTAAAAGACAAACAGGGTTATAAAATTTCCTTCATATTACGGTTTGGAGGCTGGGAGGAACCATATGGAAGGCATATACTTTTTACTTGGAATCTACCACTGTTCTCGTGGTGTCTCAGGTCCTGTAAGAGAGGACTGGGTTGGCAAGATGCACTGACTATTCCCTCTCTCCCTGCAACACAGAGTGAAAGCAAAATCTTTTATGCATTTTTGTTTCTGTCTGCTTTCTGTAGCCGTGCTGGCATGTTCTGTGCTACAGTCTCTCTAGGTCAGCAGAGAAGGAATTTCTGAAATATTTCTGTTCTACCAGGTCTTCAGAGTTCCTGGAGTGGAGCACTGTTTTCTCACCTTTTGCTAAGGGATGTCCTGAAATCTTCAGTTATTGCTTTGAGAGTAAGAATTCCAACAAGGTGCTTTTCTGTAGAAGCTTTCTCACTTTTCACATATACCCTCAAGTACCCAAAATGAAACATAAGATATTTTTGGCTTTGTCAGTAGAAAAATGCCCAACTGGTCAGGTTCATAAGATACAGTCCATTTTATGAGTTCCTTTTAATCTGACAGTGACAATGTTTATATTCCATATCTATATACATTATATATACGTAAGTGTATATATATATATATACACATTTAACCTCTGGAGAAAAAAACCAAAAATAAAAGTTAAAACTCATTTTCCTTAGAGCTACAGTTGCTCAGATTACCTCAGGAAATGCCAAAAGTCTGTCCTTGGAAGAGTATTTTGTTGAGCTGTCTAACTACTTGTAAAAAGCAATCATCAGAAGACAAAAGAAGACAAGAAAAAAAAGGCAAAACAAGGTTGATTCTTGGAAGTACATCGTTTATTGGCATAGGAGCTGGGTAAACAATGAATTCTGAATCCATCTGTGACTCTTGAGCTTTTTCTGTGGTTTGTCACACTGGAATAAGTGTCCTTTGTTGTAAGGGGAAAGCATTCTTCCTTGATCCTGAAGACCTTTTAAATGCATTGTAAACATGTCAATGCACTGTTTATTATTATAATGTCCTGGCAGTGTAATTGGAAAGTATGCCACATGCACATTTGCATATTTATAAGGATTTTATGTATTTTCCATTACTCTGCTTAAAAAATGCATTGTGGCAAATTAATGTTGTGGCTTCACACTAAATTTCAAGAAGATATATTGTCATTGAATCATGCACTGATTCTCCTAAGGCATTTTGAGTTAAATCTAATTTTTACCCTGTCTGCCAAATAGGACCACTAAATGTTCCACTTGAATGCTAAAAATCATCTCTACTAAACCTGTCTTTACAGCCAGGAAATTTTAAATTTAGCTCAGAGCTTAAAGAGTTCAAAGGTTTGGTTATACTGAGCTGCTAGAGATTTGTGTCTTCACCAACTTCTATCAAAACATAAAGGCTTTCTTAAAAATACCTGATGATATATAGAATGCTCTCCCTGTTAGCGGAACCACTTGAGATTATGGCAAACTTTCTACTTAGCTCGCTGCAATTTCAGCATTTAGGGTATATTTAGTTGCAATTGTCAAGAAGAATTTTCTTGCTTTTTGTAACCTCTCATTTTCATTTTCTTCTTGTAAAACTTACTTTACAACAAGTTGTCACTCTTTGTTGCAAAATCTGTGACCGCCAGAGGGTCTTAGAATATTGTGGGATTTTTGTCATGTCAGAAAAAGTGTGGGTTTGTTTCTGCTTAACAATGGAGAAGGTCCTGGGAAGGATAAGGCAAACAAGTATTAATGCTCTCTCAGACATACATTCCCTTATTCTGCTTTTTATTCTGGCTGAATGCACTTGGTCTTCACTATGGGCCTCAGGTTATAATTTAGTTACACATTTTATAAACTAAAAAACATATTATCATCTGCTATGTGATTTAATGTGTTCTAATTTTTTAAGTATTCAAGTTCACTTCGTTTAGATCAGACATTTTGGAATGCTCTGAGGGCTAGTGATTTATTTGTGGGTTTATATCTTAGTTTATAAATCCTTAACTTACTTGCAAAGGATAATGGACGACTGTTTCTTACAGAACAATTAAAATTTGTTAGGTTTGGATAGTTGTTGTGGACTGTTCTGAACACCCCGTAGAAGGCTATGGCTTGGATGTAATTCTCATTGCTGAGACTGAAGTCTTCACTCAAATGAAGTTTGCTTTGATGGTCATACAAGATTCTTCTGTAGAAGATGACAGGACAGGATTCTTGCCATGTTCATTCTTTCTATCCATACTACCATCTTAGGTAATAATAGCTAGATGTGGGTGTCTGTAGTAATATACAGAGTATTTGAAAATTGGGCATAATTACCTGATATTCCTAAAGATTTATTTTGGCAGTTAGAAGGTAATCTATTTGGAGACAGCTAGTCTCATTCATTGGAGTTAAAGGATGAAAATGTATTTATCTTGAGAAAGGCACATCCAAAGTCCTGTATTTCTGGACAGAGCATTGCATTTTCTTTTCAAAGAATAGCTTATTTTGTGTAGTTTATATAAAATTTGTTAGCAGCTCACAAATTCTTCAAACCTTAGAACTTACTGTTACTATTTTACCAGCAACTTGTGATTAAAAAGCAAGCAATTGCTTCCTAGATATTTTCCACAGAGCTCGTTAATTCCAAGATTTGTATTTTGAGGTTTCAACTCTGTTTGTCTGGATGTTTTATTTGGGTACTTTCCTATTTACTTCCAGGCATTATTTACCTGATCTCAGCTCTCGGCCACCTGCCACATTCTGCACTCTTCCTGACTGTTTCTGCACGGGATGGGGGTGGTCTTCTTTCTGCCACCAATGCAGCTGTCACAGTAAACATCCTTCAGACTGCTTTGGCCCCTGCCATATTTGAGAGATCCCAGTATGTGTTTTCTGTTCCTGAAGATGTACCAGAAGGCAGCCCAGTTGGCACTGTAAAGGCCAGAGAACCTCCAAGTAAGTTGCATGCTCAGTCAGAAGTCATATTGCATTTTTGTTGTGCTGACTATTATCTGGAAATACCTGCAGATAATTTTTTAAAATAAATTTTCACATTATTGACTCAGTCTGTCAGGCATTAAATAGTATTTACTGTTGTTATTGACAACAACTGGTGTAATCACTGCTGTGTCAGGATGCTCTTTAAAATAGGTAGCACTCTCCTTGATGATCCATGGGGACTGGCAACTGCCTCCACTTTCTTCCAGATTAATTTCTGTAACTGTAAGTGGTGAGATGGGAGGCATGTTGTGAATGTGTACAGAAAGGTCAGTGTGCTTTATGTTAAAGCATTAGCCATGCAAGATAGATCTCAGAGCAGTACTCATGTGCAGAGTATTCAGAAATTGTAAAGAATCTGTATGAGTGGTGCTGCAAAAAGGAAGCCACTTTTCCTCAAAAAAACCCACACAACCCCAAAACAACCCCCCAACAAACAGATAAAACTGACCACCACCCCCCCACACACATTTCCCCAGAATATGTATTGAGGTCTGGATGAATGTTTGAGACCTTTTGAAAATTTATTTAATCCATTTGGTTTCTTTATTATTTCAGAGGGAAAATGATTAGCTCCTGCTAGTCCTTCGACATAAAAGACCCTCTCCTGAGAGCCATTTATATTTGGTTCCTGTGTAGAGAAGTGGGAGCCATGAGTCCAAATATCAACTTGATAATAGATCTGTACATGTAAGGTGGTAGAAGCAGAGTTTTTATACATGTTTGATGATTCAGGTCCTCCCATTTTCTTGTTGGAGGGACAGTGCATTGACCACTGTCCTTAGGGTGAGGTAACACCTGTGGGGTGACCTTGGTAATAATCCTGAACCTGTAGATGGTGTTTGCTCTGTGATGTGGAGCATCTGGTATGTAAGGGTTATAGCAATGGTCATCCATGAATAATGTCAGTAAAATGCAATTATTTCAGAGTACTGCCACTTCTTTCATTCCTTGCTGTAGCCAATGCCTGTGTGTAATAAAATTACTCTCAGAAGACTAATTTATCAGGGTATTTTTCTATATTTTAGAGGAGGGAAAAGCAAGAGCTTATACCGTTTTCTCTATAGAGTTTTGTTGTGCCATTGAGGTGAAAATCAAATGGTGCAGAAGTGTACAAACTGTGTACTTCAAGTCTGTGTGCTATTTATTTTACTGAAGGGCTCTGGGGACAGGAAGAAAGAAGCATGAAAAGCCCACGAAAGTCAAACATCTGTGTAGCTTACCTTTATTCTGCTGAATTTGACAGCATGCATTCTTCACAGGTGTTCTTACCAGCCTTCGTGTTATCACTTAGATTTTTTTTTTTTTTTTAAAACGTTTTTCTCATCGTTTTCACTTCTAGATTCTTTAGAAGGGATTTCTTACCGAATTTCCTCTGGTGATCCACATGGAAGATTCCTTATTGACCCCCGTTTTGGTATCATCCACACCAAAAGCCAGCTTGACCATGAAACTCAGTCAGTTGTGGTGCTCACCGTTCAGTCACAGCTGGGTAACTCCCCTGTCTATAGTAGCACCCAGGTCAACATATCTGTGACAGATGTTAATGACAATCCTCCTGTATTTCTTACTAAATCTGATAGGGTAACTATTGCACATACCCAGCCCCCTGGCACTGCTGTCTACATTGCTCACGCAGAAGACAAAGACAGTGGCCTGAATGGAGTAGTCAGATACAGTATTACAAGCAAGCAGTCAAATGCATTTAACATTGATCCAACCCTTGGAGTGGTAAACCTCACCAGGACAGTGTTTGCAGATGCACAGCAAGAATATACCATACAGATAGCAGCTGAGGACAGTGGCAGTCCTCCCCTGACTTCTTTGCTGACGTTGACAGTGGTTATTGAAGAGCAGAAGGTGGGCCCCACTTTGGTTTTTCAAAACTTGGTGTATCAAGTAGAAATCAGTGAAGCTGCTTCTCCAGGTACCCAAATCCTTCAGGTTCAAGCTCACACTCTCAGTCCACACAGTGTTGCCTCCAAGCTGACGTATTCCTTAGAGCCTACCGTAGATTCTGTTGCATTTGGAATCAGCTCTCACACTGGCTGGATTTATCTTCGGAAACATTTGAACTATGAATGTGCACAGCTACTAAGTTTTAGAGCCCTAGTCAGCACCTCCAAGGATGGAAACTGCAGGCAAAATGCAAGTACATCAGTAATAGTTAATATCCTGGATGAAAATGATAATTCTCCTATGTTTACGCGTGAAAGTTATTTCTTTGAAATGGAGGAAAGTCCACTTCCCAAGGGTGTGGTTGGCACCATTACAGCTGTTGACAAAGACTCAGGAAGAAACGGACAGCTTTCCTATTTCCTCTTGTCTGATGGAAAGTATTTCAAGATGAATTCCAACACAGGTAGCATTTTATGATTTGTAATCATCTTAATATTGCTTTTGGAGAGCAGTCTTCCTAAGGGAATGGAAGTAAAGTATAAAGCTTTCAGGAACTGCTGTGAATCTCTTGGGTTGGTATGTGAATATTCCAACTCAAAGCTTCACAATTTGAGAAATGAAATAAACCTAATAGATGTTCATGAGGAATGAACTAACCCTCAGGATTTGATTTTTTTTCATTACTTTATTCTGGTCACTCGGTCATAACTCTCAGTGTTTGACTGTAACAAATTAAAAGGAGTTTTAAGTTACAGCCTCAATACATCACATGTGGAACTTAATTGCCTGTGATCAAGTAGAGTTGAAAAGTACAGATCAACCATAAATAACTGCAAAGGTAACTATGGCATTTGAAAATTGCAGTCTTTTTAGACATCTGTGAAAACTTCTGTAAGTTACATCAAAACTGAGGGGTTTTTGTATGTGGTACCACAGAAAGCAAATTGGCTCAGAGGAATTTCTCATAGCACAGATTGTACTCTGCAGTGAATCCCAAATGCGTTGAGTAGTCAACACTATAGCCACATGGTGTAACACCACAAAGTACAGCCTGGAGGAAGGGAAACCACAGGCACTGTAAATAATCCAATTTAGTGAAATGATATGTACCAAGTAATGATCTGCTGTTTAAAATTCCTTTCCCCAGATCTCTTGTCCTCATGGGGGGGGGAGGGAGGAGTGGCAGAAGTCTTTCCCAGAATTTCTTTGTATGAATCTCAGAATAAAACTGTCATTTCAAACTGAGTTTCTGTTGGGTACATTTATAGAAGTTTAAAGGCAAACAGAGTTCTGGGGATTAACCAAGAAGATCATAAGATAATGCTTGGCTGTTTGTGTGAATGACTCTGGTCAACCACAGATCTTCATCTGTATTGAGTACGGTCAAGCAGATGGAGAGAATGTTGGGTCAGGTTTATTTACCAGACTGTATAGGAGACATAAGGCTTCCTGATTAATGTACAGACATAGTGCTGAGAATTTCCTAACCCAGGGGCATAACAAAGGCCATTTGTCAGCAGTTAAAACCCTGTGCACAGCTATTACGTGTCCGTGAAGAAAAGGCCAGATGGATTTATTTGGAGGGTCAGTGTGTTGCTTTGTACCTTTGCTCTAGGGTATCTGCTGTACAGTAAGGGATCTGATATTAATTCTCTCTATCCATCAGGTGAAATAATAAACTGGGTTGCACTAGATCGTGAGAAACAAGCTCACCACAAGCTGACTGTGCTAGTGACCGACCATGGGTCCCCGCAGCTGAATGCCACGGTGGCTGTGTACATCTCGGTGAGGGACCTCAACGACAACAAGCCCCAATTCCCCCAGGCGGGACCGGGCCAGGAGCTGCATCTCCAGGTGGGTGCTGCCCGTGGGATGCGCTGCCCGCGGGATGTGCTGCCCGTGGGATGTGCTGCCCGTGGGATGCGCTGCCCGCGGGATGTGCTGCCCGTGGGATGCGCTGCCCGTGGGATGCGCTGCCTGCGGGATGCGCTGCCTGCGGGATGCGCTGCCTTGCTCTCAGCACCACCCTGTGGCAGGAGCCCAAACCCCCGTGCTGAGGAACCGGGACAGTGCAGCACCGAAAGAGAAACACAACCCAGTCTTGATTTAGACTTGGGTATACTGGGGAGTTTTAAACTTTATCGAATGTTTACCCTCCTCTGCCTTGTGGACTGTTAGATGCAGAGGATTAATGTTTAATTTTTTATGCATGTAGTGGAATCTCTATTTAGTTGTGACCTCTGGGTCTGCTGTTGTAAAGATTTTTGAATTAGCAATTTATGCAGACCACAGTAGGGGATTGCTAGAACCCTATTAGGGAATACTGTTTGCAGTGACTGTAAATATTACTGAAAGGAAAAACAGAGAAACAGCTAAACTCTTGTCTTACAGGGAGAAATGTTATTTTAAGGCTTGCTCTTGTCCAGGTACATTTGCAAATTATTTATAAACTGCTTGATGACAGGTTTTGGAAGGGCAGCCATCAGGGACACTTATTACCACTGTCTTTGCGAAAGACTTGGATTCTGGAAGCAACGGTGTGGTATTATATTCCATAGAATCAGGTAAGAATTCAAAGTGTTATTTGTAAGTGAAGATACACTGAAATAACTAGAGTTTTAGAGGTGTCATATATTCATACTGAATTTTATGTATACTTTGTGTCTATTACAATAAATGTGTCTGTGTAAGTAGGAATCAGGAACTTTATATTTCTTAACAAGTATTTGTGGAGGTGCAAGCAGCTGCTTCTCCTCCCTTCCCCTTGTGCCCCATCTTCCCAGGGGTGTGGTTACTTCTGGGGCCTGCCAGAGAGCATTCAAACTGCACTCAGAAGAGATTAGGACTGTGATCTTTTACTGTACAGTTTAGTGTTTCAGTCAGGTGTTTAGCATCTTAAAGGAAAGAGGATCTCTCTTTTCCCATGACCAATTGCAATTTTTTTCTGCTAAAGGATTGGTTCAGGACAGTCTAAAGCAGGGATCAGAAGGATAAGCAGATAATCTGGGCAAACAGTGAGGCTTGTGGTTTTTAGATCATGTTTCACCCTTTGTTTAGCACTGCATTAGCCTGACGTATCTGTAGTTTTCCCCATAATTCCTACATATGGGAGTTCACTTCTAGGGTGTGTTACAGTATCCAGTTCTGTTTGCAGTGAAGACACTACCAAAGCTGAACTGAATGAGAACCTGAGTGGGACTGGGGCATTAATGCTGGAAAAAGACATAAAAGTGATCTCTCTTTTTGCTACATTTCACTTGCTCCACTTTTACACAAGAGAGAAGTCTCTCTGTAACAATGAGGAAATGGTGTTTATTCCTGCTGCTTTGCTTCACTATTGGTTCAAAACATTAAGAGGTGCCAAGGAGAGAACTGTGTATTTTATTTTGGTAATATAATAATAAAAAAAACCTGTGTTATAACAGCTTAATGTAATCAATACCCTTTAAGCTTGGTATAAGTAGTGTATGGTAATTTGCACATAGAGAATACTCTTTCATCACAGCAAGAAAATATTTCCAGTGTTTCTCTCCACTCAGTGCATTTCCTCAGGTGTTCTTTTCTCTGTAGGCAGAGCTCAAAGGCAGGCTGAATTGGTTGTAACTCGCTGCAATTATTTGTCACTGCAGCATAAAGAACAAAACACTCCTCACTCTTAAAGAGCAAAGGAATCTGTAGCCTCTTCTTGCCAAGGCTGAAATTACCAAAAGGTTCCTGTAGATTTCGTTATACTGTGTCTTCATGTGCCCTTTTGACTTCTCCGGTGCAATGAAAGGACTTTAAAATCTAAATCCACAAGGGCTGAAGAACTAACTCCTCTCTTGTCCACCAAGAGATGCTTGAAAAATGAGACATTCAACAACTCTTTTGAAAATTTTGCAGTTAAACTATATGTAGATAATAAAAGACTGTTGAGTAAGTTTGTGGCCATACTTTTATTGCCTTACTTTGGATACAAGTGACTGCCTCTTCCCGAGGCAACTTGGATAAAATTGTAGACATCTGTACTGTGAATAAAAATATTTTACACAAAATGATCCCCTTTAAGAAAAAAGAAATTAAGAGTACCCAACTCTTTGTTTGAAGGATGATTGCCAGGCAACACAGGAAGTATTTTTCAGAGGTCTCTGCCTGTCTGTATATATAGCTGTATCCCCTTCCTTCAAACACCACACTGGATTTTCTTACTTGTTTCACTGTAGTGCCCCACAGGGGAGTAAGTGAAAGTTCAAATGATAAAAATGACTAGCAACAGAAAATATGACTGGTCATGCATATGCTGTCTCTAGAAAGAACAAAAGGATAAAAACAGCAGCAAAAAACCCACACCAAAAGAGCCCCCCCAGCCTTGGAAGTAGATACATTCCTGATAAACAAATCCAGAAACAGCTGAGCTTCTCTGATACTTATTTTTGTTGTCAGTTGGCTCCCAGCCTTTAACATCTGGTCTTCCATTCCATGGTGAAGTTCTTGCCTGGTTTGTATTTAAAGTAGTATTTTCTAGTTCTAGGGCATTGTTCAGTACTAAAATATGAAGAAGAAATATGATCTGATTTACAGCCATATTTGTTAAACACAAAGACATCAGGTTAACTGGAGGACTGCATGCAGAGCAGTGCTCTTTTCAGCAGGTGACAAGAGCTGTGAGTGCCAGTGTCACCTATTCAGCTTGGAAGAGCCACTGAGTATTTTTTAATGTTCTCAAGATCTTAAAGAGATGCTGTAATAGCAGCAACACATTAAGCTGTGCAGGAGGACTAACGACAAATATGAACACATTACATGAGGAAAAAGTCTGTAAGAGAACCATGAGGTTTACACAACAGATGAATTTTAGCTTTTAGAGAAGTATTTTCTTCAAAATGCCCCTTCTTTCCAGTAGATCAGAACAAATCCTTAAACATTAATGCGTATGGAAATGCATGATATGGCTATACCTCTGCTTTTGGGTTATCACTGAAAAAGTAATCCAGTTCAGAAGGAGGTGAAGCCCAGCTATGTGTACTCTTCCTTAGTGGTGCTGGCAAAAGCAGAACGATTTGCCTGGCCTTCTTTATGACTACCAATAGGTTTAGTATAGAATTTATAGCAAAAATTAGTCTTTTTTTATAGTGCATCATAAACTATTGCTTTGTTCTGTTAAGGCTAGCACTGGCAAGCTTTTACACTGACGTTTGGACCAGTTCTGAGGACACATTATCACTTGGCCAGCAGAGTGCTAGGAGAAGACTCATTTACACTGCTAATGCACATGAATTGGCAAGGGTTGTATGTATGCCTATAGAGAAGCAAAAAGCCAGCACTCATTCTCCAGGGTGATATGGTTAGATAATGCAGAGGTATAAAAATTAATTGAAAGGTTGTATCAGTTTATTGGCAGACTAGGGTACATTTTTCAAGCACAAGAAGAGACTGGGGCCATTGGAGTCTAGTCAGAAAGAGATTTAATTTTTTTCTGTTCTGTGCTTCATATGCTCTTCTCAATTTCCTTCTTTTTATCCATTTCTCTTACAGTTTCTTCCTTTAAATTGATAAAGGGATATCTTTAGGGTGTATAACATAAGCCACAGTTGCCTAATTCAGATGTCTTACAGAGGTGAAAGCTGAGCAAGTGTTTCTGAAAGTGCAGGGAGATCTTTGAGGAATGACTGCTGTGCTTGTTGATTGTAAAGCTTAAACCCACTTTCCTCACTTTGAACTTCCAAAAGAACGAGAAGGAGGATTTGGAGTGTATTTAGAAAGTGAAGAAGCTACCACTCAAATGCACTTGCCCTTGGTAATCTTGGGTAAGTGTGTTCAAAAGGGGTCTATTTTTTCTCTTGGTACTTGTCACACAGAAAATCTGTTGAAAATCAAGATCTTTTGGGCAAGGTTTTGAAATTTAAAATTGAAGAAATTGCTTTTGCTACAAAATGTATAGATTCTTAGACCTGTAGAATGGTTTTGTTTGGAAGGGACCTTAAATGTGTGGTATAAATGTTTGATTAGTCTGCCTGTAGATGAAGAGGAATCCATTCCACAAGATATTTTTTTTCTTGAATTTTTTTTCTGATTTGAAATAGAATGGCTAACATATGAAATCGTTCATGAATAAATTGAAAAGTAGACTGATAAAAATACCAGAAAAATAGAAATGATATTTCCCTTTTGACTGTCTCTATACCACAGTACCAGATAAAAAAGATGAAAATGAGAAACACTTTCAAAATGGAAGTCCTAAGGGGTCTCTTTCCAGCATTATCAGACTTGAAACTGATGGTTTCATGCAATATTTGGATTTTAATGGAATTGTAGTCTCTAGTGAATAACACTATTGGTAATTTCTTTTCTGACCAACTCACTTTATTAAAAAATATAAATTCTAACCACTCCTTTCTCCTATGAAGTAAGCTTCAGCCCTTCAGAAGCTCTTGCAGTTGAGCTCAGATGTGTCCTGCTACTTGGAACAGAAAAACAAGTATTGATCTTTTTGCTAAGAGGTACTGATTGTCCTCATTGCTGCTGAAGCAAGGGTGAACCCTCAAAACCTCCTGCTCAGATTGCAGTTATGTACTTGCCGTGTTGTTTGTTCTCTGTTTATCTTTAAAACTGTTTTTAGTTTTGGTTCAGTTTGGTAACTGTATCTCCGTTTTGGTTGAAAATTGAAGTGAACAGTTTTTGTGCATTTCTGTTTACTTTTTTTTCATGGTAGTTCTCCCTATCATTTATTTTAAATATCAGATGTAGCAAAAAGTTAAAAATATATGCATGTAATACAGATTATATGTTCTTTTTTTTTTGTCTCCTCTGAATTTTGCTTAACTGGGATTTTGTGTCAGGAAACATTATATGGAACAAAATAGCATGTCTGTGAACCTAGACATACTATTGGGACCTAAACCAGGAAAGTAACCAAAAGCTATTTATGAAAACAGAAATATAGCAGCATTAATATTTTGATTCTATCATGAAAAATGCAGATTGCAGGACTGTCTCTTTCAATATAGTTTTCTTTACATAGTTTCCTTTTGTTGGCAATTTCCTAGTTATGTTCCAGACTGCAAGAGTCAATCCAGAAGGGACTCATGGAGCATTAGAAACGTGTAGTCAGTCAAAAATAGCAGAATAATACTAGACAAAACTCTGATTTGTTGACTGTGAAAACTCTGTTTTCTAACTAACCTGCTCAGTGGCTTTTTTTTTTTCCAATTCTACAGGCTCTAATATTTTACAGTTGCAGGTAAGGCCACTGGATAAAAAAGAGAGCAGCTATATGTGCAGCTAATTTGCATGTTCATATTTGGAGAATATAAACGGCTTCATGCTCACTTAGCTTCCTGTGAACATATAATTCTTTATGGGTGTTTTGTGTACTACGTCTGCTCTGAATTTGTTTTTTTCCATAGTTGCTTATTAGAATAGCAGCTGTTATGCTGCATGACTTTGTTTAACCCACTGGCACATCGTATTAAAAACTCACATAGCAAAAAGATGTATTTTAAGTAGTTATTTTAAGAAAGAAGAAATTATATGAAATTTTATTTTCCGAGTTTCTGGTGAGGTATACCAAGGAGAAGATACTTTCCCACTTTCCAAAAAATTGACAAGTTATTTCTATTCTATTTCTTGAAAATGGGGGAAGTGAGTGCCAGTTTCTTTTCTCAAGTATTAAGTTATAGGATGAGAGGAAATGGCCTCTAGTCGTGCTTGGAGAGGTTTAGTTTGGGTATTAGGGTAAGTTTCTTCACTGAGGTTTTATGAAGCACTGGAACAGGCTGTCCAAGGAAGTGGTTGAGTTACCATCCTTGGGGTTATTTAGAAGAGGTGTAAATGTAGCACTTAAGGATGTGCTTTAGTAATGGGCTTGGTAGTGTTAGGTTAGCAGTTGAACTTGGTTATCTTAAGGCTCTTTTCCAACCTGAACGATTCTGTGACTCTAAGTCACAAATATTTATTTGCTCTTCTGTGGTAGAATTTTTCTCTGCAGCTCTAGAATAAAGGTAATATGATGTAGCTACAAGTAGTCATTTTAATTCAAAGTTGCTTGTTATTAGCATGCAGCCAGTCCTTGATGAAGGGTGTAAGCATAGTTTCCCCTATTCATATGTTGCTCAGTAACAATTTACTGTAAGGTATGAGCAGACTGCATCACTGCAGTGATGATGTCCTACGTGTAGATTGGGCTCTTTGCTGACCTGTAGTCTGCAAGGGACATGTGCTAGCTGTGTATCCAGTATTGCTTATTTGACCCTTCATGCCAGTTTAGAGATTGAGACTTAATTCTCTGACTGTCCCTGCCTGCCAGCTTCTGTTGGAATGGGAGTGCCATCCTGGGGTGTCTGCTGCTCTCCTGATGCACGTGCCATTAATGGGAATAACATTGGTGCAAAATGGAGCAGCTGTTTTAGTGCTCCATAGAATTTCTCTCTGCATCTAAGTCCAGAGTGAGTGGTTTATAATAACTATGTATTCAAGGAAGGAGAGGTGAAACGAAGGAGTCGGAGAAATCCAAATCAGTGCAGAAATTTCCCTTTTGTCTGGGTCCTGCCCTCTCTTTCTGTTAATTACAATGTTCAGTACTACGGAGGCAAGCTTGACGAGATCTGGAGTAACTCAAATCCATTTTTTCCCCATAGAAGAAGATATAGGATGCTTCCAGATAGATGGTGTCAGTGGGGAGCTAAGAACAACCCAGTCTCTGTCACATGCTGAGAGATCAGACTACAGAATGATGGTCACAGCCAGGGACCAGGGGATGCCTTCACTTCAAGGACATGCTGCTGTTTACATCCAGGTACTTGTTCATGTTGATGGCACAGTTATACTAGGTACTTGGTTTCTTTGAAAAAACAAAATTAGGCAAGCTAGGGAAATAAGCTGAAGAAAGGGAGAAGCTCAAAACTGTGTGCACCTTCTCTCACAGGAATCTTCTTTAGCCATTTCTTTGTTGAGAGATGAAATGACAGGGAAGATCCATTTTGATTTGCTAAGAATACTCAACAGCATTCTAGCAGTCTGAATTGTTTTGCAGGTAGATGCTGTTTGTGCTTTAGTAGGAGGTCATTATGAACACTGGAGAAAAAGAGTACATGGGCAGGCAGACTGGAAAGCAAGTATCAAGAGGAACTGAGAGTGGGGGAGAGAGTAGATATTTATTTTCTCCACTACATTACTCTCTTTTATAAATTCTGTCTCTGTAATGCAGTATAAGGATAGCTTGCTCCTTTGTGCTGGTTTGTGTGAGGCTGCTCTGCATGGGAGTGTGAAATTAAGCCTGTGCTCTTTCCACTGCCAGCCACCTGCTGTTGATGGAGCTGCAGTGGGACTGCTTTGCCAAGGCTTTATCAGGGCTGAATGTCATTGAGATCTCTGTTTTCATATTGCCCAAAAGGTGGTTAATTTTAGAAAGCCTGGAAACAAATGCTTCAGTCAGGTCAGGGCAAGTGCAGTTCCCACAATTAAAGAGATTCTTTTATTTTAAAGCATTCCCTTGGAACACTGCAGCTATTCATAGGGAATGATACCCTGGAATGACATAAACAACCCTCCAAAACCCCAGCTGTTTGGCAAACTGCATAATATACTGTGTTTTCTTTGTCACATCTGTCCCTGTGATGCTGTCCTACCTTGAGAGACACTTGACACTTCAGAATAGGGGCAGAGATAGCAGTATTCAAGTCATCTGTCTTTGGACCCCTGTGATTCAGACGGTGAGAGACAATCTTGTCCCTTTTCTAGTGCAGGGCTGGAAGACAGAATAAAGGAATCACTGGATAAGGACTAATAGAACTCTTAAAGAACATATTTGTTTTCTGCCTTTGAGGCATACTTAGGATAAAGATAACAAATAATAAATTATTATACAGTGAATTCCTGAGAATAATTTTCATTGTGCTATTCATAATAACAATGGGGAAATATTGCAGTTTTTGTGCTTTCATTGCAGGTAATCCCATGTCCCAACGGGAGATCTGCCTTCTCTCAAGATTTTAAACACTATGTCCTACCTGAAAATTTTAGACCTGCACGAATGTTGAATGCTCTGAGGTGGCCTGACAGTTATCTCACAACTAACAGGAAACTGCATTTCAGTATTGCTCAAGATTATGATGACGTTCATTTTGAAATAGATAGCCTGACTGGAGACCTTTTCCTCTCCAAGGAACTGGACTATGAAACAGCTTCGCACTTCCTCTTGCAAATTATTGTAAAGGATTCTAATAGTAATCTTCCACAGAACAACACTGTCTTCCTCAGTATCGATGTGGAAGATCAGAATGACCATTCTCCATATTTTCAAGATGACTTTGTTGTGATTGGAATAGAGGAAAATGCACCTGTGGGGACCCTGGTTTACACCTTCAATGCAAAAGATGGAGATGGCAGTTTTCTGAACAGCAAAATAGAGTACTCCTTGGAAATTAGTAACATGGCTGAAAATCCATTTCTTATTCACCCTGCATATGGCACCTTGACCACAGCATTTCCACTGGACAGGGAGATGACTCGTTCTGTGATCCTTACAGTGTCTGCAGCTGACCAGGCAATGAATCTGACGGAGCGCAGATTTGATTCCCTGACTGTAAAGATTGTTATTTTGGATATCAATGACAACAGTCCCACTTTTATCTCTTCACCTCTTTCTTATGTCATGGAAGATGCAGAGGTGGGCTTTCTTGTGCATCACATAACTGCAAAGGATCCTGACGAGGGAAGAAATGGACAAGTTACATACCACATTCTTTCAGGCAATGAAAACAAAGCATTTGTATTGGATAAACTCACAGGTACGATAACTTCTGGTCTGGGGAGTTTCTTATATTGTGCTTCTCACAGTAACATCATACAGTGCAATGCTGAGATACCGTGTGACAATGGTACTCTACCCAGGTGACTTACTGTCCTCAGGGTGATTGCTTCAGGCAGAGGCAGTGAGGTGAGAGGCAGAGGTAACATGAGTGGGGCAGTGCTACCTGCAGCTGGCAAGCTCAGCGAGACCCAGCTCAAAAATTGCTGGATGACTCTTACTGTGTTGTGTCCTAAAGTACCTTACAATAGCACATGAGGGAATGTGGGAAGAAAGGGTGTGCAGTGAAATATTTTGTTCTGATTTTTGCATGATGCATACCTGAAGCATGTACACAGACACAGGTTGCTATATGTATGCACAAGGAAAGGCAAAGTCAAGATGAATAAATGTGCGTTCAAACGTAGGTTGAACATTATGGAGGTTCAAAGTCCTGATGGTTTTCATTCTTCAGGCCTCTGAAATTCTCTGGTTCCTGATTGAGTTCTGTAACTATTATAACCATTTGCACACAAATGCAAATCTTGCCCTAATAATTGCAATATTTTCTGGTTCTTACTCTGTTTTTGGATCCATTATATGATACAGATGATACTGATTTGCAGAGCTCCTAATTGCATAACTTACTTGCAAAAGAAGAGAAATACTTAGGTTAAATAAAGTTTAGAAGTAAATAAAAAAGAAAGATTTACATCTTTAAGGTCTTAACATTTAATAAGAGTTAAATAAAAAGAAATCTCTGGACTTGACTTGAATATTTCACAAATATGAGTTTACCTTGATGCTAAAATGAGTATTTCTGGGCCAAATAGCACTCTAAAGGGAATCAGATGGACTCCAGAGTCTGGAAACCTTGCAGCGGTGATGCTGCATTGAAGGTGTGAGTACTGGAGCAACTGTGATCCTAATGTGGACCAGACTATTTTTTAATACCTTTTTTCTTTATAACAGGAATCTTAACCACAGCCCGGGTTTTGGACCGTGAGATTGAGGATCACTACAGCTTGACAGTGATGGCTCTTGATGATGGCAGCCCAGCTCTCTCTGCCACACAGGTTCTAACCATCACTATTCTTGATGTGAATGATGAGACCCCAATATTCCTGAAGCAACTTTATGAGACTGTGATACATGAGAACCGAGATCCAGGAGAGTTTGTCATAAAGGTGGAAGCTGTGGACAGAGATGCAGGTAATTTCTGCTCTTTTGCTATCAATTTCTTTGTGGCTATCGTAGACCAATCAAATCTTGCTGCCTGCTGTGCTTGCATGTATAGCCATTGTGCTTTTCCCAAGGTAATACATTAATTTTGAGTTTCAAAGCATCACTTTTGGTTCAGAGTCTCTATCTTCGTTCAAGGCTTGGAGGTATTCTGACTTGCATGCTGGGGTAGCTTCTGCTCTGACTGATAGTGTATTAAATGTAAAGTGAGCATTTCCATATAGCTCAGCATACTATAGCTATCATGTGAAGACATTCCGTGTGCAAACAATGTGAAGCTCAGTTAAATATTTGAACTTGTTATTGATCTCAATCAGAGCGTTTCAACAGTTGTAGAACAGTTCACTAGAAAAGGGTCCTCGCTTTGCAACACCAAACCAGTTTGTTTGTAACACAGCAAATATGCACTTATCTTTTCTAACCAGAGAGGGGCACTGTCATCCAAGATTTTCCACCTTGTTGAGCTGTGAAGGGATATGGTGGAAGCCGCTCTGGATTTCAAATAGGATTTTCCATAAATAAGAATGTTAACAAATTTCTTTTCAACCGTAGGCAAACTGAGTAAGGAAGGGCAGTTCATATGTTCCTTGAACCACACACGACTAAACAGGAGGGAGCCTTACAAGCAACAAAGCTTCCCTTCAATTCTTTAACTACCTGCTCTTTTGAAATATTTAAAATGCACATGATATTAGAGGTAATCTGTGTGCTGGAGAGAATTGTATTTAAGTAATAACACACAGAGAGCATACAGTTGGTGGCATTAGAAGCAGTTAAAATAGAGGATCTATAGCCTGCAATAAAGATAAAGTCTGGAAGGAGAAAGAAATATTACAGTACTGGTACATTTGGTCCAAAAGTTCTCTCATCTCTGTGAATTACTTTCTTTTTACTGTGGGTTCAGTTTCTGCACAACTTTAGAATTCTGTAAGGTCGTGCTATCCAAAAAAAAAAAACAAAAAACAGAACAACAGATAGAACAATAGATCTTGCTAACAAAATAATTTTCTGTAATCAGTAATATTTTTCATTTTAATGTAGAGCACATGCTGATTACAAAAGGCTGATGTGACCTTGGTAGAAGTGCTATATAGAAGAGATGTTTCCCTAAAAGTATGTAAATTAGAATTTACATTAAATTTAGAAATTAGGAACGGGGTGGGTAGATTTATAGAAATTATTGTCAGCTGAGCAGCATTACAGTCTCTCTCTGTACTTCCCTCTTCCAGGTATTTTCTTTCTTTTGTGGCTTACACTATATATATATTTTGTATATATATATATGTATACCAAAAGCAGTATTTAAAGTAAAATTTGTAAGATAATAAAAAATTGGGAATTTGCTTAAATTCTTCTCCCTCCTTTCTTCATCCTTCATATTTATTTATTGCACATCTTGTGGAAAATACAGCAGAAGGGAAATTTTGGGAACCATTAGGAGGAGGGAGCAGGAGTGGCTTGGCAGGGTAGGGAGGAAGGGCATTCCAAGTGTACTGGGTGGCACAGTGTGTGCCTGCCTGGACTTTGGACTGGATCACTGTTGTGGCTGATGGTTCCTTCCTGGGTTTTTTCTTGAAGTATATTTTCCAGTAACCACAGTCCTTCAGCTGGGTCTCTTTCTCACAGTTGCATGATTTGACTGCATGTCACATGCATGTATCAGTATTGTTCCAAACAAATACTGGAGTGATGTTCAGAATGTAAGAAAATAGGATTTGTATAGGAGTCATATAAAAATAATGCTAGTTGCTTTTCTGACATTTTTAAAACAGAATTTTTGAGTAAGACAGCTCCCCTCATGGTGCTCTGTATTTTTTTCATCACATTTTTTGCATTTTTTTTAAAGTTGTGGTTCACATTCCAGTAACATTTGCATCATCTAAATAGAGAACTTTCCTCCCATCACAGAATTATTTTTTTTTTACTTCATATGTTCCCTTACTGACCACAGGGAGGAATAATTTTTCTGACAGTTGCTGCCATCACCAGTTTTTTGTTTTAAAAGTCTTTCTACTTACTTACTTCTAAAAGTCTTTCTACTTACCTCGCTTACTTACGTGAAGCGAGGAGCTGTCACCTTCTGTGTTTCACCCAAGCTTTAAGGCTGCTTCCAGTTCAGAAGGCCTTTTTTTGGAAATCAGTACTAAATTTTTTGCTTGAAATTAATTTCTTTCTTGTGGATATCCACGGAATATGACTGACTGACTCCCTTCTGCACATTATAAAAGCTGCACTTACTGCAAATCTGTGTTGCCTCAGTTTCCCTAAGTCCTTTTAGACCGTGGGACCTCTCCATCCACCCCGAGGCTGACATCTAATGGTGTAATGCAAGTAAATACAATTGCAAAGATGTGTAATACAAGAAAATGCTGAGGAAAAGCATGGGAAAGCAAATACACCTCTGTGGGTCAGCAGTTATGTTTGGAGCCTTAGGAGAAAAATCTCAGAATGTTAACAGGGACCCCTGACTTAGAGTTATGATGCAGGGCTTACTGCCATTCACCAGAAATTTTGTCTTGCTCGTATTAATGGGTTGTCATGATCTTGATAACATCAGTAGTGATTAGACCTGTGCCTGGATTTGTGCCAAGGTGAGGACATTGTTCACCATTGCTTCTTTACCACTTTGGCAGAAGGCATTCAGAGTGCAATGCCGTGGCTGTTCCTTCAGAGCTGCTGTGGGGCAGCATCTTTGGAGAGCAGGGGCTGCTCATGGTGCAGTGGGATGAAGTCTTTTTCTGTCTGCAGCTGAGGTACCATGCATCCCCTTTGCCATTTGGCCTGCAGAGAAAAGGGACTTTTGCCACTGGCCAGGTGCAATGAAGGGGCTTAGCTCCTCTTCCAGCCCATAATGCACAAGGGGAATAGTCTATTTCTATTTCAGTTTGGAATTTCAGCCCCAGAAATGTAAGCAGCACTACTGAATACAGCCAACCAGCTGGGTCAAGTGCAAATGTGTCAGCTGCTGTGTCATCACACTCCTCTCTTGGGCAGGGTGTGCAACTTTCTCTTACTGTTAGCTGTGTGCTCCTTGCAGCTGGATATGAGAAAGGAGGCAGTAAGTATGTGGGAAATAAATGTGACTAAGGTGTTACATATCTTTGTGCTCAAGGGTTTAAAAGTTTTAATGTCAACAGTATGTGAGTAGTCAACTTGAATGGCACCCCTATGGTTTTTCAGCACTGTCTGTGAATGATGTCCATTGTAGAAACCTGCCAGTGAAGGCACTGGGCTGAAGCAGTTCAATTGCAGGAGACCGAGGGCTAAGAGTTAATATCAGCCCTACAGTGTCACAGGTCTTTTTTTCCAATCTGGTAATCTGTAATATCTTTTTAAATGTAGATAAATAAAATCAAATGTGGACAGATCAGATAAGATTGGTAACCTTAAATTTGCAAGACATTC
Organism: Florisuga fusca; assembly: GCA_038090715.1. Lineage (NCBI taxonomy): Eukaryota > Metazoa > Chordata > Aves > Apodiformes > Trochilidae > Florisuga > Florisuga fusca. The sequence goes on along the minus strand of JAAWXA010000025.1, from coordinate 10,281,015 downwards.
TTTTGAATGTCTTACTGATGTGATTTTTCTCCTTTCTTCTGGAAAGCTGGGAGGATTTCTGCAACTCATTTTCCTTCTGCTGTGTATTGTATGAATCAGTACCTACCTTGACATAGTTTAGGTGCAAATGTGTTTATAGTAATAATTCTCTTAATCAGATTTCAGTAGCATTGTCAGCTATTTGGCAGAGCTATCCAAAGGCAAACAAAGGAAGTCGTGGTTTCTAAAAACTGTTGGTTGTTTCTTCTCTCATACTGTTGTTTCTGCATCAACGTCAGTGCAGATTACCAGGTTTGCTACTGCAGCACATGAAAACAGGCAGGCAGTGTTTCATTCTGAACAGGAGAGCTTAGTTTTAGTATGACTAGGAATGCAGTTGCTTTCCAGGTGCAGTAACTCTCCCTTTACTACTAAAAGACTGATTGTTGGTTGAAAAAACACAAAATTATTGAATGAAAAAAAAAATGTGTTCCCCCCTCCAAAAAACAAACCCAAAAAACACACAAATACAGTCCCTTCAAGAATAATGTAGGGATAAAGTCATTAAAGTTTATAATACCAGTGTGATGGAGATGACATTATACTTTTCTCAAGAGGATGTTGAAACTAGAAGAAATATGGAAGAAATTATTTTATAACCATAATAGGTAAGAATGCAGTGTCATGTGTCTTGTTCAGCTCAGGTCAGCAACTTTGGAAGAAAGATTTTCACAGGCCTGTTCAGTTTTAGCCTACTTTTTCCTAGAGAAGAAGATTTCCCTGTACTTTATACAAATGGTAGCTCTTTTAGGAGCTGAATGGAATTGTCATTTGGAAAAACTTTGAGGGAAGGAAAATCTTTGACCTTTCCTTCTGGAAATCCTGCATGACTTTATAAAAGCAAACAGTTTCATTTCAGAGATTGTCTACAGGTGGGAGCTGCCTGCGATATGCAGTGGGAATGTCACCAAATTTGCTTTCCTGTTGAAGACAGCTAAGGGATAGCTACACTGTGAGTACTGACAGGATTTAGGCACCTGCCTGCTCACTATTACAAATATTTAAAATAGGTGGGCATGCCAAGCAGCAGATGTTTTCTCTGAATGCTTATACTGTTCAGTGTCACACTGTGCGGAGATACTTTCATCGGCTCTAAGTGAAGTTAAGTGGAGAACCAGAACCAGTACTCTGCCTGACATCCTGTTGAGAAATAAACTACCTCAGGGAGGGCTGAAGACAAATGTGTGGATTCCACAGAATAAGTTAATGCTTTCTTACACCATCTTGATATGTCAGCTTGTTTAGAGACATGCCCTGAGTGCCAAGAAATATTGCTGGGGTCACTTGGAGTGGATGGAAAACTGAGGCACAAAGCACCAGCTGGGCAAAGCTTTTGAAGATCTCTTAAACATATATCTTTTGTGCTAATGAAGATGCAGTTACTCACTGCATTAAAACTAATAATTTAATCCATAACCCATTTCCAGGAGGGAAGGGGAAGGAGGGAAGAAAGAGCCAAATCTGTAGACATGAATATGAGGAGAGTGGCTGTGTTTTACTAAGACTTCCATTATGCTTTTAAGGACTGAATTCCTTGCTTCAGTATGAAATCTTACCAGGAACTGGCTATGAGAAATTCAGGATAAACCCGGGCAGTGGAGAAGTTGTTACAACTGCATCACTGGACAGGGAAACCCAGGAGATTTTCAGTATTAAAGGTAACACTGTGAAATAGCTATGAGTGCCTGTAAAATGTGATGTGAGAACAGGAATGGTGTTACTATCAGCAGTAACCTTTGTTGTGCCATTTGAATCAGATGGAAGTGGTAAAATTTGCAGGAACAGAAGAGCATGTGCTCTTCAGCCTAAATAGCTATCCTGATACTATTAAGTATCCATTGTTGTGCATGCAACTGTTGTATAAAATTTGCTTTCTTTTCATTAATCTTAGTTCTGGTTCGAGATAGTGGAACCCCATCCCTGTCGAGCACAGTGACAGTTATCTGCAGAGTGCTGGATGAAAATGATCACTCTCCCATGTTTCTTCTTCCCATGTCTGAGATCCATATTCCAGAGAATCAACAGCCTTCTGTTGTTTACATTATCCGGGCTGTGGATATGGACTCTGGCAGTAACGGAGCTCTAAGATACAAAATAATTGGTAAGTTACACTCCATTTTTGCTAGTATAAACCATGAAGTGATTTATAAAGCAGTATCCAAGTCATAGACTAGCCTTGATTTTACCAAGCCTCCCTAGCTCCCGTCTTGTCCACATGTTGCTTTCATGTGGTAAAAAAGCAGAGATCTTTCACCCTTTGTCAGCACTAATAAGCACTTTCCAGGCACACTTTCATTCTGCTTTCTTGTTTTGAAATAGTACAGAAAAGAGAAGCAAAAAACCTACCAAATGCTGGAAGGAGGAATTAATCACAAAGCATAATTCTGTCCTTTTTGTTATAGTTGTGGAAGTTCTGAATGCAAACAGACCCTTGCAAATAAGCACAAGAATTAATCTAACTTTATTAGTTTAATTTTATTTCTTTATTATTATTTCATGAGAGCTTCTTTCACCGAGCAATTAGTAATGCTGTATTTGGTCTTCATACTGCCAAACTCTCCCCATGTTCACCGTGTCAATGTAAGCTCCAACGCTGTCCAGAGCCTCATGTAATATCATTGCACAACTACAAGTTTGCTCTGCTTGCTTTGGTTTGTGGCTCTCAGCAGAGCTCAAACATGGGCACGTAGCTACTGTGGTAACAGCCAAGAGATTTTTCTTTGAAGAAGCAGTTACAAATTCCTTTATGTTTTCTTGGTTTGAATTTTATGACTTTTAAATGATCTTTAATTTAATTACCTTTGGTCATTCTACATGTTACAAGGTATTTATGCCATTCACTGTTACTAAAAACACAGACTTTTCTTCTGTGAACTGCTTCATATTTACCTCTGCCTCCCAGTGACCCCCAAATCAAGACCTTGCAGAACTATTCACTTCCAAAAGACAGGTTTGTAGAAGAGACAAGGAACAAGTAATTACAATTGTCAGCAATGCTTTATAGGTTTCTGGAATTTGTAACTAAGGTTGGGAAGAGGTCACTTTGTGCAGCCGCACAGTTGCAGGAGATTTTATAAGGTGTGCTGCTTTGGGAAAAAAGACATGCATCTGGCAAAATAGCTACCCTGTAAATTGATATGACATTCTGTATTTACTGTCATTGCCACCCACTGATTTAAATGAAATGCAGGTTTTAGTTCATATAAGGAATAAATAAAATATGCGAAAGGCACATGAGCCCACCAGCTGTACGAGCAATTGGATCATGTTGATGCAATTAACATAGCAGTATTCACAAGGGATTCTTTTTTAAAAAGCAATTGTTTGTGATTATTGTATTTTTTATGTGTTTGAAAGGTGGAAATGTTGGAGAATACTTCACACTAAATAAGACTTCAGGAAAGCTGCTGGTCACTCGTAGCTTAGACAGAGAAGACGTCAGCAATTTCACTCTTGTAATTGAGTGCTCTGACCTAGGCAGCCCCTCAAGAAGCTCCACTGCACGACTCTCTATAACAGTCTTGGATGAAAATGACCACCACCCATTGTTTGCAAAGACCCAGTATCAAATCTCCGTGAGAGAAGACCTAGAGGAAGGTTCAGCCATTCTGGACCTTTTTGCTTGTGATGAAGATGATGGTCTGAATGGCAAAGTTACATACTCGCTCATTGATGACACCTTTGGAGCATTTGCTATTGACAGTGTAACAGGGTCTATAGTTACTACAAAGACACTGGACCAGGAGACCAAATCCCAGTATACATTTAGGGCTGTGGCAAGTGACTGTAGCACCCATATGCCAAGAAGCACCACTGTCACTGTTGTGGTGCACGTTGATGATGTCAATGACAATGATCCCTTTTTTTTGCAGAATCCCATCAGGGCCTTTGTACATGCTGAAAGCCCTGTGAATGAGACAATAGCCACTGTCAGAGCAGAGGATGTAGATCTGGGGCCAAATGGAGATATTGTTTTTAGTTTGATGGTGCCTGAAGCTGTATTTCAGATTGATGCAAAGACAGGTGACATCATTCTCCAGGAGCCCCTGGCTTCCAAGAACTTTAGTACCCGCCTGCTAGTGATGGCTTCAGACCAAGGTATTCCACCTCGAACAGCCACAGCTATGGTTGTTATCTTTACAGAGGAACAAGAAAATGAGATTTTGTTCAGCCATAACCCGTATGAAGCAAGTGTGCCTGAGAACAGTGCAGCAGGTAAGTATCAAGTCCCAATTTGAATTATTGTAGTCTACTCTCCTTTTGGAATGGTTTTTGTAATGAGAAGTATAGGGGAATGTTTTTCCTGTGCAGCAGCAAAGAAGAGGTAACTTGGATTAAGGGAATTTGTGGCTGCCCTTTTCCTGTGCACCAGAGGGACACAGAACCATGCTCTGTTAGTTGGAGGCATTGTCTGGCTCTGGAGATGGCTGCTCGTGTACAAGTGTTACTCACATTAAACAGAAAACTCCCGTGACAAAGCTGGTGTGTTTCCATCCCTCAGTCAGGAAAGCTTGAAAAGCCCAGAGTATCAGTGAGTTCCCTCTTATAGCACAATTATTTTGATGATGAATGGACAGTCTGTATTTGTTCAGATGAGTGGTGCCCCCCAGTGCACACATGACATTGCTTGATTTTGCAAAACTCTTCACGGACCATAATCGTTTTCAGAGATACTCTGAAACCTTACTGAAGATTTGAGCTGTCTAGAAGAAGAATGGGGTGTTGAGTGGGAGTGTTAGCTGAGGGGAAGAGAAATCCAGGGGCTGTGGTACACTCTCACTCAGGCTTCTACAGATCATCTCCACGTAGAGCCTGTGTCATAGAATGCTACCTGTGTACAAAGAGCTTAAAGCTTGCAGTGCTTACAGATTTTTTAGTTTTACTGAGTATGATGAGAATTCTTTCTCTACTTTTTATCATTCAGAGAATACCAGTAATTATGTTTTCTGCCAGTTAGAAGGGAAGTACCATTTCTTGCTCCAGGGGATGGATTCATTCTAATGAGGGGCAGAAAAGACTGTCTTCCCCCATTTTTTTGCTCACAAGTCCTGATGTACAATTGACCAGATGTAGTTAGAGAGCTGACCAGCACTACATTCTTGACTCAAACACTGCCTCATGTGGTTCACCTTGAAGGAGCCATTTAGCCTCTTTATAGTTCAAATTTCCCTCAGTAAAATGAAAAGTAATATTTCTTTATATCCTAAGGGTATTTTGGGACTAGTGAATTCTTAGATCTGGAGTAACAGCCCATATATTTGATTAGGAATCAGTAAAAAAGAATTGTGTTAATAATTTGGGGAAACCAATCAATATTCCTAGATAATTACAAACAGAATAGAGAAGTAAGAGTGAAGGTGGTTGCTGCAGGAATTACTGCAGTGATCATTTAGCCATTCCTCCCTCTGAGCCTATTTGGGACTACAAGCCAAATTTTCAACAGTGTATTTGAAGATAAAGATAATACTGTGAGTATTACTGATGTTTCAATTAACAGATGAAAAATATGCAGTAAGGTGAAAAAAACTTCCTTGCTTTCTCTCCATCTCTAAAAATGTGGGGGATTTCAGAAAAAGTGGAAGGGTTCCAGCAGGAAGGAGTGGGGAGTGAAGCGTGCAGTAGCCTGGGAATTAAAACACTCTCCTGAAATGTACATCCAGGTCTACTCAGACAGAGGAGCATTTCCCTTTTTTTTGCTCCCTGCTGAGCACTCTTGAGTACTGAATCCATGGGATAAAAGTGCATCTTTTAATTTTTTGAAGCTACCAGTTCATTTATGATTTGTCTTAACTATTAAAAAAAATAATAATCCTTAAACACAACTGGCCTGACATTTAAAAAGCCCTTTTATTTCCTGAATATGACCAGAATTTACAAATAGATTTGGACACCCCAAAACTTAATTTTTCTGTGGCTGTGAGTCACAGATACCCCAGGGCTATCAAGCCCTCTGTAACTAGAGTCTGCACTATACAATCTCAAGTAATTCCTTGTGCATCACTTTGCTGAGGAGCCTCATCCCTGAGGGAATTGCTGCTTCCAGAAGATACAGTTCAAATGCCTCAGCGTTATGTGTTCATCTCATTTTTGTGTCTTTTCACTGATCTACCTGTTGAGAGTCAGCTGTGGTGAGGTATGGGCCCTTCCATCCTGAACATCCAGAAAGTGGAGAGATCAGAATGTTTCCAGAGGCTCTCAATTTTAACTCTCCATTGTTGCAACAGGCTTGTATTTTCAGAAAGTGTTGTGAGAACATTTTTGTTGGGTTTCACAGAGGAGCAAGGTCAAGGCCCTGGGCTTTCAAGTCTTTTCAGAAGAGATGGGATTAAACTGTGTTAAAATTTCTTTCTAGTTAAAAAAAATGAGTGAAGATAGGTTTTATTAGGAAACAAGTATTTGCTCAAAGAAAGAAAATAAAATCCAGAGCTTTGTGGCAATAGATAAGCTAATCTGATCCTGAATTTTTTTAAGTGGAGACACATTCATGCATCAGGCTAGACAATCCAGCCTGAAATTATGGAAATGCCCCAAGGAACTGAAGTAACAGAATGTCACAGTCAGATTATTCTCCCATTCAATCTATAGAAAATATAAATAAGATTCAGTTTAAGTTGTTATGATTAAAGGAAATTTAGCAAAGCTTCAGGGTAAACAGGAGGGTTTCATCCTAAAATTATAGTTTATATATTTAATAAAAGTCTATTTGCTAAGAAGATCAAATTCTTATAAGAGTATGAGAAATTTTACCAAATATTAATACTGCTTTGGCTCTGTTTGTAGCATTTTCTTCTTTATGTAACCATACATAAACATAGAATATTTTACATTTCAGTGGGGGGAAAAGCATGTTTATAATTAAAACTCTTAGAGAAGTTAGCTTAGAGGATATATGTGATCCTGGTGTCCTGGTATGAATAGTACCAGTGTATTCAGTCCTGCGGAGCTTTACATTACATACTGATTATTTGGAGAACTGGTATTAATAAATGTGGCTTTTCCTCCTGATTTTGTTTCTACCTTAACTAATAGAATGGTAAAACTCTAAGTTTATTTTAATGAGAATCAAAAAATCTGAATAGTATAAATGGTGAAAGCCAAAGCCAAGCATCCTTAGTTACAATTTAAATTAAATTCGTCAGTTGGGTGAGTGCCTTAGGAATTAGTCCTTGTGGTCAAATTTTCTTTAAGTGTTTGACTTCCAAGTTTCATGACCTTCAGAAAACCCCATTGTTCTACTTTTTGTTTAGTATTAAATATTTAATGTCTTTAAATATTATAAACTGCATTACAACAGGCACTTAGAAGCCAGTCCATAATCAAGTCACTGCAGTCCCCAGAGGGCAAGAAATCTTTATTAATCACTCAGCTTTCATGTGGATGGTTGTTTGCACAGCACCTCTTTGGAGACAGATTCATCAGTAAAACTTGTTGACTCCTCTGTTTTTTTTCCTAATAGCTATAAAATACATATCCTCTTATTCTTCAAGTAATCTCCTAGTCCTTGTGCTCAGTTAGCTTTTTTCTTTCCTGAGCAATTAAGAGGTCTGAAGAAATATTGGTAAGGATGAACTGGGGCTAGATGACAGAGGGGAGTAGTTGATTTGCGTTGTGTTTCAAGCCATTCTGACAGCTTTCTGCTGTGATCCTGAGCTCCCTTGATCCTTGCTTCAGTGCTGATCCCATCCTCATGGTGCCATTCCAGTGTGCCTTGCAGCCACGAAGCTCCCTTCCTCTTAATCATCTCCAGGTTAAGTGTTACATGTTGTGACCTCTGCTTGAAGCAGTTTTAGAATCACTTGAACTTGTGAGCTCCAGCAGCTGGGTGTTGTGTTTTGCTGTTTGTCTCTATAGGGCTTCTTTGTGTCACGACAGACCTTAGAGTTTGGAGGTATTTTTTGGACAACAAACTGTAAAAATTCACTATTTGAAGGAATCGTTTTGTCTGAAAGGTATCAGAAACAGAAGAAATTTGTTCTCTGCCAGAGAGAAGTTGTAAACAATTTTAACTATGTGAAAAATATGAAACTTCAAGGACTGGGATTTGAGAACCCAGAGCAACAATATGTTAACCTAACCCCTGAGAAATATGGATTCAAATAGAAATGCTGCTACTTCCTTTGTTTCTGGTAGTTTTTCTTAAACATGCAAGGAAAGAAACAAAAAAGGCAGCTGCCAGGGTGAGAAGAGAAAAAGTAACATTCTTCAGACCTTGAATTTCTTTCTGATCTTTAACTGTGCTCTGAGAATGCTGTGAATGATTGCCCTTCCTGGCTCTTGTAGTAAATCAAAGTTGCTCTACAATGAAAGTTCAACCTACAACCTCCTGTTTTAGTTCCTAAAAACCCCAACAGTACACTGTTCATGTCATTCTTCACCTGCTGGATGGTTGGACTTACAGAACTTTGCTAGTAAATATCTTATAACTATATTGACCAGTACAGAAAATTACATCTGTCAAAATTGGTCTATTTTTGCTTTAGACAGTGGGATTTTAGGAGCAAATGACAAACTCCTTAAAATTCCTTCTTTTTAAAAATTCATAAGTAACAATGCTAAAATAAAAAGGTAGCAGATAGTTGTAATGTTCTCATTTTTACACTAAAAATAAAGTCCTTTTGTCCAACATCCAGGACACTGAATGTGAACAGCATTCCCTTTGTGGTGTAATAAACCACCTTTCTGTTTGGAGTGCTGGTTGGGAGAGTTCAGGTTGCAAAGTAACCTCACTCCATCACAGTCACATGGAATGAATTACAATTAAATAATTAAAATACATTAAATTCAGTTGTCGTATATGCTAAGTAATTGCATAACTCACTTTAAAAGAATAATTATTTGGAAGTCTAAATAATGCTTTGTAAACTTGCTGCATTTTTGTTAAATGTGATTATATTGAGCAGGATAATCTATGCAGTTCCACATTAACCCTATTTCAAACAGGATTTTTATTTCATGTATCTTATATTCTATACTAATTGTTGCTCTTTTCATGGAATTTGGCTTCAACTTGAACTGATACATAGCTATGCACGTAGTTTCATCTTTTCATTCTCTCTGTGTAATGACAGCTAATTAAAATTTTAAAGAATATTTTATTTAAAATATTGTTCAAAATCTAAACCAAATACAGACAAATGAGGGAAACAAACTCTTCATGGTAATTCAGGGGTAACATGCATTCCTGTGATGCACAAAACCAGGACTATTTTCATTAAAAGAATTCATGAAAAGGTCAGTCTTAAATCTCCAAAGACAGCATAACCTCAATAAAAGGAGTATATATGACTTGACTTAAAATTTAATTACAGTGGTAGATGGGTGTTTGCAACTAGAATAAGTTAAAACTCATCATTTTATTTAGGTGGGTGGTAAAACTATGGTCAGGTGAGTGATTTACTGAGCAAGGAGGGATAAACAGTGCCTTGACTATGAAATTGTAATTCAGTGAAGGTTATGGAGGAGTTGTTTCTATAACCTACTGTTTTAATTCATGAATAAGCACCAAGCCTAGTAGGTAGGTGTTTGGCTGTGCGTCTGCTATTAATCACAGTAATATAAAATTAGAATAAAAGCTTCTAAAGTGAACATGCTGAAATAGTCTTATTGCTTCCATAGGTACATCACTTCTTACCGTAGAAGCGTATGAACGCAAGTTTACCGGAGAAGACCTAAAATACAGCATCTTCAGTGACAAGGATAACATATTCTCTGTACACCCCCTTACAGGTACATTTTGATAATTTTTTTACAAGCATCTGTGTAGCTTAATGAATGTGGTCTCCAAAAGATAGCAAGTTCTTTTGGAATAGGTATCTTAGAGTATTATTCCCCTGTTACAGTGAATAAGTTGTAAAACCAGGGGTGTGGAGAGACCTATAGTATTGTAAAATTGGTGTAGAAAGAAACTGAACAGCATTATACCAGTTTAAAACACTCAGTTCTGATTAGCTGTTGATCACCAGGTTGGGCATCAATAAACCACTGCTTGTGATCTAGGCTGAGGCTCCATCTTGTTTCGTATCATGAAGTTACCCCAAACCTCAATAGACGTGTTCCTTCAAAGCACTCCTAATTGAGGAAGCATTAGACCCTTGCCGAGTTTAATGCTCTTTGTTTCAGGTCAACCTTGACAAGTCTTAGAGTCAAGTTTGTTTATTTATTCGGTGATTTATTGATTCATTTATTTACTTTGTGTCCTGCAGCAGGTCTGCTTTCACCTGCTCTTCAGTCAGGCACTGCAGGCAGGAGAGCTGCACGTTCCTTGTGTGTATTACACTCTCTTATCTGAGTCCCTTAGGAGAGGGCATTGCTACTCCGGTTCTTTCTCAGCCCCTAAACATCTGCAACAAGAGAGATTGCCTTCTGAATAGCTGTAGTGTTTCTGGGATGGCATGGATGTTGTTTTCCACAGAAATTGTGTAAATAGCTTGTACTCTGAGCAGTTTACTGTCTCCCTGGAAAAGCAGCCTCCTAAAAAGCTAAGAGAGCCCCAGTAGGTGGGTTCTTATGCTACCCCAGCTTTGGGATCATTGGAATCATGCTGAAGTCCATTCAAAACTGAATTTGAATTCTAACCAAATTTACATACAAATCAACTGTTTGAAGTTTGGGTGTATTTTGAGTATAATACACTATGGCCAATGAGTATGATGAACGTAAAAAAATTGTGACTATGGATTTCCAAGTACATGTCAGGTTTAACATGATGTCTGGTTGTGCTTGTAGTCTCAGTAACTTTAACTGATCGTTTTGATCAAATATCAGCTGGGGGTGGGAGGTGCTCACTGTATCATAAGAAGTCAGTATTTTACCTGTATGACAGTCAGATATGGAAATTGATACATCTGTTGCCCAGTTTGCACATAGACGGAAGGCTAAATGTAGCCACTCTCAGATGGGGACCAAGAGTCTCTTCAGACACACCTGAGTCACTGTCATGTGTGGAGGAGTACATGTAGTGCAGCCACGTTCTTCCTCTCTATCCCTCTATAATTAAATTAACTTTGTTTTAGGAAATAGCATGGTGGTTAATCAGTGAAAAAATCAAGATTTGTACAGCAACTTGCATGTGAGGTGTGATACCAGGTAGAGGAAGGACATGGTGAGGAGCTTGCTGGACTCTGTAATGTGAAGGAGACCATATATGTTAGGGATTCATAACTGCATTTGTGTGTGTCTTGTCCTGAATACATATGTCACATCTCAATTATTTTTTAACTCCTGTTTTAATAAACCAGGTGCCATCACAGTAAAAGAGCCAAAATTTCTTGATTATGAAGTTAAGAATAAAATACATCTTACAGTTTTGGCTGAAAATAGCTTGAATTCAGCACTCTGTGGAATCACCATTTTGATAGAAGATGTGAATGACAATGTACCTAAATTTGAGCAGAACTATTACAAAGCATCAGTATGGGAAGGCCAAAATCCAAAAACAGACATCATACAGGTAAGTGGAAACGTATCCCAAACCCAGTGCTGCAGTTAAAAAAGAGATTTGGTTGATCTGTTGATGACTACATTTCTGCTAGTTCCGTTCTGGACCAGTATCTTGTAAAAACCCAGAGTGGGTTCTTGATGTTGCTGTTACTTTGCCTGAATATCTGAAATAGTCAGTGAATTTTGTGCTAGACTAAATTTCAAATCTTTCATTTTGGTTTGTTAAGTTAAAAGAATTCTCCATCTAGTTAATAGTTGAGCAGCTGGATGTTCCTTTTTGTTGTTTTCTGTTTCTCTCTACAAGTAATTCAGAAATCCATTCAAAGCTGTGGTTCTGGTTACAGTATAGGCTGGGTCTTGCATTAATGCATCTACTGAAAGGGCTTGAGCAATAAAAAGAATATTTTCAACTCATCAAACTAGTACAGTCAAACCCAAGTGTTCAATTTAAAATCTGATGCCTAAAGAGCAGCTTGTCTCAATTTAAATGTGCAAACACTTCTTATTCTGAATAGGTCCATTCTCCAAAAGTGTTTCCAGCTGGCCATGGTAGAGCAAAAGAAGTCATCAGTTGGACTGGAAGAACGCCCAATTTCCTCAGTATATGTTCTTGCATTGCAAGTCAGGTCACAGTGAGGGTCATGTTAGGCACTAAAGATATTCCTCCTCTGGAGAATAAATAAATGGAAAGCTACAAATGCCTCCAGGGCAAAGTGATTAGAAACTGATGGACATTGTATTTAGAGAAACATATGTTCAGGAATGGAGAAAAATCAAAAGGCAGTCAACCCAGATGTGCAGTCAAGATTTTATGACAGAATACATTCTATAATGTTTCCTTTATTCAGTCTGAATGGTTGCCTCTTCTATGGTCTGGATCTCACACTCATTATAATGATTGTTCAGCAACCAGAAAAATACAAAGACAGTTCTTCAAAGAGTCAGAGGAGTCTTTGGGAAACCTGTTCACTGCTGCTGAATGTTATTTATTCTGTTAGTTTTATCGCTTGCCTCTGTCCTTTTTTACGTTTTCTGGTTTGTATTTTAAAAAGTAATCAATGAACTATTCCATGAAAGCACTGAAAAGTTAGTAATTTAATTATTTTATCCTTTGTTTGTATAGCAGTAGTACTTTAAAGGCCATTCCTGGACCCCTGAGAAATTGCATTTTTATGCACTAACCAGAGGCAGCATTTTAATAGCAATCCTATAGCAATGTAAGCAGTGTAAAATGATTACATTCAGTCTTAGTGCCTTTTCTATCTGAATTTCAAATTACTCAGGGAGAGAATTAATGTGCATCCTATTGCAATTCATGATCAGATTTTGTGACCTTGACGTGACACTTTTACTGGGAATGATTATGATTATTTGCTTAAGTCTGCACAGTCAAAAGGAAAATAAACAGATAAATGACTGTAGCACAAGTGTTTTTCTTCCTGAAACTGCATTCTGCTATTTAGAATTAAACCTCAGTTTTGCTCCCAAACAGGTATTTGTAACTGACCTTGACAGTGGGCTGAATGGAGAAGCTGAATACTCAATTTTATCTGGTAATGAAAATGCAGCATTTCTTATTGATTCAGCACGAGGGGTTTTAGCAACTAATGCAGTCCTAGATCATGAAAACACTTCATCTTACAGGTTTGTATGCAAGGTTTTTAGAAAAAGTATTCTTCTTTTTGTTCACTTTGACTCGAGACTGCTCATGTTACTTATTTTATAGTTTTGTGTTGACATTCATTACCCGCAGAGCCTGGGTGCAAGCCAGACAGCATTGAGAATAGCACTACAGCTGCCCATTTATACCATGGATTATTTCATAATTCTCAAATTTAGGGAAGAAACAGTCTTGTTTAATCAATGGCAACACTTACTGATTTAAGTGAGTATGATGATTCACTATAGGAATGATGACAGTTACTGGATTTCCTTTTTTTAAGAACTGTACAGCCATTCCCTCTCTTGAAACATTTTCATAAAAAATGTAGAGAGACACAAAAAGCACTCAGACCAAATCCACCAAAAAGAGGAATAGTCTGATCTTTAATTAAATTAGTTCTAAAAATAGAAGTTCAAACTTTCTGCTCCGTAATCTGATAAAGATAATTCTGTAAGTTGTTTCTGTCTATAAGCTATCTTGTACTAAGTATTAGTTTTTTCCTGTTTTTGAAGAAACTGGAAGTAAATAAGATCAAGTGAGCATACCAATTTTTCTTTACAGGTCATTCTTTACAGATCTAATTCCATAATTGGAATTAGAAAGCAAATAAAATATAATGTTAAGAGAAAATATGAGTATGTGAATTCATTATTACACCTTTTTTATCTACTGCAGCCTCTACTAAAAGTAGATTTTTGTGTATGTGTCAGAAGAAATAACCTTTTTTTTTTTCCCATATGGCTGTGGTATCAGTTAAAATATTTGCAAGTTTTCCTATCCTCTGGGGCCTCAAAGTTGTAAAACACCCAATCAGAATTCTTATGAACCAGAATAACTTTAAGAAAACCACATCAAAAAGATCATCAAAATATGATTTTTTAAAAATATCAGTGTAATTAGATAATAGTGTCCTAAAGGAAGTAGCTTGTTTTAATTTAACAAACAGAATGCTCTTTTGGAGTTTCTTTTTGTTTTTTCACTGAATTAAAAATATCAGTTCTGATCTTCAGTCATTTAAGTAGCATAATACTTTTTTTTTTCTAACTAGTACTTTAACAGTGTCTGAAATAAATCCTCCAAAGGAAGGATGCTTACTGTTGATGATGCACTAATAATTCTCATATCTGTCTTTAGCCGGGAGCCTGATTTCTTTGCAGTATTTATGTTTTAAATCTATCCTGTTGAACTGACTGGCTTTTTGAGGAATCTGAAGCTTCATATTCCTCATCTTTATTAATACGTTGCTAACCCACATTGTTAGGTGAACAGTGAATAGCAAAAGAAGCTTTCAAAACTGTTTTCCTGTTTAATTTCAAGATGTTACAATTGCTTCTTTCAGATTCTCAAGAAGTTGTTTATTTTATTTAAATTGAACATTTTAATCCCCAGAAGTACTAAGTTCCTTATAATAGGACTTATAATCAAAGTGTTGACAGAACCTTAATTTTAATGCCTTGGCTGAGACATTTTTATGAGAATTTTTTTCTGAAACCTTAGAAAGTGATTATTTTTAGTAAAATATTTCCATATGTATATCTTACCAATATTCATTCTAGAAAAAATACACCTTCTCTATGGAATTACAGATGGTCACCAATTGAATACTACCCTGCAATTTAAGTTATGTGTTTTCTTAGCATCAGAAACCACAACACCCAAAGCAGAGCTGGTGTGGTTCAGGAATGGAAGTTCTGCAGTCCACAGCTTTACTTACAGCCTTGGCATTCCATATTGAACATCTAGGAAGTAATGTCAATGTGACACTTTCAACAGAAACTGTGACTTAGAAAAAGAGAGAGAAACGAAGCACTCAGAAGATCTGCAGGGTGGCCCTAGAAAATATGGTGTGACATGATGCAGTTAGCAAGCAAATCATTTAATTGAGATGCCAGGCTCTCTCTTCTTAAATAATCTTTGCCTACAATAAACATTTCTTCTTTTTTGTCGAGATACTAGATCCCACAGAGAGGAAACATCCTTTTATCCACGTTTATCAAGTTATTACTTATTGTTTTCTTTGCAACACTGGTTGTGGGAATCAGAGGCTGTTAGCAGATCCTGTTACCCATCCTTATGTGGGGGTGAGATGGAAGCATGCAGGCAAACACCTTTAATCTGATAGGGAGAAGCTGGTCCCACTAAAATCAGTGGAAATTTTGCCGTTGTTAAATGGTGAACATATTCAGGTTTTTCACTATATCACTTAGGTTAATAATATAATAGGGGACTATTCTGTATCTCTGCAGACATTTTGGCTGAATATTACTTTGGATGTTTTCCTGTTAGCCAGTTTTCACATTCCAGTTGTCCCTTTATAAACAATGAGGAGAGTAACATTCCTCCAAAGGAAAATTTAGTACTTAAGTTTTAATTCCTGCTCTGAATTACCAACTCGACAAATGTGTCTTATTTGAAAGAGTCTTGCCATATTGTTTAACCACCTGCATTTGGTATGAAATTGGATAAAATGACTACAGGTAAATATTTCCTTCTTTTTTTTTATGATTTTGCTATGGTTTTGACACCTAGAGTTTCCTGGGCATTTTTCCTGCAAGACAGAAAAAATACAATTCCAGACAGTCAACCTTACAGAAAGAAAGATGGAACTTAGGAGCTGCAAGGCAGAACAGAAAGGACTGAACTTTTAGCTTGTACTTTTTACCCTGCTTAAAGCATTGGTGGATAATTTGATGGTGTCTGACCAATAGCAACAATTACTGCTTCCTTTAATTGTAGGTTGGTTGTACAAGCTGCTGATAAAGGAAACCCCAGACTTTCTGCTACAAGTATTGTAAGGATACAAGTGTTAGATGTTAATGACAATGCTCCAGTTGTCCAGCCACTAGGTGAAGTGGAGGTCCCAGAAAGTAAGTGTGATTGTACTGCTAAGCTTTGCTAAGACTGGGATTTGTCAGACAGCAAAAGTGCTTCTGGTGATTTCTGTAACCAAGCAACTGTGTTAGAAAGGAGAATGGGTTGTATTAATACTCAAATCTCAAAGTAAATTGTGATCTGCTTTTGTTCTCAGAGGCATTATTCTCAATCTTTAGACACTGTGTTTAAGAATAGTTTGGAACAAAAACATAGGCAGCTCAGAAAGAGAGAAACAAACTGCAGAAATACATCTGTAATCTGTTCATTTTGGACACCAGTGTCATATTCTTCAGATGTCTTCAATTTCTCCTTTTCTTCAATAAAAATACTTGGTGTTAAAACCAGTGTTGCTAGAAATGAGACATTTTGAACTTCATTGTGGTGAAAGAATTTTTTCAAATTTGAATTAAGTTTTAAAATGCTGTCGCTTGATCCAGTTGATGATGATCATGAAGAGCACAGGACCCAGGACCTCCTGAGTTCTCATTCCAGCATGGAGCTGGTGTGTTGTGTGATGCTACCTCAACATTTGCAGACCCTGAGCCCAGCATATTCACATGCAAGCATCATACTTAAGATGCATGAAGATGCAAAGCAGAAAATTTTCAAAGATTTAGGTGCTGGAATCCCAGTGCTCCTCTTAATGAAATATATCAGGGCTGTCTTTCTAGTGATTTTTTTTTCTTTTTTCTTTTTCAAATTTATCTTCCACTGATAACGACAAGTCAGGGAGTCGTGGATGCACAGCATCTGTAAACTACTGGCTACTTATTTAGATGTTTGTATTTCATTTAAGAGTTGTTGCTTTAAGATATTGCATATCACTTTTGAGGCTTAATGCCCCAGACATGAAAATGGGAAATGGTTTTGTTTCTGTTAACTCCAGGCTTTGCTGCATCATCACTAATAGGTTTAGTTTCTAATCCCTGGTACTGTCAATTTGACACATGACAAAAGTTCCTCAGTCTCACAGGAATATACTTTGAGCTCTCAAGATTTTTGTGCCACGTAGGTCTGGCTGGAGGTCATGTTTTTCTCTGATGGCCTTCTTTTCCTTTGGAAAACCTTCAGAATTGCATTTGCTGGTTCTACACAGGCCAGGGGACTCTGAACCCTCAATTAAATTTTCTTGTGGAAGCTTGTGACACCGTTCAATAAATTCATGTTACCTAACTGCTTGTGGAAAACCATGGAAATTACCGTTGCTATGGCTATGCTGGATCTGGGAAAGTCTAAAGAAAATCCAAATTAAAACAGGGATAAAGCAGATGTGTTTGAAGAAATCCACTACGGTTTCCATAGCATTTCTGGGTATTGCTCTTACTCTAAAACACAAGGTCAAAATGCAGAAAGATTACATATATATAAGATTCAATATTACAAAGCTGGCAAAATCTTCAGAAATTGTAAAGTCATCTTTCAGCTATGACTCACTCTGAAAATTATTGTTTCAGATGCCCTGCCTGGTTTTATTGTGACTCAGGTGTCAGCAAGTGATGCGGACTCCTGGCCAGCGCTTCAGTTTGGTTTTATTTGTGACGATAGCCCTGGAATTAAATTTGGAATTGATCAACACACCGGTGTAGTCACAGTGGTGGAACCATTAGATTTTGAAGAAACTGCTGTATATAACCTGACAATCATAGTTTCAGATTCTGTACATCAAACAGAAGCAGAACTCACCATTCTTGTTTTGGACATCAATGATAATCCACCAGTATTTGTTCAGGATTCATATCAGGTGGGAACGTGGCAAATGGACAAGAAATATGTAATGTCTTTCTGTATATGATGATAAATAGTAGGAGTGCTTGTTTATTTGACTTAAAAATGCATTTCAACACTAAGAAGGAAGGTGTCTGCAAACTATTACTGAGCAGAAACAGAGCAGAGCTCTTCTGGGAAACCCCAACCCCTTCCTAGGAATTCCACTAAAAGGACTAAGGGAAGTGTTCAGTTTTCATGTTTGTGGTTTCTGACTTCAGAAGGAATGGGGTGTACTAGCTAGCTGTACTCCATACACCATGCATTTATCACTGGGAGTTACTGGGTATAATCCAGAACACTTTGGGGAGATGGTTTCAGAGTTCAGAGCTTCTTTCTGATAGTATGGTAAACAAGTTGGTACATTTACCCATTAGTATGGTATTAATTTCTTCATTTTCAGTTACTCATCTCCAGAGAGGTGTAGCAAGTGTCCCTGTAGTAGGTTCTGGTGATGTGTAACCCTGCTGTATAGCAATGGCACTCATCTAGGGAGTGAGGGATAGGAGTTTTGACCTCCCCAACACCCCTGGCTAGACTGAGGAGAGTACAGAGCTCAGTTTATGGACTTCTGAACAAGTATTTGGATTGCTGGACTGTTGTAAAAGTTAAGTTGTCCAAGAATGTTTTGGAAAAAAGCTGGTTTAGCAACTGCAGACAACTATGAGCCAGTAAGATGGTGAAAGGTATTGGAAAATATATAAAATAGAATAAATTATTTCAGTTGGAAGGGACCTATGATGATCATCTAGTCCAACTGCCTGATCAGTTCAAGGCTGACCAAGTTAAAGCATGTTGTTAAGGACAATGTACAAATGCCTCTTAAACACTGACAGGCTTGGAGCATCAGTCACCTGTCTGAAGCCTGTTCCAGTTTTTGACAACCATCTTGGTAAAGCAATTTCCTAATGGTCAGTCTGAACCTCCCTGGTACAGTTTTGAACCATTCCTGTGTTCCTGTCAATGAGTACCAAGGAGAAAATAGCAACACCTCCCTCTCCACATGCCCTCCTGAGAAAGCTGTAGAGAGCAATGAGATCACTCCTCAGCCTACATCCAGGCATCCAGCCTACTGTATTCCCTCTATTTGTGTACTTTGAAAAAAAAGAGATTCAGTGAGTCTCTGAACTCACTGTCATAATGGACTAGAGTTAGATGAATTTTACTACTTTTAAACATTTACTATAAATATTGGCAGCATTGTATTCTTATTTTTCAATATCTCAGCTCTTTAGGGTTTTGTCCCAGAAAAAAATTAGTTGGTGAAACTTCTTTCAAAGCTGGGAACTGTGTTTGTTTTTTCTTAGTAAGATTAAATGAAGAAAAATGTAATTTTTATGTTCAAAATCTTGTATTAAGCTCTATCAAACTGTAATTTTGCTTTTTATGTCAGGTGAGCTTGCCAGAGCTCATTTCTATGGATGCCATCATTCTGACAGTCTCTGCTGTAGACAGAGATTCACAGCATAATGGAATGATTTTCTACAAAATCCTCTCTTCCTCTGAGGGATTCTCCATTGATCACAGGAATGGTGAGTCTGTAAGCCTGGTTTATTATTTCAGCTTTTTCAGTGCAAATCGGGGAGTCCTGTTGCAATTCCTCACCTGTTGCCAGTGATCCACTTGAGTTCTGAAGATCCTTGGTGGCCAAAATGTAAATTAGTTCTGGCTAAAAACTGCCGTGATCACTGAAGAACTGATTGCATCAAAGACCAAATCTTAAAGCATGTCTCCCCCCACCCCCTTCTTCCCAGGCTGAATTTCACCCCCAGTTTCTCAGCCTCCTCCTCCCAAGCAGCACAGGGGGATGGGGAATAGGAGTTGTTGCCAGTTTGTCACACATTGTCTCTGCTGCTCCTCCTTCCTTAAGGGGAGGACTCCTCACACTTTTCTGCTCCAGCATGGCTTCTCCCCCACAGTAGACAGTCCTCTGCAAAATTCTCCGATGTGGGTCCTTCCCACAGGCTGCAGTTCCTCATAAACTGCTCAAGCATGGGTCCCTTGCATGGGGTGCAATCCTTCATGAGCAGAGTATTCCAACATGGGTCTTTTTGATGCAGCCCAGGATATTGTTGTCTTTCTGGGCTGTAAGCACACATTGCCAGCTTATGTCCAGTTTTTCATCCTCCAGAGCCCCCAAATCCTTCTCCACAGGGCTTCTTTCAATCCCTTCCTCCCACAGCCTGTATGGCTTCCGTGGATTGCTCTGACCCAGCTGCGGGACCTTGCACTTGGCCTTGTTTAACCCCATGATGTTCACATAGACCCACTTCTCAAGGTCGTCTAGGTCCCTCTGAATGTCATCCCATCCCTCAGACCTGTCGGGTGCACCAGTCATCTTACTGTCACCTGCAAACCTGCTGAGGGTACACTCAATCCCACTGTCTGTGTCACTGATAAAAATGTAAAGCAGTGCTGGTCCCAGTACTGACCCCTGAGGGACACCAGTTATCACTGATCTCCATCCAGGCATTGATCCATTGAACCACTACTCTCTGTGTGCAAGAAAGTTACTTTGGAATGTGAAACCATTGAAGTTGAGTGATTTTCAAGTATAAGTAATTTAGATTTAGCTTCTGGAATCAGACTTACTTGCCTTAGTGAGTGTGAAGTGTGGGCTTTTGTTAATTCTGTTTTATTATCAGGTTCAGTGTTTGCTACGGGACCAGTGCCACAGCTGCAAAAGAGTTGCATTATTCAGCTCCTGATAGAAGCCACAGATGGTGGCAGTCCCACTCTGACTGCAGTCACCTCCGTAGAGGTGCACATAGAAGATGTAAATAACTACGCCCCTCAGTTCACAAGGGTTCTGTACAATCTCAGTGTGAGTGAGAATGCCTCAGTTGGAGAAAACATCCTGACATTTTCAGCCACTGACTACGATTGGACACGGGAAAACACCTATGTTGAATACTCTATTATTGATGGCAATGCTGAGAATTTATTCTCTGTGGAAACAAGTGTCATGGAGTCAGAAGCATCCTACAAACTTGTTGGCAGTCTTGTTTTGAGCAATGTTCTTGACAGGGAAACTGCTGCTTCTCACCATTTGGTCCTCCTTGCCTCTGATCGTGGATCACCCTCCTTGAATTCAACTGCTACTGTGCTAATAACTGTGCTGGATGTCAATGATAATCCTCCAGTGTTTGGCAGCCCGGAGTACCACTTTCAGATCAGAGAAAGCATCCCTGTAGGTAGCCACGTTGCTGAAGTTTCAGCAAAGGACTGGGATGCAGGCGCTAACGCAGATGTCACTTACGCTATCGTCTCTGGAAATGACAGGGGACATTTTCACTTGGATGGGAAAACAGGATCCGTGGATTTGGTGAAAGCGCTGGATTATGAGGATACCATGAAATTCACTTTGATTATCCAAGCCACAGATGGGGGAGCTGATGTAGGAAATGTGGCTTTTTCTGTTGTTCTTATTAGCATCCTAGATGACAATGATTACGCCCCTCTGTTTTTGTTTCCCAGTCTGAGCTGCAGTGTCAGTGAAAATCTGCCTACCTTTTCTTTTGTGTGTGCTGTTAGTGCACTGGATTTTGATAAAGGCTCCTATGGACACCTTACCTACTCCATCCAGTCTTCATGTTTGGCTCATCGTGAAGCTCCTAGAGACTGTGACATGTTCTTCATTGATCCTTTGACAGGAGATGTTCATACAAAGCAAATGTTTGACTATGAAAGTCAGAATAGGTACTGTCTTATAATCCAGGCAAAAGACAAAGGTGACTCCCTGGCTACCATTACAGTTCAGGTAGATATTGAGGGGAGAGATGAATTTGACCCAGTGTTTACACAAGATCAATACTTTTTTAATCTCCCTGAGAAGAATGAAGCAGGCCAGTTGCTTGGCAGGGTGACAGCATCAGACAATGATGGCGGACTGGACGGAGTTGTTCATTATTCCCTGCTAAAAACGTCTCCATTTTTTTCTGTGAATCAAGTCAGTGGCAATATTTATTTAACTCGCACTGTTCACAGAAAGAAAAACAGCAGCAAGAGAAATGATGATGCCCTAGAATTGTTGGTGAGAGCTCATAGCCCCAAAATTGACTCCAAGTTTGCAGTATGCACCGTTTGGGTAAATATTTCCAATTCTCCTGAGAGTTATGCCATGGTGTCAGCATACAGCCTGATCATTAGCATTTCGGTCTCCCTCATAGTGTTCCTACTGCTTATGCTCAGTCTTACTGCTCTTATCCTGAGACATAAAGGGAGAGATCTTATGAACTCCTGTGTGACAAAAGAAGCTGTGTTCTCCTCAGCTGCTGGTGTGAATTCAGTCAGCACAGATAAGGGCTGCCAGCAAATTCAAAGCACCGAGAGCAGTATGCTTCCCATGGGTGCTATAGCAGAATGGCTGAGCCTAGCAGGAATCCAAGAAGGGAAAGGTGATGGTGTCCCCTGCAGGCATTCAGACTCCAGTGGCCATGGTTCTGCCGAGGGAGAAACTGCAGAGGATGAGGAAATCAAAAGGATCAATGAGCATCCTTGCAGAAAGAGCACCAGCTCGGCACTGAGCGGCTGTGGCTCACGGGTGCCAGATTCGGGGATCCCAAGAGAGTCTGATCAGCTGTCCTGTCAGTCTGGAGAAACAGATGTTGTGACTATCACACAAAGCATGGAGAGCATGCAGGCCATTAAAGGAGAAGATGGAGAAGAAGACTATGACACAACCTACAAACATACACTGCTGTCTCAAACACTTCAGAAAATGGGACTAAAAGACATAATGACAGACCTCACGAGAGAATATGACTTGCTGTCAGATAGGCAGGACTCTGGGTACGATACACTCGCAACACTTGGCACCTCTGATGATGATATCAGAGGTGGTTATAACTGGGATTATGTACTCAGCTGGGAACCCAGATTTCAACCTCTTGCCTCAGTGTTTAATGATATTGCGAAACTGAAAGATGAAAATGTGCACATTCATAGCTTCTGTAAGGAGAAGAAATCTCTTGTTTTCCCTCTTCCCTTGATAACATCAGTAGCTCAGTCTGGCATAAGGACAGTGCCAACACAAATGCCAAATACAGTTTCAGGGCCAGCATTTAAAAAACACCCTCGTTCTCCCCTTATGTATAATCTTGGATACCCTCCACCAACCATGACCCCCAGTTTTTCTCCTTCTCTCTCTCTACTTACCATGCAGACGCCCACTGCTTCTCCTGTAATTTCCAATGGGAAAATAATTGGAACATGTCTTATTGACCCACTCCATGAACTTACAACAGAGGAAGAAATTCAGGTCTAGGTTATTAACTGACAGTAGTATACGGTAAAAAAATATGGCTTAATGGACTTTATTACTGTTTAACAAGCAAAATACACCTGTCAGAGCTGTATCACAGGTATGCTTTCTGTTTTCATCAGTTGAAAAAGTTAAGATGTAAACCAGTCACAAACTTGGTAACCATCCATCTTGTTCTTCCCAGAATACACTGTGAGGCTTCTCTTTCTGCTCTCAATAATTGTGGTTTCCTATGTAAATCACATAGCCAGGTGCCCGATAACCAACTTGGCCAATTCTGCTGTTCTTCTCATAACATATGTCAGTGACAAATAAATGGTAGTAACTCTGTACTGTGGAAAAACTTTACTAGCATGCTGGTGGGTTCTGACTGCTTCTGTAGTGGTATTAGAAGAGGGTTCTAGAGGGGGGGTGTCAGGACAGCAGGACTGGGGATGGGCAACAAGTATAGCAATAATTCCTTGAGTTCTTTCTTAAGTGTTTGTCTTCCCATGTCTCAGCCCCTGAGTTCCAGCAACCTGTTGGGTCTGGTGCAGTTTCAGCATCTGCCTTGGCTCCTTAGTGGGCTTTGTTAGCTACCTTTGTGCTGTGGAATCCCACTTAGCAGCCTCTGTACAATTCTTGTTATTTCCTTGTGTAAAGCCAGTGAGTCATTATCTGAATAATCACCCTTAGAAAACAGAATAGCTAGTGGTAGACAAGAGCAGCCATCTTCTCTACTAGTAGATCTAAGATAGGTAACTATTGTCTTTCTGCCCTATTACAGAAACTGTACTGGTCCCCAGGAAGCTGTAGGGACAGTGTTACGGTTCTGAAGGGTTTGTGTGCCTGCCCCCATGTCTTTTGTCTTGTGCTGGGCATATCTCTGCAAGACCAGAGAATCTTTTTTGTTGTATGTAACACACATCTGGCATTTTGTGTATGTATGTATATCCAGACACATACACGTACCTATACTGCTGTGTATGTTTGTGTATTGTATCAGACCAATAAAATTTACAGAAAATATGCCTAGAGTAACTCTGGTTTCTCTTCAGTGTATATTTACAAGTCTTCTGCATCATACATATAAAAACCATGATATAGCAAAGGGTCTGATAGGTGCCCAGGAAACTGTTACAGATTGGATGTGTACAGGGGTATATATTTGTATATATTGTGTATATATACTGTGCAGGTCATAACAGATGGAGGAAAAGCATGCAGTGCAGTCAGACTGGGTGGTCTTGTGGGATCAGCATCATGTGTGCAGTGGCTTTTGTTATTTCCTTAGTCATGCATGTCAAGATTTGTACCCCGGGGGCTCATACCGGTCTTTGAATACAATCCTGTCCCTAAGGCTGTACCTGCACTGCACTGTGATGCACCAGGAGCTCTGCTGCTATGCAAGAGTGCTTCTTTTAAATCTGGCATTTGCTCTTTGTACTGCTGTTGGGTGTGAAGTGGGACATATCTCAGGAGTTCATTGGGATAGACAAATTTTACTAAGAAATGAGGCAGGATGGGAGGTTTTACAGTCGGACAAAAACCCATGTCATGAAGAAGAAAGCATAAAAGAGGATTCCTTCCCAGTTCATAGCTGGACATGGAGTATCAGTTTAAGGTCATCATTTTGGAATGAATACTATTCTCCACCTGTTAACATTATGCTGTCTACAGCCTGTTTGGTTTTGACTTATATGTCTTAACTTGTGAAGCAATTTCTAGTAGAATTGAGAGGTGTTCTTTGTGGTGTTCAGTTCTGTGCAGTTACAGTTTCAGAGGCACACATGGCACACAGATCTGCCTTTTCTATGCAGTCAGCAACTTAGCTAATCTGCATTAAGCTTCAGGTGGTAATGGGCAGGTGGCAGCTACAGCTCTGAGGGGCAGTGAGAGTGTGCTGTCCTGAGAGGGGTCAGTTTTCCAGCAGGTGATTGATGGAAGAACAAGTGCTTCAACATAGCAGAACTCTTGGATCTTTCACACTGGGGGATATGAAGTAGTAGTTAGGGCCTCATTTCTTGTATAGAGTCTAGGCTAATAATGGTGTAATTTTTTCTTCACTGATATTACTGTTGCAAATGGAATATCATTAGCATTGGAAATCATTAGAAAGCATCCAGTCATCATATTTAGCACAAAGTTTAAACCTCGCCATGCTTTTTGTGCCTGCTTTCTGGAGTTCTGCTTGAAAAGTGAGAAAACCCTGCTTATGTTTGTGCCTTTTTTTGCTCCTTCAAATGCAGCTTGTTTTGGATTCCTTTCTGAAAAGTTTAGATATGATTTGCCTATTTATCAAGTGCATGATATAACCACTGCATACTTTGTACTCCTAAGTCATACAGCAGTCTTTTCCTTGTCCTTATGTATTTGCTCATTCTGTATCAAATGGTTAACAACACAGCTGATATATATATTTGTTTCCTCTATAGTCACGCTTAAAAATGTGACCATTGGAGCAAGTGTCTGCAGTAAATCCTGTGGAGTTCTTTTAGCCTTGCTGTTTTTTCCCCTAAGTAAACAGTATAACTTCTATAATTTACCATGAGTTTAATATTAACTTGCCTTGAAGAGGCTGTGTTACTTTGCAATTCTGCACACCAGTTTTAGCACTTTAGAGAAGGTACAGAACTTGTTAGTGGAAAATCATATTAAGCTCAAAATGCATAAGCTATAAAATAAAAGACAGTTGTCTCTTCTGGAATTTTGGCTGCCTGCCTTCTGGATTTGCTTGTTGGCAGACTTGAAAACATTGGTGTAAATCACTACCAAATGGATATCAAAATTCCATCTACCAGTAGTAATCATTACATTGACGTTCAAGCTGATTCCTGTGCAAAGAGGAAAAAACCTTCATATTTTTAGGGAATCCATAATTTACAGATTATAGAAAGACAAATACCTGTTTTCTAAAATGATCCTAAAACCACTGATTACCCACAGAAGTCAATATTTAGTTTGTATTTTATCTTCAACTGAAGACAGCAATTTTTTCTAAAAAGTTTTAGATAAAAATAGTTCCAATAAAAGTGAAACCCTCTTACTGAATCCATTGCACTGCCAATTCCCTACTATCATTTATATTTGGCTGCCATCATTTCTCTGTGCTTTATGTCTCTTGTTTTCTTTAACTGACCTGTGGCTTCCTGAAGAATTATGTTTAACTCTTGTCTTTAGGAGACCTGTAAGCCAGAAAATGCTGTGTGGACAAAAAATTTTACTAGAGCACCATCTAAGACTAGACTGATGATTGTGCCTGTGTAGCTTTATACTTACACAGCTCTTGGAGTCAAAGGCCAATTGGCAATCCAGTTGACCACCACGGGTTTGTGGAGCCATCAGGACTAAATCTCCTCCTGATGCTTGCTGACTGCATCACTTCTTAAAAAAGGGTGCCCTGGGAGTGAAAGACAGTGGAATCTTTGCAGGGAGGGAAGTGGCACTGGTTGGCTGAGAATAGAGGGTCATGTTCCCTAAAATCCTGTAAAAACCGTAATTGGAATAGGAGGTAGTTGTGACTTTGTAACTGAATATACTGTGGTGAGTTTTATATTTAGAATTTGGCTTACTTTCCAAGTGAAATGGTTTTGTGGCTTCTTACTTTTAGTATTTGGCACAAGAGAACCAACTCACTGTGGCAGTAGGTGGCTCAGTTCCCTGTGGATGATCTGGTTGGAATAACTAAGGTGTTACAGAATCAGATCAATTATACTTTTTGGGTATAGCAGCCAGCACTGCTAGCTGTTCCCTAGCATGGATACAAAGTCTGTGTATGGATTTGGATGTTCAATTCTCATAAAAAAAGAGGTGCACTCTGGCATCCAAATCCTCTTAGTGGCTTTGAAAATTCCACCATAAATACATACGTTTTTAAAATGTTGGGAAAAATGTGGATGCCCAAGCAAAAGAAAGGGGACCTGATAGAAGGAAACACTGAGGATCTAAAACTCTCTGACTTAGACCTGCACTTTACATTGCTGCTAGTCTTCAGAAAATATCATGTGCTTTTATTGTAAAATACATAAAATGTAAGGGAGGAGCAAGGAATGCTCTATATGTAAGGAATACAGAGAGGAATCAGAGTAGGCTAGAATTGCAAAATGGTTCTGTTTCTTGACATGTATGAGTTACCTGAGCAATGTAGAAAATATCAAATCCTTTAGCTGATAGTCACAAAAATAAAAATTTCTGCTCCATTGCTGTATAAATGTTTCACTGACCCAAATAAGTCTTGTGTCAGGTACAGCACTGGATGCTAAATCACATGCCTTAAAATGCACAAGTCATGGTAAAGCTTTCAGCCATGTCCATGTTGCCTTATCCACTTGAAAATAATTTACATTTAAAACTTTTTGAACATAGTATTTAACACAGTCCTGCTCACCTTCCCTAAAACTGTTAATTGTCTGTGGAAAGCTCTGAGAAAAATTTAGAAAATGGAAGTCAAGCTGTTGATTGTGAGAGCTGTTGAATAAAGGTGATACTTAAGAATGGATGGGGCTAGATGATGCCCACTTACTAGCCCAGCCAGGAGGAGTGCCTTGCTGTTACTTATGCCTACAGCATTTTGTTGAAAACTTTCAAATGAGAAATTAAAAAGAATTTCTAAAATTGTCTTGCTGGTGCCATAACCAAAAGAAATGAGTAGCAAGTTAATCTTGCTTGCATTAACCTCAGAAATTCCAGTCTCAGGCCCTGTCTAGCTGGGTATATACTCATTTCCAGCATCTCCCTTAAAAAAAAAAAATAATATAGGGTTCATTTAATTTGAAAAGGTCTGAGAATACTGGGTTCTGATCCAACAGCCCAAGACATCTCCCACGATTTCAGTGGGGCTTGAATAAAAAACACACCTGGAAGAAATGGATAACATCTGTGCCTCCCTGGTACTCTAAAAGAGTCCCTGGCATCAGGGAGATGGCTCCCCAGTCTGTGGGACTGTAAACCAGCAGGAAAGAGCATTAAAAGAAGGGAAACCAAGAGCCTGGAAAAGAGTAGAACCAGCATGGAGAGGGAGGTGGGGGAGATTGAGAGGGGAGGTTCCTCTGTGCTTCACAGTGACTGATGCAAACCTTGCTTTATGTGCTTATTTTGGAGTGACTTTTAGAGGAGTCTGAGAAAGTCTGTAAGAGAATGGTCACTTACTGTTCGCTGATTCTACTTGCATATAAACTACATTCTGCTGCCTGATTTGCTACTGCTTTTAGTGAGTACACAGAATAATTATGCCTTCCGACAGGGATTTTTCTACTTCACCTGAGGTGAGGAATTAGTCTTCAAAATGATCCTAATAACGGTTAACATCAAGGTAGTTAGAAAAGGTTTGGGCTTTACTGAGTGGTGGATAAGATTTTTGGGTTTGTTTGGGGGTTTTTGTGGTTTTTTTTCAGTTTTGAGCTAAATTCTGCAGTCATATAGCTTTTGCACTTTCAATTTTGGCTTCTGTCACACCAGTGGAGCATCTTGTGCCACTGATTGATCACAAATTCACTGGGTATTTCCTTTGATAAATTTCAGCAACCTACCCTGTTCTCTGGTAGAAGAATTGCAGAAACCTTATTGCATTTAAGTATTAGGGAATATGATACACTGTGTTTGATCAATGATATGTTTGAGGTCACCCACTTTTCCCCCAGATTTTTTCCACATCTATCTAAAATACTCCAATGTCCACATTTTAGTTCCTCATATGTGTCTTGAAATGTAGTTTTAGTAATTGAAAACTGGGGATTCTGATCCTTAATCAGCTAAACTGTAAAGCCAAGACATGAATCTTTCCTTCTGAAAGAGTGTGGTATGTTCCATCATTGTAATTAGATATAAATGAGGGTTTAGCAACACAGCCATCCTCTTACCAAGTTTCTGGATGGAGTTTAATGAGGTATTTGTGACTTAAATTGGATTAAGTAGTGATGTTTATACCATAGAAACAAAAAACAACAAGGAAATTTGATTGCTGCAAGTAGTATAAAGATGAGATGATGAAGCAAGGAGGACAATTATCTTGATAATTGAATTTTAAAACATGAGACTGAGTCAAAGGCACATCTAGTTCATCTGCCTGCTTAAGAAGCTAACTGCTTAGGAAGAACTTGTGATAGTGAAGACTGCTAGGGAGTGTTTTGTGGAGTGTAGATCTTCAAGTCCTCTGTTCCAGCTCTTTTGTTTTGTAGCCAAGGTAATGGTTCATGTGTATAAACGAAAGTGCCTGGTGCTGTGTCCCATGCAGACTCAGTGATGGTCTGTGACAATAATGGGGACTGCTTGAACGCCATCAAACCCATCACCTGCTGACCTACTTACAGAAATTTACAGAAAAACATACCTCGAATGAAAAATAGACAAATTTCTGGGTATTCTTCCTGAGAGAAATTAATTATGAAAAACCTGAGCAAAATCCTTCCAGTGACTGCTGATTAAATGCTTCTGAAATGTGTGTACATTTGTCTACTGTGTGTATCTTCTAAGCAGAGATGTTGTGAGTCTCAGCAATGAACAGAGAGGGTGATACGTGGCACAGGAAGAGAAGATGGGGTAAACTGCAGCTGAAAGAAAAGCAAAGGTATGTAGAGACATGGAGCAGAGCTCTGTTGGGGAGGATTTCCTGTTAAGAAGAATCGAGTGCCTGCCAGCTCAGTCGGTTCAGAAGACAGTAATGTGGTGTCTGCCAGGGACAGAATCACATGTTAAAGACCTGACACTTAGAAATAACCTACGAGGAACAAAAGTACTTCCTTTGCTCACCTTCAATCTCACAAGAAAAGCAACTGCTGGAGTCTGTCAAAGATAGTGATGAGAGGCTGAGCCTTCAAAACATTGCAGTGTGGATGGGCTTCAGCAGTGTTCCGTGGGGCTGTCAAGAAAGAGAAAAGGGTAGGGGAAGGCAGTGCAGAGAAGGTTGGAGAGGACACACTTTCTCAGGCAGGGTTCTACAACACAGAAGAGAAAACTCAGGTGAGTGAGGAGTGGATAAGGGAGAAAGGTGTCCCAGAGGAAGGGGATAGATTTGGAGGTCGCAAAACTGAACAGGGCCCTGATAAAACTGATATAACTTTGAAGCTCATACTGCTTTGAGCAGGAGGTTAAATTATAGATTCAAGAGGTCCTTTCTGACCCAAATTATTCTGTAACTCTGTTATGGTAAGAAAGAAGTATTACCAGCATGCATAGTGATAAGATAGATGATGTCATGGGTGATGAAAGGTCAGGGATGGTGTTGAATGCTGTTAGACAGACACAACTGAGGTTCTTAGCTTTCTCAAAAAGATACTTTGCAACACAGTGAAATTTCAAAAGTTCGTACAGGATGTGAGAGCAAGTATACTAATTGGAACAGGAGTATCAAAAAATGTGTGCTGTCCAGAGAGAGCAGAACTAGAGACAAAGGTGATGTGGCAATGCATTACTAATGTGGTAGGCTGTAAAGAAATGGCAAGGGACAGCAAAAATAAAGCTGCTTTGGATTACTGCACCTTTGGGAAAAGGTAGCCAAAGAGCTCTTTTTAGTATTGATTTGTTACAGAACCTGCTGTACTCACTGAGGTTGGCTTAGACAAAGGTATATAAGGGCACATAGGATTTTTTGCAATCGTACTGCTGGGATGTTTCTCTGTAATAGAATATAAACCGGTATTACTAATCATGCTAAGATCATACAGATCTTACTAACACATTTTTTCACACGGTTGATGGCAAATGTGATCTATATTATTATTTTTTAAATAAGTAATTAACTTGCTATGAAAGGCTATAGAAAACAAGCTTTCATCTGTAATAAAAAGTTAGTTTTGTTTAAGTTGAAAAAAAACCACAAAAAACAACCATCTTAAAATAGAAGGAAGACATGGGTCTGTATCTAGGAATTATGTCTACACCATAGTTTCTAGCCCACAAAGGGAACCAAATTAGTTCTGAGTGGGCTGATTTGAATAGCTGAAGCTGTATTGCCACATTCTTTGCTCTGGCTAGTGGATGCAAATTATATTAGCTCAAATGGAACATCACACTGACGTAGCCAACTACCCAAAAATAGCTTTGATCATATTCCCTACTGTGTCACGTAAGCTAAATGCTAGCACTAGAATTCTAGTGAAGATACTGGGACACAGCAGTCTGAATGCTGAGGAAGTTTAGAATTGTATCAAGCCAAAGATGGGAACACGATCTGGAACTGTCAGGATACCAAAGATTATTCAGGGCAAGGAAAACAGGGCATGGACTGCCCAGTATACAAGGAATGTTTGTGTTTTAAAGGGGACAAAAGTGTAAGGATTGCAAAAAGGCAGTGAATATATTTAAGGAAGCTGCAAGAAACTGCTGAAGCTTCTTTGATCGTAAAAATAAGAAAATAAGTTGGACCCCTAAAAAATGAGGTAGAGGTTAAAAATAATCTCTCCTGAGTGAAGTGAAAGCCCAGCAATGATGTTGACCATGGGATCAATGGCAGGACAGGACAGAGCTAGTAGGAGAAGCAGGGAATGAAAAGAGACCACATGAGGTGAACGCATTCCTTAAAGATCTTAATGTGCTCAAATTGAGGGGGAAAGAATAGTTCTCATCCAAAATTCTAGAAGAGTTATGTGTGTGTGGAGTTAACATGCCCAACAGCATAGCATGATATGGCATTATAAATAATTTCATCAAGGAGGGGTTGAGCTCATGCCACTAGAAAATCATGATGAAGTCCCTCTAGCAAAAAAGGGGAACACAAAGTGATTCAGACAACCCTCAAATGGTTACCCCATAGAATCAGTCTTGGAAAAAAAGCATGGCACACAGATGCAATAGTATTGTACACAGGTTTCTGGGTAGACCATGTGCCCAAACCCTGCAGTCTGAGGAGACAACTTAATAGATAGATTCAATGGATTTGAGTTTCAGAAAATAGTTTTACATAGTGCCAAGTAAGAGTTAATTTTAGAATTACAACATCAGGCATTTCTTAAAGAGTATATTGTCAGTTAGATGAACATGATGGGGAGAGTGCTACTGGAGAGGAGCGAAGAGCAACCTTTAAAAAGGGAAGAACAGAGTGGGAGCAAGGTCTTCAGCAGAGACAGATTTTTTTTTTTTTTTTTTTTTTTTTTTTTTTCATGAAGCGTAAATGCAAATACAAAAGAAGAATTGCTGAGATGGTGGTGTCCAGGAGTGAGTATTGGCATGTCCTTCAGTACTCCTAAAGGCACCATCACCCACAGAGCTCTGTTCAATCCATTTGGCTATCCAGTACTGCTATTTCTTGATGTGAATTTTGGATCAATAGAGTTGTTTTGAAATTTGCCAAGGGATTCAAATATTAAAAAGTATTTTGATTGAATTTTCATCAAGGTATTTGGGAATTACGAAGCAGACATTATCACATTTAATAAATAACGCATGAAAATTCCCAGGCAAGCGTATTTTAAGCTTCCAATCCCACAAATCAAGCTCTTTTTCCTCCTCTGTTTCCCTGCCTGTTTTCCTCCCACCCTCCCAGTATCTCTTCCTGCCAAAACTTGCTTTGGGAATTGAACTCAAATTGAGGAGCTTTAGGCAGATGACTGAAAGTGCATTTTTTCAATTAAACGTTGCACTACTGCATCATTTCTATTTTAGAGATGTGAAAGTAAGAGAGAGATGTAAATGGGATATATATGAAGATTTTAATGTTTTCAGAATGTGTTCTGAAAAATTATACATCATGTGCTTGGAAAGATGCACTATTTCTGAATGAAGAGGCTGTGAGTGAATGGCATAGGTCATCTCCAAGAAGCCACAATAAAGCCTTTAGGGTATTTCATACCACATTGTGATTTTTTTTTTACATGCCTGATATTTTACAGTGGCTTATTTATAAAATATTTCAGTAAGTTTTAAAGTTTATTGTTTCTATTTTTGTCCCAGCATGTAAAGCCAAGCTCCATTAATGCTACAATTGCAACTCTAAAGAATTCTGGGAGAGGAAAGGAACTTAGAAATAATGTGTTTAGAAACCGCTAAAAGGGATTCACCAAAATTTTGACACACAGCCACACAGAGGTACTGTTTAATCAGAGACACTTGGGTAGGAAGAGCTTCTTGGCTTTTTAATGGAGCTCAATCTCTTTTTTGCAGACTAGGAGGCTCATTAAGCTTGTTGGTAGTTTTTATTTGGAGCAGGCTAGTTCTAAAGGGGAGAGAAGTCAACCTAGGGAAAGTGGCACCCTGCTTGCAGGGATTGGGGTTTGAGTCCTCTGTTCAAAGGAAGTTAACACAGCTGGAACCAAGGTCCTGGCTGCTGACATCTGCAGTGTCATCTGTAACTGAAGGGCTGAATCAGTGACTGGATGTTTTGTATCAGAGCCTAAAATCTAGATGGTATTCTGTGGAAATTTCAGAGAAAAAAAAAACCAAAACCCCCCCAAACAAATACAACATCTCCTCCACAGGAACTTTTCCAACAGGTTTTTATTGTTGTTTTTTTAAATGGATTGTTGGTGTTTTCTTGAACTGTTGTGGGGTTTTGTTTCTTTTTTCTCTGTGGATGTACTTGCTGGTCAGAGTGCTGCAATACAAACTCAATGCAAACAGTCGCCTTCCCCACATTTCTTTCCATCCAGGAGCCTGTCTCTGTGATGGGAAAGAGGAGAGAGAAGTCCCAGTCTTTTTCTTCTCTCTAACATCTTTTCTACCTCTTGTCGTCATCCACAAGCTTTCCCTCTTTTCGACTTCTGAAGGTATAAAACTGTAAGTTAGGCATCTGGAAATAACTCAGATGAATTCAGTTCTTCCCCAACACTTTAGTGGGAATTCTCACACAGGATGCTTCTCTTAGAAACATGGAAGAGTGCTCACAACGTGAAAATTACATAATTTTATGCTTCCCTCTCCAATAAATCCATCACTTTACGATTTTCACAAAACACACACTCAGAAACCAAGTTTGTGAGTCAGAAACAACTTTAATGAAGACACTTGAATATGTAGAGGGCCAAGAAGACAAAAAGGCAGCCTTCCTGTTGGAGCGAAAATTTGCAGTGATCGAAATGCCTTTTGAAGTATGTGCTTAAATCCTGTGTAGTTTTACATTTAGGTCTAGAAGGTGCAGCTCTATGTAGCTTGAAGAATTTCAAGAATTCCCCTGCTGGCTTACACCAAAGGAAAAACAAATCTTTAACTTCTTTTATTTCCTTCACTTTCTTTTTCTTTAGCTTTTTTAAACTCTCTTCTCAGTTTTTGTCTTCCAGTTCCTCAGTTTTGAGTTATTTCAACACTGCAAAAGCATTCTCAGTATTTAAGATGCCATAAGGAACAGAGGGCCAGATTCTTTTCTCTGTTACATTCCCATAAATGTTAAACAGTTCCTGTCACTTGTACAAGGTATAGGCAAAACAAAATATGATTCATGGAATAACTCTTAAGTTTTAAAGTGGCTGCTGAAGAACAAACCTGAAGAGTTCCTGAAGGGGAAAACTGGAGGCTGGGCCACCAGATAAAAAAGGAAGTGAGCTGAATGCTCTCCCAAATTCTGTGGTTGTCAAATGGCTTGGCACAGGTGTTGGGTTTCTTTTTTTGGTAAAGTCCCTGAATTGCAGCAGAGAGTTTTAAGCCAGGTCCTGCAGTTTCTGTCTTTGGAATGTGCTTTGTTCTCTGGTCGGCTGCTGAGGTGATCCACCCACTGCTAGGATGGACTTTAAAGTTGGAATCCAGTCTTTGTGGGATCAAAGGCAACCCACTGAAATGAGAAAGACTCATGAGGATAAATTCCTTATTCTGTATCTTGCTACTTGCAGACCTACCCACTAACTGTAAAAACATCGAGCACATGATCAAAGTCTTTCTATGGCAAGGGGCAAAAATTAAGATCTCAACTAGTGGGATTGAGAGCCCATAAAATAAA
The DNA here is from genome assembly GCA_038090715.1 of Florisuga fusca. NCBI lineage: Eukaryota > Metazoa > Chordata > Aves > Apodiformes > Trochilidae > Florisuga > Florisuga fusca. Next base: position 10,246,134 of record JAAWXA010000025.1, on the reverse strand, counting down.
AGGTAATTTAGGGTTTCTAATAGAAACAACTATAATATTTTGCCATAGGATTTCAAAGCTGACTATCTTCTTGGGTCTGACTTGGTTCTTGCTTGCCTGTACTGAGATGCTTCAGCGTATTCCAGCTTCCTACATGGGTAATTACAGGTTGATCAACCCAGAGTTAAAATATTTTTTTGATTATTAGGAAAGAACATGTAAGTTCCTTATTTGGTACTGGATGCTTGTTATACTTCAATCTGGAACACTAGTAAATTAATATTAAAAGTAATTCTGCATTTTGAATGAAATAGAAATTTTTGTGGATTGTTTATGTTTGAATTTATATCAACAGGTTTTATTTAGTTATTAGCAATATCTTTGCCAAAGGGTTGAAACTTATCATGAAGGAAAAACCTAGGATTTTGCAGAATTTAAGAAATTTTATTTTCTTCATACCTAACCCTGCCCCAGATCATCTGATATAATGTTTTTAATATTAAAAGTGCTTATAGCATCATGGTTTTGCATAATCTTCTATATGAGATTACCTGGCCAATGTTTTCTGTGCACTTCATTTTCTCAAAGGGCTCAAAACTTGGTATCATGTGCTTTGATAAAGGACAAAATAGATAAATTATTAAGCTGGAAGAACAGATGAGCTCTTGAGGGGAAAAAAATTAAAATTAGTGTAAATCATATAAATAACTTTGAGTGTTCTGTGTTTCAGTATTGTCTGCTGGATCACAGTGTTTCCTCCTGGTGCATAAATTCAAGGTGGTAATCTGTCATGTGTCATCTAAATGCTGTAAAGATTTTAAAAACTGGAAAAAAGCACAATAGCAACTTTCAGATGAGTCAGAATGGTGTTATCTTTCTTTATTCTTTGATTTATGAATTCTCTCAAAAAAACGTTGTTCTTGCAATTAGTTGTCCAAGGAAATGATTCACAAATTCCCAGAGGAGGAATCATTTTTTAAAGAGCTATAAATTGACATGGCGGAAATAGCTTCATAAGAATTTCTTTGAAGATTAATGCCAGAAATGAAACCTTTCAGACATTGTGGGAACCATTTATTCAGAGAAAGTAAACAAAAGATGTGCAAATGAGTGGTGTCTAGGTATAAGGAGATATGTCAAAACAACTCTCAAAAAATGTCACCGGGTGAAGCTGGGACTGATTTGAGTTTATTGCTTTGCTGGATGTTTTCTTACATGATTTCTTATATAGTTTCAAGCACAACTAAGCTTTAAAAATAATCAGATGTGGACACTTCAAAAAGCAGAGGGGAAGCTCAATTACCCTAACTTGTTCACTGGCCTATCCATTTTCTAAGCATCTGGCCCTACCAAGGTTCTTGCTCAGTTTGAATTATTTAGTCGGTGAGTTCCTTACAGAGGCAACAGGAGCCTCTGGAGATGTGCCACTAAACAATCAGGTGTTCAACTTTTCTGACTCCATAAAGAAACTGATTGCACTCCAAAGATGACCTGCCCACCGTTGGTGTCCCACAGAGTGCCCAGGAAACAGCAGGGATATCCAATTGCCTCTTTTCACCCGGGACTTACCCTGTTCCCTGGCTGCAGAGGAGTTAGAGCACTCACCCAAGATGTAAGAGTTTTGAGGTAAAACCTATCTTAAGGGCTCCAAATCACCACCATTTGTATCTCAGGGGAATCCCCGACTGCCAGGGGATGGCTGGATTTTATGAGAGAGGACTCTTCCCTTCTCCTTCAAAGCTGAGCTGCTACAAGGATTTTCTTCCCAGAAGGAAAAGAGTGAGAATCTGATTCTTTAGGAGTCCGCTGTGCTCTTAAAAAAGAGAGTTGGTTTATTCGTTCCTTCCCTCTTTCCTCTGCTACTTAATTCCCACACTCTGAGTGAGTAAAAGACCTGATGAAGGCTCGAGGAAGTTCAAGGACTGGATTAGCTCAGAGCTTGTGAAAGCAAGATCTGGATTATGTTTTTTTTAACACCCTACCCATTAAAGAGACTTATTCTTCTAGATGGTGACTTCAGAGTGGTAGGTTCTGCAGCAACACGAGGATCTCTCTAAAGTCAATACACGTGCCCATTGTCCCCTATGGCACATCTACCTCTAAACCACATCTTAGCCATGGGTACAGAGCACACTGGTTCTGAAAAGCCACAACTTTACTAAATTAAAGCCAATTCCTTTTAAAGCATAAAAGAGCACTAATTTCCATTGATTACGCAGTCATGGACAAGTTCACGTTTCATCTTTTTTTTTACTGTAATTCTTCTGGAAAAAGTTTGGTTAGAATCACTCTCCCATAACCTAAAAATGGTTGCAGGGATTTTGGTTTGACTTTAAGGGGATAAGGAAAAAAACAACTTCTCTTTAGGCATGGAAAACTTAAGCTTGAACAATGAATGATTCAGAAGACTGTGTCTGTGAGAAAAAAAATGGGCTTTTTAAATTGGATTAATTTTGCTTATGTAACAATTTGGCCCCTATCAAGCATCTGCTATTATCATTATTTTGTTTATCAATGACAGGTAGAATCCTGTAAACTAATGTATCTACAGCAACAAAAATGTGCCACATATATGTGCTTGTGTTTGTATGCAAAATTTAAAAAGGTCCTGGAAAAGTTTGCAGAAGAAAAGTCTGTCCAGGTGTCTTAGTAGAAAGATATTTCTTCTGGCTCAGGAAATCCTTTAGCCACAACTGGCTGGAGCTTGGGAACATATTCCAGAAAAAGCAGATTTGCTGTTTTAGATGAACCTTTGATCCAGTACACTCAAACTTGGGTGAGCAAAACAACAGCAGCAGAAAGAGAAAATTCCTGTGAGAAGATTGAGTGTTTACTGCTTTGTCCTGTGTTCCATGGAAGAAGCACAGGCTTAGCCCTCCCAGCTGTCTCTGCTGTCATAGCAAATATCCTGAGTGCTTTTAGCATCCTGCTTCAGAGTTAGACAGGCATGTGAGTTTGTTCTCAGTGATGCACAGGATGGCTGGAGAACAGTCTTGTCTTGCCTTCTTGTGGCTGATGAGAAGCTGGGAGTCAGTTTTTGAGTTTGCAGCTGGCTTTGCTGTTGCATGACTTCAGCTGTTGATCCCACTGAGTCAGCCACAGCAGATGAAGCTAAGCAGAAAGGCTTAGCACTGAAGTTCATGTCAGGCAAATACTGGAGCTGACAGATAAGAGAGGAAAGCAAGTGATGCTTTTATGCTGGCTGATGGTGAAATGCTGTTCACTAACACAGTAGTGGAGTAGGTTAAGCCCCAGGTCTCAATAATTAAATCATTAGAGTTTGTAGAGCACTACTTGAAAAGGGGCTGGTTTTTAAATGTGGTGGTCCCTCACACCCTGGGAAATGTAAATATTAAGTCAATGTTTAAATGGAGACAACTGGAGTCATCGCTTTGGACCCATCAGCCTGGCTGAACAAAATGCTGGAAAGGCTGAGGTGTGACTAAGAGGAAATTAAACAGCTGTAAAATATATATGCCAGTTCACAAAGGCTGAAATGGAGACTTGACATGAGGGAAAAGAGAATTTAGCAATTTAATTTGATAGAGCTGTGATGCAGCTGTGAATTTACTTGTTGATGATTGCTGTATTGATGGGAAGTTCCTGGTATTTTACTTGTTTTTCCCCACTATATTTTAGTTTCAGCACAAGAAGAGTGCCTAATCTGTATGATTAATAGAAGCAATTGACCAGGGTCAGCTCTTTGACCAGTGCAGTTTCCTATCTTTTATCAGTGGCCTGAAAATTTAAGTTTCAGTTAACCCAGTGACTGGTGGATGAAAAGTAGTCAAGAGACATGTTATGGTCAAAGGGGCTCAGTCAGGCACTTTCTGCTCTGATACAGCTCTCTGTCTTGACACAGTGTTGACCACATTTGTTATAGTACTCAATGAGGCAAGGAAAGAGCTGGGTACCATGGTGGCTGGTGACTCTGGCTCTCTGTGCAATCCTCTGGCTAAAACAGATGAGCTGAGCCTTCAGCCTTGCGTTTATAATCAAGGAGATACTGTGTGGTGTTTGGACCTTCTGATGTTTACCCTTGGCACAGTGACTGCAGTGCAAATTCTGTCCTTTTCTGGCTTACTCAAGATTATGTTGAATATGGTTTTGATTTTAACGTGAGCCACAAGCCTGATAACAGCAGCATCAGGTGACATGCATTTCCCTCTCCTGAAGTTGGACCAGTGAGCAGCAAATAAATCCAGATTTGGTCAGATGGGAAGGGCCTCATGGGAGTGATCCTGACCCTCTAAACTGCTGATTAGAGCTTTCACTGCCAAGGTAACTCCTGAATTTTAACCACTGAAGTGCTGATAGGAGGCAATAGCATGACCCATTGCACAAGTGAGAGGCCACCTCTACTGCCATGAGATGTAGGGCCAAGAGGACATTAAGAAGTTCTTCTGTGAAATATTTAGGTAAATAACAGAAGCTCTAGCCACACAAACACATAGGTAAAAGCAGACCCAGCCCTGAGAAAACCTAGGAACCCACACACACAGGTTTGGATCATGGTGCCTGTGCAGTGATCATGAACTCCCTGCACAATATTTGGAGCACTGCCACTTTGCCTACAAACTCTCCTCTTGTGGAGCAGCTGGCTTAGGGACTGTTAATGCTTTGTAGCAGCAAGTCTTACTAGGAAAGCCTTTCTAAATGGCAGTGAGCAGGACAAACACTCATCCCTGCCTACCTGAATGACAGAGACACTTAAGGCAATAAGCTTTCAGGTTTCATAGACAACTCCATAAATTAGAGGAGGGAATGAAGAAGGTTCAGTTAATTGAGTAGTTGTAAAATCATCACTAACACCAGAAGTTTATTTCACTGAATAAAAGTGTTTTGGGGTTTTTTTTTTGAAAAATCCTTAGTAAAGCAGGAAGCAAAACAGTTCAAGTTAATGACAAGTCAAAACATTAAAATGTCTAAAATGTTTGAAGGTTTAATTATTTTTGGCCTAAAATTATCACAAAGAATTTTGGTTGACTTAAATAAACACTTCGCAGAGGAAAAGTTTTTCTTCCAAAAAAATGTCACCCTTCTTGAGTCAACAGGACATTATAAAGAAGCCAAGTTGAAACAATTAATCTGTTACGCAAAACTACCTAGAGACCCCACCGGAGAATGAAATTCCCTCTTGATTATATCTGATCAAAAATCTGACCAAGAACTTAGATATGATAGTAAACTGAAGAGTTTAAAGCTAAAGTTCCCTCACTGTCCCACCAAAACACTGAAGTTAGGCCGTTTAATCCAGTTGGTCCAGTTCTCAAAAGCTGAGGGCACATCTACTGATCTGCAAGATGTCTACATTACTGCTCTGTTTTTGTTTGTTGCCCTGGAGTCCTAATAGGATATTTAGATGTCTGACCACTGAACAGGAGGATGAATAGGTTTACAGTGAGTGACTGCTTGCTTTCTCCATGTGGTGAGCATGTTGGGCCTGCATTCACATCCTACAGCTGGCTTTTAGCTTTGGATGCTGGGTTAGGGCTTAAGCCCAAATCTTTTACCACGTTGATCAGTCAAGTCTTGGCTGTACTAAAAAGCTGAATTTCAGTCTGTGAGCCACCAGCACAGCTGTAACTGGCACACCCAACTGCATTGTGTGGGGGCTCAGCCACAAGGTCCTGGAAGAGATCAGGCAAGCATAGAGAGTGGCTCCCTTGAGAAAACAGCAAACCCTTCATCTTTCCTGCCCTCAGAATGGCCATTCACAAAACTTGCCTCCAAACCTCCCATCAGCAACTGCTTTTCCCCTTCCAGTTGCTCCCTCCAACTCTTCTCAACCACGTTTTCCTCAAAAAAAGAAACAAGTCAGAGATTTTTGAAAGGCCCTGCTTGGTTTTAGTAATATTTAAATAACATGTGCTTGATTTGTTTTTTTTCTTAATGATGGCACAGCATTAGAAAAGTCCAAGTTAGTTTAGATAGATTATGAAGAGTTTGGAAAAACAGAGAAAATGAAAACAGTATTTGAAAAAGCAACAGGTTATCTCTACAACAAAAATGTCATCTTTGGAAATATGTTTCCTTAAGAGATGGTAGAGTCCAATATTTGGCATTTCATGCTCAAGGTATCTAAATCAAGGAGGAAGAGCAAAAAGAAATATTGCATCTTCAGTCTTCTTCAGATGTGGCTTCAGTCTGAGTACAGAGAGATCTCTTAGAGAACTGCCAGATCCATCAATGTCTCTGTAAAAATGAACAAAATGGAACTGTCAGTTATTTGAAAGTATAGAGGCAGCAACTAGAGAGCAGTTTGCTGTGTCTGGTATTCCTCATGAAGAGGGATGCCAGAAATTTACTGGCAAAACACTTCAGCTAAGTGATCTCAGATGAAAAAATATCAGCTTCTGCTAATGAACAGTCAGTGCTGTGAGCATAAACATTCATCAGCAGCCCAGGAGCAGAGGGACTGTGGTAGTATCTGGCTTTGCAAAGACTCTGCTTTGAACCCCTGGTGCACACCTAGCCCAGTCTCACTCTGTGGTGTTGGTGGGGCTGGAATGCACACCATCAGAAGAAAGAACAAGGAGCTTCTGCTCCCTGAGACATGGCTCAAAGGCCTTGGTGATCTCTTCCCAGAGTGTCATAACTTTGCTCCAGCAGCAGCTGCAGGAAGGGATGTGGTACCCACCACTCCTGAGGAAGGCAGCAAAGAGCCCAGGAACCACCTCCCATCCAGCCCCAGCCATGGCCAACAGCAGATGCCTGGGAGAGGAGTAGTGAAACCAGCACAGTCTGGTCCATCCAGGGGATTAACATCTGCCATGACACCTGGTAAGTTGCAAGCTGTGTGGGCAGTTGTGTTCAGGAGCCCCCTCATTATCCTGTTTTCTGTTAGCTACCCTAACCTCTTTTTTAATCCTTTTAAACTTCTGGTTTCCATAAGGTAAGAACAATGCACTTCACCATTTAATTATGCACTGTGTGGGAAAAGGCCTTCCTTTCTCTCCATGGCATTCAGAATGAATTGTTTTGGGTGATGTGTATGCTTGGGAATATTTCTCTGTAACCACAAATGAATTGCTAAGACTGATACAAATGTCATCTTGATTTAAAACCTGAAGCATTAAATCAGCAGTTTATGCATTTCAGCCACTAACAAACTCTTTAATGTTTTACAATCAGAAACTTTCAAGAAAGAAGACAGCTGTGGCTAGGGTACTAGGGGTTTAGAGTCTTTTTGTGGAAGCCCCTGTTAACTGGCACAAATAAAATCCCCACATTGCCAAAAGGGGCCTTTGCAATGCCTTTTCCTCACCTCCAGGTGACACACAGGTGTGCTCAGCATTGGCAAACTGAATGCGAGCCTGGAAGAGATCTGGTATTTGCAGAAGGATTTTCTGCAGCATTTCAGTAAAATAACTTGGAATTGCATGCATCAGCTTGATGTAAGAAGCCTTGCAAAAATGTCTGCTCTCTGGGGAAGCAGAGGCCGCAGTGGCCAGTCACAGAGTGGGACTGAGGTGCTTGAGGAAGATGCTGAGGCTGTTAGTGAGGCTAATGGGGGCTGCACCTCCCATCTGCCTCCTGCAGGACTTCCTTAGGATTCCCGATGGAATTCCCAATTCCTTGGGCATAGAGAAAAGAGTATTCAAAATCATAAATTTGGGTCAATTGAAAAATTTAAATTCAAGGAAAGGCATTTCATTCTTTCCTTAGAAGAACAGAGAAACCGGTGAAGCTGATCACATACACCAAGAATGTGTACCCACTGAAATGAAAGAGTTAATGTTGGTAGTCAAGAAAAATCCCTACACACTCAGAGGAGACAGAGGTGAATGAAATTCCCCTCGGTTAATTTAAGTTTACTGAAAACACTCTGCTCTCATTTTAAACAAGTGTTTTGGTCCCCCGGGACAGTCACCTAGCATAGTCCCCCTGCTAGAGGAGCCCATAGCTTAACAGGAATAGGATGCATTTCATTTAGTCAGACATGACTTGACACCATACCTTTTATCATTAAATATTACCCACTACATATTCAATGGCTATGTTTAGCCTTTGAGGTTTTATTGTACTCGCACAGTGCTTTACATGTCACTTTTCAGGCAGGAGGCATGTTTTTAGCCCATTTGCCATGAAGTGCTGTTTTGCTAAGTAACTATTAACCTCTTTTGTACTCAAAACACTGCAGAGAGGAAAATGTTAGTAAAAAATATAATAGCTCCTGAAGAAAACTACACAGCCAGCTACCTACCTGTCTTTACACATCTAACCCTTATAAAAATGTCAGTACAGCAATAACAAAACCTTGCTTCTCTATATTTTTAAACAAAAATCTAAGTGCTAGAGTTCTTGTAGCTTTGGCAACTTGAGGCCAGAGAAACTGGAGCAAGGCAACAGTGTGAACTACTGAAGGTTAAACCCAGCAACACCACACCACTGTGATTTGTTGTCTCAGGACACAGCAGATTCACAACAGGTTTCTGAAAAGTTTGCAAGCAAGAGGGGTTCTATAGAAAGGTGGCCATAGCAACACACAAAAAGCACAATATAACCACACGAAGTAAAACACAATTCCCAACAGCAGAAGACTCACTGAGTTTTGACAACTGCTCCAATATTTCAAGGGGAGCAGCAGGTTCAAGCACCAACAAAAGGTACTGCAGGGGTTGGTTGTGCCATCCGTAGTAAGTTTAATTACTTAGTAAAGTGATAAATAACCTTTGTAGCATCCACTAAACATAACACTTGGGTTGGCCCCCAGTGTAACACCCCAGCTGTAATTTCCCATTGACCCCAGCCTTCAAACTGACCTCAGGGACAGTCAAACTAACTAAAGTGTTTTAGCCTCACCATCTGCCCATGGCTTAACACAGAGCTTGTACTGCAGGGCAAGTGTGTGTCCCAAAGCATGTTCCCTGCATGGAGGCACCAGTGTGTATTGTTCTTCCATGTGTCTCATGTTCCAGTTGTTGTTTCAGTAAAAATAACACATTTCCGCAGTTTCATAAATAGTTGCTACAAGCTGAGGTAGTTGTTAGCACATCTTCTCTGCTGTACAGATATCTGGGGTACTGAGGATGGACTGGTTTTATTCAGGCTAAGAGTATTTGCCGATTTCCAAGAGAGCTCAAGGTTTCTTTAAGTGCTTGTTTTCACAAAATAGTTCAGTCCTTTAACTTCAATGTCTAATGTGTGACATCCACAGTCATTCTCCCTGAAGAAGTGGGAAATCAACCCTTTTTACAGAGCCTTGGCAGAGAGTCTCCTGATCTTAGCTGCAAATTGAATGGTCTTTGGTAGTTTCTTTCCCTGCAGCATGTGGGGGGGTGAGATGGGGTCTGGGGTGGAATCTGAGCAAAATTGGAGCATGTGTACATAGGTAAAAACTCACGTTAAAAAAACTACAAAACACCTTTCCTTTCAGGTGCAGCCGTGCATCTGAAGAGTGAGTTTTCTTCACAAGAACTGGGCTCATACACCTGCCAATCAGGTGGGCACCATAAAATGCACAGACTGTGAGTTAATATATAATATTTTGCCTCTCTTATGGGCTCCGTCCTTTTACTGATGTTTATATTAAATTGTTTTTAAATCCCTGCTAGATTTCTGGTTTATTTATTCACAATCATCTGTTCTTTGTCTTTTTTTCTCATTTTCCAGGATGCTTCCCATCCTCCTGCTTGCTTATGTCTTAGGGCAGCCCTTCCCCACTACGTCTGCTCTCTTTTCAATGTGCATTTCTCCCCTTTACTGAGCTGTGGCATTCTTTCCCATGCGTGTTTTACACTTCTAGGGGTACTTAATGCTTCAGCCTTTTCTTTCTGAGGTAAGAATGTGTTTTTTACTTTGTGGGCTTGAGGTGATTTTGTTAATTTTGTTGGATTATGTTTTGGTTTTTGGTTGGGTTTTTTTGTGGTTTGTTGTTTTTTTTGTTTGGTTGTTTTGGGTTTTTTTTTTTTTGTGCTAGTGCCAGGCACAGAGGGGCTGAATTGCCTTGGGCTTGCCCTAGGCAGTTATCAAGTAAGAAGCCTGGTGATGCTCTGTGCTCAATGCTGCAGGAAATGCAAGGGCAGGAAGACAATGAGAAGTGGCTTGAAGTCACCCAGCTGCCAAATGAGACAGCAGGAACAGAAATGGGTCTTCCACCTATTTTGCTCTCATTGTAGTGTCCTTTAGGCATCTTCAGACATGGGCTGGGACAGGTACATAAGAGAAACTCCTCTGATTAAGCCAGCAAATGTTGGAATTGGTCTGATAGGTGTTAAACATAGACATTTCTAGCCAATATGGCAGAAGAGAGACTGTAGCCAATTTTCCTTACATCAGTCACTTGTGATGTGTTTTCTAAACAGATGTTAAACACAAAAAGATTGATCTGAGCTGTTTGAGGTGATCCATTGCATCTTTTCTAAAGCTATCAATTAATAGCAAGAAAGTTATTGTTTTCTGTCTCAGAGCCAACTAAGTAACAAAATTAATTGGCCATATTTAAGACAGCTACTCCCTACTTATGGAAATTTTGGGAAAATCACTAGGAGGAAGAAAAATAAGGTCTGAGTGTTATTGAAAATAAATCCAGTTTTTAGACAATGAAAACATTTTATTCTCTAAGCTAAAACAGAATGTATGCAGCCTGTTTCTAATTCACATTGTCCAATAAATTGAAGCAATGTATTCATCTTGAATTTTAAGCTCATTCCTAGTAAAAAATGTTCCACATCAATTGCTCATTATTTGCTGAGATTGTTTACTGTGAAGTCTGTGTATGAGTGCAAATCAAACAAGCTCACTGGAGCTCCATCATCTAACACATGGCCACTATTCATATCTGGCAGGACCTGGTTTTCTCATTTCACCAAGAAACCTCAGATACAATATTTTCCTCGATATTGACAGAATGCTGTATTTCATATCTTCTGCTGGACAGACAATCCAGGAGATAAGCAGAGGTTTTTAATACTAAAAACCTAAACTATTTAAAACCAAAAAATAATAATGAAATCTGTTTAATGCAAGCAATTGAATACTAACATGAGCTTAACAGGAGGTAGGAAAGAAATTATCTTGTCCCTGACTATGTATCTGCAAATATCCAGCAGGATTTTGATTGATAATTATTGCTATGTCAAAATTTTAGTTCAATGACTCCTAGGCTATAGAAACATTTTAAAAAATAAACTTTAATTTTAGAGGTCAACTTGCCTGAGTATGTATAACAAAAAAATTTAGAGAGGATTAATTTTCAGAAGGTTGCTGCTTGATGCTTTCTGAAGGCCCGACACTGTTGAAGCTTCTCGTGTTGAATACATAAGGTGTGGTATACTCAGTGCTATATTTTTTTTAATTTTGCCCTTTTTCATTAGTAAAAATAATGAGAAAAACACATTTTTAGACAATCAAGAGATTCATCAAATGGAAAAAAGTAGAATCTTCACCAGCACAATTTCTTGCTGATGGATGACTACTTCCTAAGCATCAAGCCATGCAAGCACAACCAAACCAGTGTGATCTCTTCAAGGCCATGTTTTCAGAAGCTCACAGGTTGTCCAAGAGATGCTATTAAGCTTGTCCTCATTAAAGGGGTGTCAGAGGACAGGTTGAGACCCTCTTCTGTTTCTGTGCTCATCCAGTGGTGGGCATCAGTTCTGCTGGACATGAACATGAGTGCTTCACACGGCTGGAGACACCTCCTGAAGGGAACTACAGCTGTTTCACATGGACTACTGCTGCAGTCTGCAGGAGAGATCACTGGCTGCTTTTTGTTTCTTCCCCTCCTACTGCTACAACCCATCTATCATGGTAATTGATTTCTCTCCCTTGCTTGAAGACCTTCATCTGGTCTCTCCTTTTCGGAGCCAGATCTTACAGGAGTCCAGCAAGCTGTAACCTACAGATATCTGTGACAGATAATGCAGTAAAAATGAAGGATGAAGCACTGCCACCCTTGAGCAAAGCCCTCTGCCTGTCACACTGTTCCCAAGGATTTCTGCCTATTTCCTTCCCACTGCTGCTGCTCTTGGAAAGGTGAAGCCCTGCGGTGTTGGAGCCCATCCTGCATGAAGGCAGCTGACAAATTCTTGCTGGCTAGAAGCATAAGTTGCAGCCTTAGAGTTGGAAAACTGCATGGCAGTGTCGGTGTTACTGGGCTGGATTTTCCTACCACTGGAGGTCTGCTAGTGGGCTTCAGAACAGGGCCATGCTGGGCTGGATCAGCAGGGTGAGCTCTGTTGGGTCTCCCATGACCTACAGCCTCCAGCATGGGCAGGTGGGTGTCTGTGGCTGGGTAGCTGAAAACTTTGTCATCAGTGAATGGCATGTGACAAGCTGCTGGGGGAGAAGGGGCTGACAGCAAAATGTGGAGAGTAGAGAGTTTTTATCTTCTGTGTGGCAGTGCTTGGTGATAAAATAGCATTGGGATTTAGGTGGCAGCCCCTGACTCGTCACTGGCCAAGGGGAAACACTTCGTGGGACAAACAGCGTTATCGACAGAGCGTGCCTGTGCAACTTGCTTACATTTCTGAATGACCCAAGAATGCCAGTGCACTGATATCAAACTAAGACTTCTGTGACTTCTTTAGGCCTCCATGGATTTTTCTTGGCCTCACACACTGCACAATTTAACCCTCATCTCTCCATCTGTATATTTATTTTTTTTAAGACAGTAAAACTCTGCCAAAGGCATTGGAGAATGAGGTGACCCAGCTGAATTCAATGGAAATTGAGATGTCTAAGTGGCCCTGGAGGTCAGGCTGCAAGTGTTTTATAATTTTGCAGAATCACATTTGACAAAGGGATGGGGTGTCCAAAATTCTGCTCTCAAGGAAGAAAATGGTTCATTTTTCATCCCATGAGGAGAAGTTGTGTCTGGCAGTGAAGCCAGATTTGCAGGAACATGTAGGTACCCAAAGATGATGGCAGGCACCTTGTGAAAGAAGAAGCAGCCGTGCTGGTTTTCCAATGGGAGCTCTGGCACTGCCAGTGCTTCCCCAGGGACTTAAGCTGCAGCAAGAAGACACCAACCTGCTGGTAGTTTGTCAGCACTTGGGCACAGTCCAGCACATTAAATTAGATCACTGGTGAATGCAAGAAGGAGATTTTTCAATTCATCTGTTAGTTTAAAATACAAATTACAGATTGTTCGATGTTCAGGTCTTCAGCTTGTTTTCCTATGTTATGTTAGTGAGGAGATGGGCAATGTAGGCTACCATGTCAGGGATACATATGAAATCTTGCCACAGAGGGAATTCAAGAGGTATTTCTGGTCATCCTGATGTGCTCCATCCTAAAACCAAAAGAAAAGATTGTTTGCTTGTTTCTACAAAAAGATAATTGCTTGCCACATTTTTTTTCACTGGCAGGAAGCAAATGCATTTTAATGCTTCACCTTTGTTCCTCAGCTCTGGGTAAGACTGTAGTTTGGGGTGAGGAGGAGAAAGGCTCTAGGCATAAGAATGAGACAAAATGTTCCTGTGGTCATTCATGTAGCTTGTCACCAGATCCAGGGGAGCCAGTATGACTCTCGTGAAGGCTTTGATAGCACCGTGACCAGCTGGGGTTGCAGCAAAAATGCACAGGAGGAAATATCCCAGCATGAAGAACCTGTTTCTCATGTGAAGAACGCCCAGCACAGAGCATACAGCTGACCCAGCAGTGCCATTTTACTGGAGGGACACAGAAGAGTCCGAGTCCAAATTAATACCAGGTTGTGCGTGCTTTTCCCTGACACTTTCTGCTTCCATGTGGCACAGATACACAGAGATGGTTGCTTCTGCAGGGACAGGTCGGAGACCTCCGGTTTTCTCAGAGCAGTGTGCAGGCAGTGAAAAGGGCAACACTTCCCATAGGGGTGGTGGGCAGAGCCAACCCTGCCCCACAGCTCTCAGCCTGCCCCAGGGCACATATGCCCCAGCCAGAGGTGGTTTGTCCTCCACAGCACACGCTGCCCAGATGCTGCTTCTCCTGGCGCACAAGCAAATTCCCCACGTTTCTCCTCCACGGGGGGACTTTCCCAAAAGGAGGGAGCACCGGAGGGAAAAGATGAAAATTACATCCTTCCCCTTCCAAAGAAAACAGCCCTCCTCCAGAACCCCTAATTAAAATGTGAAGGTTTAATACACAAACCATCAGAAGGCTTAATGGCCATGACTCAGCTCGCTGGAAAGGCGTCCAGCGTTGGGGCTGTACAGCAGCACATCTCTGGCATCCCGTGAGGAGAGGAGAGGCCACTGTTCCTCATTCCCTGGAAAGCGCCTGATACTTTGATTGTAGATGTAAGCAGTGGCCTGTTGTCTCCCACTTGCAAAGGAGGCAGATTCCTGTGAAAGGGAGAGCTGAGGACAGCCAGGAGTTCCAGGATCCCAGAGACAGGGGTGGAGTGTGGGCTCGCGGACCACTCAGATGCTCTTCACTGCTGTTCTGCAACATCAACTGTACTCAACCTTTTTCCAACAGGCACTTTTAGGGTTTGATCTTGAAGATCTCCATCTTCCACAGAGAGGCTGAGACAGAGTCTAAGCAGCTAAGTTGTGAGAACATTTTTCTAGGTATCTAGCCTAAGTGTCCCTAGGTGCAGATCCATCCCTTCCTCCTAGTGCCACATGGACATCGAGATCCTTGATCCTACCTCCATGCAGCCCTCCTTGCCATTGTCCCCACTGACCCATGCCCTCTACTTGCCTTTGCTGAAGTCCAGGTTTTCTGTGTCAATCATCTTACGCATTACAGATTTTCAAGTAAGCTATGCATGTTGTGCACCTGATAGCACCCACATACATATATATGTGTATGGGCGTATGTGTTTACATATATATATGATGTTACAACCAATGTTTACTTTTTATATCAACTTGATGGTGTAGTATGAAGTTAATGACATGTTTTGGATAAAAAGTAAAGCTTTAAGGCCAAAAAGTTTACTTGAAAATTCATATATAATTCCATGGACACTTCTGGCCAGAAAAAAACCCCAAACCAAACCAAAATGGAAAAACAAACAAACAAAAAAGGAAAAACAAATTAAACACACTTTTTTTTTGCAATATTTGCTAAGCAAATCAGAAGTACATTACATTTTTAATAGTTTTTCCTCTGTGAATTAGTTTGTTCTAAAAGTTTTGAACCATGTAGACTGTTTTAGTCAACGGAAAATAACACTGAGAAGGGAAGTATTCTGCTGATGAAACAAGTATATCCAATTTGAACTTCTGATCAGTCTGAAATCAGATAATTAATTGCACGGCCCCACTGGCCTTCAACCCAGGCGTTCAGGAATCCCTGTACCCTGGATTTGTGACTACAGGAGCCTGTGAATTACAAAAGACCATTTAAGCACGGGACTCCAACTTTCAGATGAAAATGTAAATGAAAATATAACCTAATGAGCAGATAATTCACAGGCACATTTATAAGTAGGAAGCCGTTGCATAAAATGTAAGGGTAAGGCAAAACATTGATTAAAATACCACCCAGGTAAATCAGTTTCCCAGGAAATATGTGGAGAGTACTGCCATTCAACTGCTCTGAGGCAGCCAGCAAAAATGCCAGAGCAGCCTGCCAAAGAGCTACATGTTGCTGATGGAAAGAATTAGCCTCAGTACATTGGCATCTGGAGCCTGTGTCTACTATCCAAAAAGAAAAGGGATTGGTGCTGTGGAATTGGGTAATTGCACTCCAGCAGCCTACCACCACAAATCTGCTGTGGCTTTGTCCTTGGAAAAAAAAAAAATTAAGTGTTTTTAATTAAAAAATAAATAAGGCTTTGAAAGTACAGAAAGTAAGACGTTAGAGAAAGACAATTCATTAGATAAAAGGAATCCCAGTTTCTGTGTGTGTCTGAGTAAAACACAGACACAGACATGCATGTGTGTGCCTGGGCTGATTTGTGTTTCTGTGTTAACTCTGTGTCCGTTTCACAAAGAATTGTACACTCCATTTGCTTGAGATTCCAATGTATATTACTTGGGGGGAAAAAAGCAATTTCTGAGTACAGCCCATGTTTTAGCAATTATATTCCTTTCGCTCTTTCCTCCCCCTTTTTTGTGCTGACTTTTTTGGTGTGGGCTTTTTTCAGGCCATCAGATGCAGGCTGTCACCTCTGTCGTGATCCCAGGTAAGGGTGTACCTGAAGCAACAAGAGTGGAGCAGTCACTGGAGATAAATTACTTTTTCCCAGTTCTTAATCTGAAAACGTGCCTGCCCATAGAAGAAACTCATAGGAATCTTGAGACATTCATGCAAACTTTTTAGTTATCTGACTGTTCTGTTTGCTTTACTGCTGGTGCCCAGGGAAGTGACACTGAAGCCGCGCTGCTTGTGTTTCTGCATGCCACTTTCTTTTGAGGACTGTGGTTCCAGGCACTCAGAAATCCTTCCCTGACAAATACTTCTCATATGTGAAATGTTTAAGGAAAATCCACTTAGGCGTTTTCTCATTAAATGAAAAATCACTGTATTTCTTGTGCAAGACTGATTGAAGGATGGTGTAGGTTTAAAACTTTGTGAGCACCTAGTTCTCAGACAGAAAATGTTCCTTGACAACTTCTCTGTTCCTATGAATTCAAGAGGTTGTCAACCATAGAAAACTGCACAACATGTGAACATAAGATACTATTTTACCTATTATTCCAAATACACATGAGTTTGGCAAAATCTGGTCTCTCCTTGCTCCTATCCACTGCAGATGCAGTGAGAGTAATTATATTATTTGTCATAGACATTGATGAGACTAATCATATGCTTAAAGTTTAGGGGAGTGCTTAATTGCTTTGCTGGATACTGGCCTGAAAGACCATGTATGCTGCACCAGGTACTTGTGAGAAGGATGGGTAAAGGATGCAGCACGATTGCATTGTGACATAGACTTTTTTGGATGTCTTTTTGGCCCCTGGTGTATGTGTGACAATAAATAAACCTCACTGTCTGTAAAGAGAGCAATAGATAGAAGGTGGTTCGTGTGCTTTGGTGGAACATTGACTGAATGAAACAGGCACACCTGCCTGCCACAGACTTTGTACAATACAAGCCAATGTGTAGGAAGAGGGGGAAAATTAACTAGAGGTCACTACTGGTTGAAAATATCCAGTGTTAAGAGGTGTTGTGTTGGAAGACAGATGCCTCTCATGTGAGATGATAGACATACTGAAGTCAGTGCTAATTTTTAGAGAGCTCTTGTATGCTTTACAAATGGCAACTAAGAATAGTGAAAACTCTTTGAAAATGTTTTTAGCAGTTCTGGAAAACTAGTTTTCTTTAAAAATCAAGTGATGCAGAAACAATGCATTCATTAAGAACAAGGTGAGACAAAAGCTAATTCAGAAAAAAAACCCCAAACACATTGACTTAAGCACAACAGTATGAAGAAAAACACTTTAACAGGTACTTGGTAAGAGCATATATCTGACTGCTTTCCAGAGTCATAACTTTGATTACAGGATGTTTTATTTGCTCTTTGTAGTGTCCTCAAGTCCAGAGACCTTTTTGCTTTCATGCTGTAATTGATTAAAAGGCATTAGCATTCCCACCACTAGGATTATGAACTACATTTCTGTAATAAATGTGAATGCCACTTCCCTCATGTCCTGTTCTTTCAGGAACCCTAAAAGTTTTATTTCAACTTTCAAACTCGCATTGAGGGCTTTGGCTAGGAGTTAGTGCTTCTGGCTCACTTGAGCTAATTTGGCAAATAATTTTGAAACAACTTCTATTGTACATAGACTTGGAGGGTTTGAAATACTGCTCAGTCAGCTCTTATTTCAGGAATGGTTTGTTTGATTAGGCGCCCAGGTGAAATACAATCAGAGGAACCTGGTGAGCTATAAGGCCTCCACAGGGAGGAGGAAATGAAGTGGATTTGTTTGCTCCTTGGCAGAGCATTACAGCCTCTGGGCTTCTGTGCAAAGGGGTATGGCCTGCCCCTGCTCCCCTTCCAAGAGCATTGCTGCTGTCTTTTGTGAAAAGTCCTATATTTGGACTACACCTATTAGGCAAGCACTTGGGGATCTACTGGAGTGATGCTCTTAGGGGGTCTTGTTAGTAGACCTTGACTCAGCTTAAGTTTGATGAGCTGCCAAGGCTTGGGGCAGCTCCCAGGGTGGGCAGCAGGACCATGCTCAGCCCTTTTCAATGGGGCATCCAGGTCCTGATGCTCCCAGGTGGGTCAGTTGCTTTCTCAGCATGAGCTGCCAGGATGAGTGTTTTGGATTTAACCTTCTAAACTTGAGCCAAGCCCTATTTAGGGTCTCTTAGGACTTAGTTTGGACTTGCATCTCTTAAGAGCTTGCTAAAAGTTGCTTTGATCAAGGTGGACTTCACAGCATCTGTATGGTGATAAAGCTGAGGTAGCAGAAAAGGGCGCTGGTGGGATCAGGCTGTTGTGGGTCTCACCCTTTTCTTGCTGGCCACAATGGGCCTTTGATGGAGACACAAGCCTGGAGGCTTCAGGCTTTAAGACATGCAGAAGGGTGGCCACCATGGGGATCCTGGTTTACCAAGTCTGCAATGATGAAGAGGTCCAAAACCACTGACAGAAATCCTGACAATAAAAATATTACATTCAGCAAGGAATTAATAGAAAGTATAAGCTTTCTATTTCTATATAAGTAATTTTTAAATTTCTATATAAGTGTAATGTAGAGAAGAAGAAAAGCAGAGCAAACCATAAAATCCCAGAAGACTTGGTTCCAAACTCGTAGTGAAGCACGATATGCTACCTCCTAAGGGCAGGACAGGAAACGAGACCAAGTTTATATCAAGCTACATGTGGAAACCTCCCTGGTAACAAAATAAAAAAAATAATAAAAATAATAAATTCAAGTATCAATGAGAATCCAAACATTAGTCTTCAAAATCACTGAGCAGTAAATTACACATCACAGACCTCTTCAGTCTCCTGGCAAAACTCCTGAACACAAAGAAAAAACAATGTTTGTTTAATTCTGTAGCTAGAGCAAGGCTCTATACAAGCCAAATTTTCTAAGTAAGGCTTTTTTTTGTCACCTGGGTGACACCTCAATGCCTTTTTTCATCATGACCTACAAAGCATTTAATCAATCCTGATGATAAAATTAAGATGGTAAATTCCTTCCTCTTTTCCCCAAAGTGAAGAGACAGGAATGTTTCCTAGGACAATTTTAAAGGATTTGTCATTTATTCATTACTGAAACCCACAATCTTAAAACAAACCAAAGGAACCAAGTGGGTTTGATGTTCATGTTCTGTCGGGAGCTTTAATTTGTTTTGATCTGGGGCTGGATCACATCATGGCCTTGTGAGCAGGAGCTTGCTCAGTGCTGTGGAGAGTGAGCTCCTGCTGTTATCTCCTACAGCCCAAGAAGGAGAAAGTGGAGGTTCTGGTTGCCTCAGGAGGAGGAGGGAATAAATGTGCGTGGCATTTGGAGCATAGCTTGAACCCATCTTTTGCCTGTGAGCCAGAGCTCTGCCAGTTAACATATAGTCCTTCAGACTGGCATTTCACCTAAAAACTGACTCTGAAGAATGATTATCTTTACAGGAAAGAGCCATTTCAAACAAGCAAATACTCAATTCCCCATGTTTTCTGCATCCCAAGGCAGCAGCAAGCCCAAGTGAATACAGCTGTTGGAGCAGTTTCTGCTCAAGGCAAGAGGCTGCAGGTTCAGGCCCTTGAGAAGCAGGGCTGTCCTTATCTGGAGATTGATGGGATACAGGTCCCTTTCTTCCTGTCATGATGTGACAGGCTCATGGTCCTGGGTTCCACAGGTGCTCTGGTTTTTGAAATGCTTTGTGTGTTCGTGATGGGAAAGTCTCTGCTGCTTGAACAAAGCATGGACAAAAGACCAGTGCCTTTCTGGACAATTAGTCCTCAGATATCATAAAGGCCTTCCCAAAACTCATCACTATTTTTATTGATTGGAAATAAAGCAGTATACTATCTGATGTTTTACAAAGTAATGCACAGACACTCTGAGCAGTAGAACGGGGTTGCAAGCCCTTAGAAGCTGTTTCAGCAGTTCTCCCCAAACTGTTTTAAGGTGACCAGCACAAAAAGTTATACTGATGATTATTTGGACCTTTCCCCTTTGGTGAGCTGTGGTGAAACCATGTGAAACGCCTGGTTTTGGTAGCATTTAATTGTCGATGTCTGCAGAAGACATTTTAAAGTTTCAGTGATAGATTATGAACCCTTCTTTTAAACATGCCATTACAATTTCCCATTATATTGTTGCACTGGACTGAACGTAGCAGCAAACCAAATCCTAAATTCATAAAAGCAGTAAATTAAATGTGGCTCCAGTGGTTTTGGAGCTTGACCAACAAGTTATCTTTATTAATGCATTCAGGGAAAAGGTCTCATTTTGTTACATTATTTTCTTAATGATAAAGGCAGTAATGGAATCTCAGCAGAACACACCAAAGGAATCTCAGTTTGCTGGCAGTTGGGTCAAATTTTTGTCTGTGTGTGCTTGGTACAGGGTTAAGACTTGGCAGTGTCCAACTCACTGACTTCTGTCTTGAAAAGCACAGTCTTGTGCTGCTTCTCTGTGCTCGCCAGCTGACATTTTCTTGGCTTTAAATGAAATTTTGACACATAAATCCCACATGTCAAATGATATTGTAAAACAAGCATCCAAGTGTCAGCACATAGCCCAATAGTCTAGGGAGCAGAGAATAGAATAAGGAACACCTTTATGCAGTCTTTCATCTACATCCAGCCATCTGCAAGTAATTTGAAACCAGTTTCAAATGAAGCTAGGTTGTTTGGCCTGTTAATGCACACAAAGCCAAAGCAGAAGTTTGGAGTCTTCATGGTTTTTATTGACTTGCTAATAAGTAGATAAAGCCTTTATTTTCCAAAGCTGTTCTTTTCTCTGATAGCCCATTCCAAAGAAAGCCTAATTGAAATTACAGAAGTCTCTTGCAGAGTGCCACAAATTCCATTTTTAAATAGCCTGCTAATAGTGAAAGACTTCATGATGAGCCTTTCACTTGCAAAGCAGGGTTGGTGTTTTCCCCACTGATGAGCTGTTTTGTTGGACTTGAGGAGTCATTAATGGTACCAAGTTCCTACAAAACAACACCAACAAAGGAGTGTGGATTTACATGGTGATGGGTTGGCCCCCAGATTCATCACTGCAAAACTACAGCAAAAATACTACAGCAGGCATATAGCTGCCTGCTGCAGTGGGTACCTTGCAATACAGATGTCTTTTCTATGTAGAACCATTGGAAAAACAGAACTTCAGGTAAGCCATGATTTAACAGGGTTTCGAGGGCTGTCAGCTGTGGCAAATTTGTACTCATCAGAATTAAAACTGCACATTCAAATGATATTTTAGATATTAAGCCAGTTATGAATTTCAGATTACACAGAAACACGGATCTTGACAAAAAAACCCTACAGTGTTGGTTACCTGGGTTCCCAAGACACAAGGTCCTGTGAACCTCAACGTGGAGGCACTGTCAGCATGACCAGAGAAGTGTGAAAATGAGCACCAGGACATGCAGGATCCCAGCTGAGGTTTGTGAATGTACCCAGAACGTAACCAGTGTGGAGCAGGTGCTGATGTGGAGTGAAGAAACTGGAAATAACACATTGATTAAATGCAAATATTTATAGCTGTCAATCTATAAAATATGAAATATATGTATGTATGCATTAATGTACATATAGATATAAATATATAATTCCTAGAAAAAAAACAATCTGATTTTAGGAAAGAGCCTGTTAGGTTTCATTGAAAAAAAAAGGACACTGAGGAGTCTCAATCTGGAATTATTTTTAAAGGTGAATAAAACACCTGCATTTGATTCCCATGTGATTTTACAGGACTTTATGTGGTGTGACTGGTTTCACTTCACTTGCAGTGACATGCTGGGAACAGCGTGGTGAGGTTTGGCAGAGGTGGACAGGCACAGCTGTGATGCTGGGGCTGAGAGTGCCCTGAGGACAGGTCCAGGTGGCTTTTGCCTGTCCCCACCAGGGCTCTCCGGGGGTCCTGCTGGCACTGCTCACCCTCCCCTCCTGCAGGCAGACTCCATCACAGCTTGAGGAGATGCAGCTACTGCCCTGGGACAAGGGGGCAAAAGGGGATTGTCTGCAGCCAGATGTGTCCAGTCTGAGGGCAGCAGTTTTCTAAGTCCTGGGGCTGGTGTAGAAGTGCTGAGCTTGGCTTCCTTTGCTGGCAGTTGCTGTGTATTTAGTTGTAACTGGGCTCTGGGATTTTAATGTTTTCCCTGGCACACTGCCCTTGCCCCGGGGCTGTGAAAAGCCCAGTAACCCAGTGGGCTTTACTGAAAACCACATGTCTATCTGACAGAGAGTGTCCAGAGCTGATGACCCACACCCAGGTCATTAAGCACACCCAGGCCACTGGTTAAGTTCTTAGCTAGGCAGATAGTCTTTACAGTCCTGACTAAACCTGAAAAGAAACACTGGAGGACAGCAAGACAATGGACAGGAGCTGGGTGGTGGGTTTGGTTTTTCAGTCCAGTGGGGCCTTTCAGCTGTGTTTTGGTGCTTGGGAAGGTGCCAGGACTGAACAGCACAACTCAGCAGGGGGTGCAAAGGTCACTTAGACCTCCCCAGTAATTTAAATAGCTGTTTGGACTTCAGTAAGTGCCTGAGATGCCTACAATTTGTCCTGATTGTTTGTAGGAAAAAAAAAAAAAAGCCACAGCCAACTTACACTGTGGAGCAAAAGATAAGATGCTGATTTTGATAAGCAGACACTGATGGTACAAGGCTGGAGGTGAAAGAAACTCTTGTGAACTACTCATGTGACTAAAGCTTTTAGAGATCTCGATCCTATTCCATCTGATCTTTTGCTCTGTGTGTTGTGCTTGGAGTAACTTGGGATTTATTGTGTGAGCAAACAGGTGGGGACTCAGCTGCAGCAGTCAGAGGTGGCTTCATCCTGGCACTGCAGTTCTTTGCCTTGCACTGCTGGTAGCCAAGGGTTCAGCAGCCACATCTCCATCTCATGTCCTCTGTCTCCCTAGCAGAGGGGATGTCCTGGTTCCAGAGGACCAGGGTAGGAAAAGCCACCTGGGACACCAGCAGCAGCTGCCAGGTGGGTGATGTGGCAGTGATAACGGGATGCAGCTGAGCCCATGGGAGGAGAGGATGGTTCAGGTGACCCAAATGGACCAATCACAGTGCTCCTTCCTATGGTGCTCAGTATAAAATGGTTCCCAAGGAAGGTGCTTCCTAAGGATTGTTGGTTAGTGCTGGTGAAAGTTGCCTCTCTGCCTTTTGTTCCAGAGAATTTCACTTATCCAAGTCTATCGAGGAGAAAAGCCTTCAGCAGAGATGGGAAGAACCCTTAAGAATATGTTCTTCTCCAGATCTGCTGCTCTTTTTCACCAAACTCTTCCCTGCAATGTGACTAAAGCAAGAAGTAAACATCTAGTGGAAGATGTACACAAGTCAGTATGGGCCCACCAAGAGCCCTGTGGGGACAGCAATCCCTTTCCACCCTGCCCAGGAACTGTCTGGGGGAACAGGCACAGAATGCTGCAGCAAAGGATGTCCTGGCACTGCTTAATTTACTGCTACAGATAGAACCTGGGTGAGTCTTGTCTGTTATCCCGCCAAAAATCTGGCCCTTATTGTTGGATTAGATTCTAAGCATCACTTTTTGCCAGGTGACTGTCTCTCTCAGGATTTGACTCTCTCTCTCTTTTTTTCAGGAATGTCAAAATGTATTTAGCTGACTCAAAAATAATAGTGACTTGGCCTTCCCCATGCCTAGTCCAGCCTATATATATATAACTAATATACAACACAGTACACTCTGTGGCATCCCTCTTTGTTCAACACAGAAATACAATATAACAGACATTTCTGTGAGCACTTGTGTAAAAGTATTTAATGAGTTATTTTCTGTAGCACTTAGTGACTGCTAGTATCAAATAATCAGCTTGAAGCATCCTTTGTGTGATGCCCTTCAAATCTATGCAGCTCCTGTTAGGGAATATTTTTATTCTCTCATTTATTTCACATTCCTGCAATGTTTTTCTTTCATCAGTTACGAATTTAAGACTCACATCGGTAGCATACTTCAGACTGAGTTCAATGGTGGGCACTGCAGTTACAAAATTATCCTGAGAAATTACAGGACCAAGTATAAGATCTAGAATTTAAGACATGTAGAGCTCAGCCCACTTTTGAGGATGACATAATCTCACCAAAAATGAATGTGATCCATTTTATATACTGATCTCATTCAACAAGGAGAAAATTTCTAAGTGTGCTTTTGGAGATAAATTCCC
This sequence comes from Florisuga fusca, assembly GCA_038090715.1. Lineage (NCBI taxonomy): Eukaryota > Metazoa > Chordata > Aves > Apodiformes > Trochilidae > Florisuga > Florisuga fusca. Next base: position 10,221,954 of record JAAWXA010000025.1, on the reverse strand, counting down.
TGCTTTTCCAGGGAGCAGATAAGGATTTCTTCCAATCCACTCTGTTTCTCCAGTTCAAGGCTACACCAGAAACTGGGCTGGTTTCATACCTCCATGCAGCCAGCAAATCATACTGACACACTTAAACAGTTTATTGATCTTGGCTGTTAACAACGGCATCACAAAACCAGTGATGCAAATGATGTTTTGTGGCATTTCAAAATCCTGTTCTTCCATGTTTTTGGAGCAATATGCCTGAGAGAAAGGGGAGAGAGCTAGCAGAAAGGTATGTTTCTGCAACAACTGTGTTTGTGTTAGGCTGGCACAATCAACACTTTTATGGAGTTTAACTAGCTTCACTCGTTTTGTAATTAGAAGTTTCATCAACACAGAAAAGAGAATGTGGCATTCGTGGCCTCTTAAGACTTTGATTTGTTTCCATTGCAGTGTTGATGCAGTGCAGACAAATAGGAGACTAACACTATTTCAAGGCATAAACTTTTGTAACAAATTTAACACGATGCTTTTCTCCACTCGGCTGTGTACCCTATGTATTGGCAGGATACAGATAATGCTAAGGTGCAGAGTGATTTTTTTTTATTTATTTTTTTAATTTATTTATTTATTTTACAAAATTTGTCTTCTTTCATAGTACTGAAATGTATAACAAGCAGCCTGGTATGCTTTAGAGAAATTATTCATCATCAAAGACTTTCCTTATTCAGAAAAAAATGTCCCTAAATTGTGTACAATTGCGACAGAGAAGATTTATCATTCTGCCATCTTGACAACCACATAGTTCATCTATGTTTTTCTTGTATACATCCACATATAGAGGTACATAATAAAATTTGGAGAAACTTCCTACCACCTATTTTTCTTACATGTATCAGTAGCACTGTATAATGAATCATCTCAAGTGCATGATCAGATCAGCTGCATGCAGCATATTCATCTGCCTCACTATAAAGGTTAATTTACTTCTACAGCAGTTTCAAATAGATGACTCTTTAAAAAACTCATGGTTACAACAGTGTTTCTTTTCTCTCTCAGTTTTCCACTGACCACTGAATGTACTTAAAAATGCAGATTAAAATTGAACCCTTGGCCCGAGGGAGGCATATGTGGGGTTCTGCACGCAGAGCTGAGGTGTGTGCTTTTCTTCCAGACTTACACCCAAACAGGTGAGAGTGTAAATTGGTGTGAATTACATATTGGGATCTAGAAAAAAAATTTAGGAAGACCTGATTTAAGAGGCTTGAGGATTTCATTCCTTGTGTTGCTTGACAGTAGGAATTTTCCTAATTTGACTGTAGGATTTTTCTTAGCTTGCTAGTCTGTGTCTTTCATGATTTTTTTTCTGTTAACTTTTTGCATGTGTACAAATTGCAAAATGGTGGAATTGTAGGGTTTGTGAGGGAATGCTTTCCTGATCTGCTGCATCATTATAAAACACACTATTCTCAGGAGCTGCCTGAAATAAAAGAACTTGCTTCAATATCCCTGAAGCCACTGTACTGAAAAGATATTTTCACTCTGAGCACCATGACCAAATAAACAAAAAAAAAAAAAAAGAAAAGATAATAGCTGAATTGAAAACATTTGCATGTTAGCATTATTTCTAAAAAGTGCATTGAAGTTAGTGACAGAAATTTGGAAACATTTGAAACTTAGTCTTGCATTCAGTCTGCTCTCTTTCCTTAAAAATTTCCTTGCTATCCCCTTCCTCCAAATCTAGTAATTGACCACGGGAATTCTCAGTCTTGTGCAGACAAAGAGTCCTTATTTTCTACTCTAAGAGTGCAAATCTTCTGTCTGCCTGTTGAAGTCTAAAAGGGACCCTGAGTTTTTCTTATTATATTTAGCTTATAAGGTTGGGAATGTGGGCAGGAGTAATGCATAAAAGTGCAGCTGGGCCCTAAAATGTTAGGAGACACTGATGATGTCTAGATATTGGACTCATCTTCATTAACATTGTCCATTAATTTTAATGAGGCTATGGTGGGGAGGACTGAATTTCAGCTCCAAGGTGGGAGAAAAGGTGTTTTAAGAGATTACAGTAGAATTTGGGCATAATTTCTGCCTAAATTTAAATATGGAGTTCTGGACATCTACTTTCATCTGCTCCATAACTTTTCCTGTAATTTCTCTCCTCAGGTTGTGCCTCTTGGGGTTCAGATGTGTGTCCTCCAGAGAAGCCCATGCCAGGGGTGCCTGAATTTACTCCCAAAAGATGAAGACTTACACAGCTGGAAATGGATTTCAAGATCCATCCCCATGCACTGCAACAAGGTTAGTTACACCTCCCACATTCTTATGAAAAGCCTTACTTGGTCCTGGCCATAGACACCCCACATGCAGCTTGTTGTAGTGCAATCTATCCTATTGGAAGGTCTTTAGAATGTCCAGTCTGAATCTTTTTTTCATGGTAAGTTAAGCCCTCTACACCTTGTTGTGTTCCCAGGGACACATATTGCTTCTCCTTGCAGGATGACAGGATAATTACTTTTCCCTTAATTGGCCTTTAACATCTCAAGGGTGTCCCGAGAAACCACAGTTTTTTTGGTTCTTCCTCAGAGGTCACATTTTTGAGATCATTCTTACTGGTCTATCCACTGCACTTGCTCTACCATTTGTGTATTTCATCCTGTGATTAATATAAATATAAATGTGGCCATGCAAGAAGTTGCCTTTGGTGCTTACAAACGCTCTAAGTTGTGGAGATGTCACCACAAGCCAGGGTTTCTCCCAGCTGCCTGGGCCCTTCTGTGCCCTGTACAATGCCTGTGGCAAGAAATCCACACATGAACTGAGCTTCTAGCAGCTAACATAAGAAAGGGAACATACACAAATGTCCTCTGACAGTTCAGCAGGCAGGCAGTGAAAGGATCCTTCATGGGGTGAATACTTACAGTAATGTGCTGAGAAAAAACCAAACATTTAGTTCTCCTGGCAGCAAATTAACCTTGCAAAAATCCATTCCCCTCTGCTCAGGGGAGGCCTCAAGCAAGGTCATGAGGACCCAGAAAGCAAAAAAAAAAAAAAAAAATTAATTGTTGGGTTTGGGAAAGCGATGGTGCTGAGACAAGCAGCTGGTCTTGCTGAGGTGCTCTCCCCTCCAGCAGCAGCAGTGAGACTGCCCCGTGCCCCGTCACGGGGAAGGGGAGCACGGGGGATGCACAGCCCTAGGTGCACAGAAGTGCCTCGGGTGTGTGTCTGCACCCAGCTGGGCAGCATGGCCAGCAAGGCTGCACCCCAGCCCCTGCAGCCCCNCCCAAGGGGATGCCACCCTGTCCCGAGCCCCCCAGGGAAGGTGGGGATGAGGGTGGGGGATCGCTGGCCACCCTGTCCCCCGGGGGCAACAAGCTGTGGTACCCAGGGATAGGTGGCTGTGCTGGGGATGCCAGCAGAGGGTGCTCCAGCCCATGCTGACTCTCTGAGGTTTGCGAAGGTTTTTCTTGAAAATTATCGCCTTGTTTAGAGTAGCACCTTGCTTCCTCTGCCCTGCTCTCTGGAGTGCCTTACACCACCTGATTTAGAGGATGGAGAGGACAGGCTGAGTTTTTGGGGGCCAGCTGTCAAGTGTGTTAATGACTAATGGCAGGTCTGTAGAAGAGAAGCAGACCTGTAAGAACTGGGACAAATGGGATGAACGAAACAACAGTTTGAGAAAAACACAGTGTTGTTGTGGCAATACTGAGGACAGACAAGGAACAAAATTAATTCTTAAAAAATAGATGTACTTTGATTCATTTTCCTAACTGAAAGGAGCCCTCAGGCAGTACTATGATTTTTTTTTCTTCTATTTTTATGCTGCAACAGCTGATATAAGTTGAGATTAAAAATGTTCTCCACAAACAGGGGAGTTATACAATAATGAAACTGATACTATAAGTTAAAGTCATCTTACTTCCCTTGTTTTAAGTCCAACATAACTTGATGCTAGCCTTGTAGCAAGAGTGCTGTAACTCTTTAGGCAAATCCACCTAGGCATTGATCCATGGGTCTCCAGTGCCTGCTTTGAAGCTACGCTACTCAGTTTTTAGATGCTTCAAGTACAGGAAACAGAGATACTGCAAGCTTAACTCTGTTTCTCACTTAAAAAAAAATGAGCAATCCTATTCTTTTTAATGAGGATCAAATGTATAGGTAATTGGTTAGGGGGTTTTTTTGCTTTGTTTTTGTTAGTTTTGTTTTAAAAGCATTGTAAAATGAAGACTCATCCAGTATGCCTATCTAGTAATCCAGTACAGTGGACAAGACTTTTTAGCAGGCAAAGGTAACAAGACACTGCCCAGACACCATTTCTACATCTCTTCTTTCTCTCTGTTGTTGCTTGTACTTTACTCTGCTCTACACCTTTGTTCTATCTGGACTGGTCTAATAGTGTCAAATCCATCCACTTGAAACCAAGGAGCAAAATGAGGAAAACTTGACTTGATTTGGATATTTCCAGCCCTTTGCTTCGGAGATGCAGCATCAGCTCTGTACTTTGCATCCCCTCCACGGCACAGAGAGAGAGAATTTAAGTAAGATCTGATGCTGGTCCTGCAGTAGCCCAAAGTGAAAATGGAGCTGCACACCTCATTCTCTGTGCCCCATGTGTAGGGCTGGGATCACATCAAGCTGCCAGATCTTGTTCTTTCAGAGATCTGTAATAAGGTTGCACACAGCAGTCAGTCTGGAGGGATGGAGTGAGTTGAGCTTCCTCCTTTGCCATTCCATCTCAAATGGGCACTGCAGGCAGCAGAGGGGCTCCGTGGGCTCCATCTTTCAGCAAGGGAGCATTTGTTTGTCATCCTCAGCCTTGCTTTTTCCCACTGTTCAATCCATCCCCTGCACAGCCAGGGCTGAGACTACAACAAAAAGAGATTCTAGTGTCATGCCTTCCTCTCTCCAGCTGTCTGTCTTGCTGTTCTTGCTTATTTGTGAAGAGATCAGTGGGAGTGATACCTGGAAATTGCTTACACTCCTTAATCTCTAAAGTGTGTCTTAAATGGTGCTGCCCTGTTGCTGTAGCTCTGCAGTGCTTACCTAACACTTCCCCCTTGCCTCTCACACACTTCATTTACAAATGCTATTATTTCAATATATACCAAATAGATTAGCCTTAAGGAAGGCAATAAAATCTTGTGGGAGTAGCCCTCTAGATGGAGGTGCAATAATTTAGTGTAATATAAAGAAGGATCAGGATATGCAACTTGAACCTGTACAACTGCTGTCAGTAAACTTTAATTCTCTGCACAGGGACATGCTAAGAGCTGCTCAACCAAGGAAGCATTTGGACATCACAGTCCATATGCATGTGTTTTGGGCCGCACAAAATATCATGTGCTATGGCAAAGATGCTTTATTTGCTCTGCTGATAATTTCTACTTTTATTCTTTGAATGAAATAGCATTACTAAAAGTAATGCTGTTTCCAAATGAAAGCATCAAAAGGTTTCATTCTGAAATTGCCCAAAGAAACTTACTGAATGCACACAATTCCCTTCCTCCTCTTCTTTGGACTCAAATGACCCAGGAAATCAAGCTAAATTTGCTAGTGTTTCTATTGCTGTACTGTAATGAAATTTTGCTGTACTGTAATTTTGCAGATTTGGGTTCAGCATCAATGTGTTTTCAAAAACTGTTCCTGCAATTTTTATTGTTATTTATTATTTGCATTAGCACCTGTGGGTCTAGGGGTCCTTGCCTGGCTATGTAACAGTTTTATGCCTCTGATTCTTTATCTTTTTCAACATCTCTGGGGGATGCTGATGCATGAAATAACTAAATTCTACTGCTTTGTTTGAATTAACTGGTTAGTTAATTATATAAGTGGTGTGCATAAAACGTTGGATACTGTGAAGGAGACAGCAGGCATGACTCCTGATGAACCACCCCATAATATGTTCCAGATTTGGATCTCCTCATTTTCATTTTATCTCCAGTTTAGAGTAGTCACATGAAAGAGCAAATGAATGAGCTCTAAGAAATTCACACCACGCAAGATTACTATAAGTAATAAATCTCCTGCAGTAAAGGAATTTGTATAGAAATAATGAAAGTATCGGATGCTAAGAAGAAGTAAAACCAGCTGTGTAATATAAAAGAAAATCTTTATCCTCATCTCGCTGGTGAAAACTAACTAAAAAAGAATCCATTACATAAATCATACACTTTGAAATTATTTACATAAAAACAGATGGAGAGAGTTCCTACTGCAATAATGAAGTTTTAGCAAAGTCTGCCTCCCACACAGTAACCATCTTTCTGCAAACAACAGGGTTTGTTCTGATGTCACCAGGGGTGTAAATCACTGGTAGCTGCCCTGACTTCCCTGGGAGCTCAGGTACCAGGCTGGGCAGAGCCTATTCTTGTGGCTGGAGTACCCTGAGAGTTTCACAGTTACAGCCTGCAGAAATGTTGGGGTCTGCAGGAGGTCAGTGTTTGTACAATCCTGCTTCCTGGGGCTGGTGGATGATGTGCTGGTAGTTCTCACAGCCCCCAGTGCAGCCTGAAGGAGCATGTGCTCTGCTGAGCACTCCTCAGCTTTGCTATTAATTACCCCAATGTGCTTTTATGTGTTTGACCATTTATTAATTCTTTTTCCCCCCATGCTGATAAGAAGTCAGCCCAAAGGCTTTTTTGTGGTCAGACAGGTGGGACCACATCCCTCTTGGATGATATTTTCAGTCCCAGAGCTCACTGCAGATTTTTGGCTGGGCTTTTGGCATGGGTGTGGGCTCTGCCCCTGCAACACTCCCTGCCTGCTGCTGCTGAGCACTTGGCTCTGCTCCCACCAGCCTGTGCACCACATCCCACAGTGGCTTGGGAAACCATGTCCTGCCTCCTTAAAGCTCTTTTGCTCTTCCCAGTTCCTCTTCTTTTAAAAAATAAAGTGAAATCTGTGATTGCTACCAGGGCGCATGGTGCTTCTCCCACCAAACAGTCCCCCATAGCAGCTAATAATGCTCCTGTGCTGCTTCTTCAGCTGCTGTCAAAAACTGCTGCCATGTCAGAAACATACTATTCCTGTCAAAATAACAGCCTTCATTTCTTCCACATGATGGAAATATATGCTGTCCCTTTAAAAATGTATCGCAAAATCAGTGTTCATAAAATATGAGTCAAGTTTCCATATACCTTAATCAAATTCTAGAGGGTCTCTGGAGGACAGCACTTACACTGCAGCTGTGCAATGTGAAGTTTGTTCCAGTACTGATTGAAAATATATTTGTGCTTCCTTCATTTTTGCCAGTGAAAACCCCAAGGCACTTTCTGCAGGCTAAAGGCACCGTTATTCAGGGTGACAGTGATGGGTCACAGAGATGGAGCAGAGAACTAACTAGTGGGGTGGAAACTAGCAGAGTTCCTGAACTGATGTCAGTCTTGAAACCTTCAGAATAAAATGTGTCTGTCTTTCCCATTGCCTATATTTATTCTGTGGGGGAACAGGCAGGGCCAGGTTTGTGGGAGCTATGGAGGTTGCCTGTAAAAGCAATAATGTGATTGGGTGTCATAGTTCTTAACATGCTTTCTTTAAATGAGCAGTGGAGTTTCTGGATTTGCTCAGTGTGGGGTTTTTTCCCTTTCTTGCATTGCTTTTGTCAGCAGTAACCATTGCCCACCCTACCCAGCTGGTGTAGGACAGTCGTGGCAGCACCCATGGTTTGTCTAGGCTGTTTATTTTCTTCCCAGTCAGAGCATCTCCACCCAACCCCAAACTTTCCATCAGGAAGCATTTTACCTTTGTGGCCTTTGCTCTTTCTTGATGCTCCTGGGAAGCCCATCTCTTTGCTAGCCAGGAACTTTCTTCCCTCTGGCAAGGTGGGACCCTCCAAGGCCCAGGGCAGTGGTAGCAGGGAGATTTTCAATAGAGGGTACTGCAGTCCTGAAGCTCCAGCTAGCATTAGGTTTTAATCATTGGTTGTCCTCAGCTGATGTATTAGGTGAACACAGTCCTTCAGCTTCAGATAGACTTCAAAAGCCTAAAACCAACTCAAAACTCAGATAAAAATCTTGGAATTAAAGCAAAAGCCACTTCAATCCTTGAACTACTCTGACCATGAGGCTTTGAACATCGTGCTATTGTGCCATGTGCATGGTACACCCAGGTGAGGTGGAGGTAACCCATGTGTGTTGAGGCAGAGGAACAGTGGCCACTGCCCATTCACCAAGTTCCCAAGTGCAGGGACTGCTATCAGCTCCAGAGGAACTCCTGTGATTGCAGCAGGATAAATCCAAGTGTACAGAACGTGGCCCCTGTGCCTTCCTGGTCACTTTCAGATGGGACTGATCTGGCATTTTGAGGCCTTGGCACTCAAACCACAGCAATCCATCACCCTCAAAATTATAGTGTTGGTGGCTTTTTGAAGAATACCAGAAATCAGAGATGTGCCAGTGGAAGGTAGTTCTTCAGTCACAGTGCATTGTCCAGTGTTTTCTCCAATCCAGTTTTAAATAATTCAAGCAATTAAGCTTCCCTCATCATTTCCCTGGGGTGGATATGCCACAGACACGTAAACCTCACCATTATGACATTTTTCCTAATATTTCACATAAAGTTCCTTCATTGTTTTGCTGTCTCAGGAAAACATTCTGGTTGTATGTCACTGTCAAATAAAAGAGAGAGTCAGCAGTTTTAGCATCTGACACAGCCACCTCCCTGGAGCTGATGTCCATTTTGCTATTCAGAAGATCATCAGGCTGCTTCACCATTCCTCTCCAGGCATGACTTCATTTTTATGAATTACCAAACCCATCCATTTATTATTACTGGCAGCAAATAAGTTCCACCCATTCTTGAGGACATAAGAAATAATCCAGCTCTAGACATCACCTGAGCAAAGGCACTTTATAAATGAGTGGAAACCACACGTTTATCTGCAGCCTGACAGATATTCATAAAATGAAGAATTTAATGAAAAATGAACTGCACAACAATGTCACATTCTTACTATTACATTTCAAAGTTGGTGATGATACCTCTTTTTATTGGTCAAGTTTTCAGCTACAGCTGCTTTAAATTTTGTCCCAGAAAACCCCTGCTTGTAAGCCATTGTTGCTCACTCCCTTCCTTGCTGCAGCATCCTTGTTAGACTTTTGCATTCAGATCCATGAAACTCAGCCTATAGTCTCTATATTGGTTGACCAATACAGCTCGTGTCCAGATTGAATACTGAATCAAAAGAAAGAGCACAGGAAAATATTTTGTGCCTTGTCTGCTTTCTTTTAATTAAAAAGCAGCATTTGTCTTTATAATAACTTAATTTTATGCTCACCAAAGATGGTGAATCTCATGCTTTCAAAACATCCTTTTGGTTGAAATGAGGAAGGATATGGCAATATTGATCTCTGGCTTCTGCCAGAAAAAGGTACTGAACCCACTTGTGGAAATTGTATTTGTTTATAAGCTTCCTTCATATATACTTATGAAGGAAGCTTACAAAGATGCTGAAAGAGTGTGAGCCGTGTATATTCTTCCCATAAAAGTAATTATATCCAGATGCAGAATAAAAATGGCTACTGCAGAATGTTGCTGCACAGACATTTTCCACCTTTAACTACTGAGCACTGCAGTCAATTTTTCCTAAGTTTTGAAGTGTCTGTAAATACTCCAGGTGTCCTTTCACAAGGTACTTTCTGGAAGAATACAAAAGGAGAGAGGGAATGACGGTGCATACCTGTATCTGAAATTTGGATTTCCCCTCAAGGAGTTCAGTTTGCAGCAAGGTGTGGAAGGACTGGAGATGGTTTTTAAGATTCAAAGCCAAAGATGTAGAAGGCTGCTGAAGTGGAGAAAGAGCCTGAACCTTCTGTAGGCATTGCTGTAGGGCTTAACATGGTTTGCATAGCATGTTCAGTGTTCATCAGTGTGTAAGAACCCCCAAATGATTTTTAATTTCCTATGTGCCTACAGCACAAAGTTTCTCAACACTTTGCAAATAGCGATGGAAGCTTTGGTCCAAATCTTGCAGTCTTCACTCAAGCAAAGTTTCCACTTGCTCAGCAGATGTCTTAATGCCATTTACTGCTCAGAGTCAGACCCAGAGAGGAGTTGGACCTTCCCCCTCAGCAAAGGCAGAGAAACCTGTTCTGATGCAGAAGGCAGGATCAGCTGGTTTGCCACCTCAGCACCCTCTGTGACACAGCTCATTTTTCAAAAACTAAGTAGTATTTTACAGTTTTCTTTGTATGTCACCATAACTTTCAGTACTGGTTTGGGGTTTTTTTATGTCCTCCTCTGTCAACCTGACTGGTGTCAGGCTAAGCTTAGATGTTTAATAGGGATTTTTGGGTTTTTTTTGAGATATCCTTAGATTTGTGGACCTAGAGATGCAAGCTAAACAAAGTTGTCATGTAAGTTATTATTAGAGCTCTGTTAGATATTACCAGGCATCTGTAAGCAAGTTAGCCATCACTGCTATATGTTTGAACAGGGCAGTGATTGCTTGTAGACATTTTGATTGCTGTTGTGGAAGGCAAAAAAAAAAGCCTTGGTATACTTATACCTGCAAATTTACATATGTGTCTGCAGACATAATGGACTGATCTCTTTGCTGAGCTCTCCCAGCAAAGCTGAAATTAATGAAAGGGCATCACTGAGTTCAGTGGAGTTAAGCCCATGCCAAACCAATGTCATTATGTGTAAAATCAAGTTTCAAGTACCTTTTTTAGGCAGTAGAAATATTTCAAACCCACTCTGCCCTGATTCTGTAAACCCTGTGCAGGTACACCTCTGGGGTTAGGCTCTCTTTGCTTGTAACATCAGGCTGATAACTTTGTATGTCTGAGACACAAAGAGTAGAGTCTGGCTTCATAAAATGTAGACAAGGTAATACATACAAAAATAAAAATGAGTTCTTTTTTATCCTACCCAGTTCATTTAACTGATAAAGACAATTGATGACTTTTAACTTGAGCATCTCCTGTCAACAGACATCCGAGCCTTAGAATTAAAAAAAAAAAAAAAAAAAAAAAAAAAAAAAAAAAACCTTTGCTGATACTTCAGATGGGTTTCATTTCACATTGCAGAATTGCCAAGGGGAGAAGGGAGAGGGGAGTGGCTGTTGGACTTAGCATTTTTGCACATTTGGAGCAATGTTTGAGGGAAGCAGAGTGAGGGGCATAAGCTGGGGACTGGGCTACAGCTGGAGTTTGCAAAGTGCTTGTGTCTGTGTGCACATCATCTGTGAGCTATTAAGCTCTCACTGCTTTTGCCATCTAATATCTTTGTTCAGGAATGTACATACTTCAAAATAAATTAGATGGGAATACGGTATCTTGTATCTGTCTTAACTCATCTGTCTCTGCAGAAGGAAATTCCCCACTTCTGGGGTCCAGGACTTCCCAGCTGCCCAAAAGCAGCCACAGTGATACTTGAAGCCCCTGTCACCTGTGTGCAGAGGGAGACAACAGGCAGTGAGCACTCCTGTGAAAATCAGTGTGTGGCTCGTGAAGTGGTATGTCAGGGTCAAGACCCAAACCAGTCTGGCCTACTGGCTGAGTAGTCACCACTGCCTTCCAGGTATTTATTTATTTATTATTGTGATTGAGTAAAAATAAAAATTAAAAAACAAAACAAAACCCCCAAACTGCAAAACAAACAACAAAAAAAACTACCCCAAAACCAAACCAAACCAAACAAAAAACCCAACAAAACCAAGGTAGTGAAGACTGCATTTCCAAGGGCATGAAGGGTAGGGTGGCAGCCAGCCAGCTGCTGCCCCAAAGGGGAGCTGTGCCCTATCTGGAAGAAAGCAGCAAAACCCCCTGACTGGGGGCACCTTGGATGCTGCTGTAACCCCCTCCTAATTAACACTGATGAAGGATTTGGGCTGAAATTATGTTGCTCAGACTAAACATATTAAATGCATTACAGCAAATGAGTCCACGTTCCCTGGTGACTTGAGCCCTGTTAAAAAGCAGCTATGGTAGTTATTAGAGCATTGCCTTTAGCTACTGCTTTGTGGATTCAGAGCTTCTTGCATGTAAAAAATGTGATCAGAGGTGGGTTTCTCTGTGACAAACAGGCACTTATTAGCAAATCAAAGGGACAGGTATCATACTTCACCATGGACCAACAACCGATGTCTTCTGGGGCCCCAGGAGATCTTTTCTCTAGGAGCAGGGTTAGCTGAGAGTCTGTTGTGGGCTTTCCCCCAGGCACAGCAAAAAACCAGGTGGCTGAAGGAGACTGACACACAGGGACCACTGACACACAGGGACCACTGACAACTTCATTAATACAAGCAGGAAAAGGAAGACTTCTTGGGTCCTGCCCAAGTGGTTTACATATGTTGGTGCTCTTCCCCTTGGAGGCTTCCTCCCTGTGGGAAAGAGAGAGGTGAAGTATGGGCTTGGGGAAAATTGCCATTTAGGGGCAGTGTTTGCCATGGCTTACAGTTGTGTATCCTTTGAGGGCTGCAAACATCTGTTAGGGATGGGAGCTGCACTGCTGAGCACACGGAAACTTGAAGTTTCCACAGGCTACACAGTTCAAGCCCTGAGTAAAAAATGCCACAAGTTTTGAGTCCAGCTGTCATCTGCTTTTCCAAGAGACCATTTCCTGTAAATTCACCCAGGCTCACCCTGAGTTGCTGCAAAATGCAGGGCTCTTTGGGGGCTGGAGCCACCTTTGTCCCCTGGGAGTCTTTCAAGTTGAGTTACTTGCTCTGTAATGGTGAGGTTAGCCTGTGACTGCTGGCATTTAACCATGCAGGTAAAATAGCAGTGTGTCTCCTATCATGTATTAAGATTATTGCTACAAAGTGGGATGGGTTTGTTGCTTATTAATTCTTGGGATGATGACACAGGTAACAGTGTTTTTTCTCTTGCAATTTCAAGTAAAGAAAAAGTCATCCTAATGTGACCAAAAGCAACGTGTTTTCACTTACAAATATTTTATTGCAAACATGTTCTGTGAAAAATAATGGTTGGATTTGATCTTATGGGTATTTTCCAACCTAAATGAATCTATAATTCTATGGTCTTTCTTACAGTCAAGCAGTGTAGCTAAGCATTTGCCTTCTCCTGGCTTCTTGAACCTCAGATGCTTATCATTTTAGTTTTCAGTATTTACAAGTAGGCTTGTTGCCAGTGATATAAACCTAGAGTGTCATTGAACCAAGACTGACAGATTAAAATACTTCTCTTGAAGAGCTGGGTAATGTAGTAATTACAAGTGGAAATGGTCATACAAGGGCTATGAAAGTCTGCAACAGCTACATCTGGGCCCTGTGAAGGGCTCCTGGGGTAAGGAGTACCCAGAAAACTTTGCTCAGGTCAGCAGGGGTTCTGCTTCATACTGTGGTTAATTAAAAAAAACATGAAACCCCGACATGGCTCACTTCCAGCCCTACAGATTGGTGAACCTCAAATCCACCTTGAGCTTCATCCTTGTACCTCATCCCTTTACTGCTGCATCCTCATGTGCTCCCCAGCACCCCCTGTTCTGGTTTCCTCCTTGAAATTCCTCTTCCCAGCTCTGCTGCTGAACCACTCAAGCCCCAGATTCATCCCAAGAAAATGCCCTGCAGCACCAAGGAGGGTTTGTGAGGACTGCACAGTCCTATTTCAAGGCTGATGGTTAATTTAATTTGGGTAGATGTTTGTCCTCAGAACAGCTAATTTCTCCTCAAAATAAGCTCCCTGTTCTCTCCTATCCTAAGAGGCATCACTTTGATGCCCGGGCTGGGGAGCTGACACAGGAGCATTGTTTGACAGATAACATTGGGCTGATCCCAAATTCCCAAAGGAGGCAGATGGTGAAACAAGGCTGAGACAAGGTCAGATTCCAGTTTCTTCTGGTGTTTGTATAAAGAGCAGATCAGGTTTCTTTCTGTCAGCTCAGATTCAGCTATGAGCACAGAACTGGTATAATTTATAAAATGACAGTGTTTTCTCAAGTCTTCACATGAATTGATCCTTTTGTTGTTTTGGGTTTTTTTTTTTTTCCCCATTTTGCTCCTCATATAATTTATTTCCTATTAAACAAAGTCAGGCTGAGACGTAAGCATAATAAACATTATACCTTAAAACCTAAAAAATCAGTCCTATTACAGCCCATAGAGCCATGGAATGTACAAGTCAGATTTCTTTTCACTTCATACTTCAAGAGGTTTCCTTTGTGAACAATCTGAGAATTCAAGGTGGAAGGTTGTCTTATAGCTGAACTGTGAAATACATGTGACATATATATGTGCATGTGCTTACTCTTAATTACACTTCATATGTATTCAGCTATATAAGGGTGACAGAAGGATGGATGTTTCTGTTCCTACCCAAATACAACAGGATTACATACAGGACCCCGAGTCTGTGGCCATCCCTCTCCCCAGCCCAGATAACGTCACCTATACCTAAGATGTTCGTGCTTCAACTAACTTTTCTTTAAATCCTCTGGTGATGAGGGCTGAAAAAATTTCTTGAGCATTTTATTGCATGACTCAGTACCCTTTCTGGCAAAATGTTTTTCTTAAGTCACTGCTGCTGAAGTGGCAGTCTGTCCTTCTGTGTCTCAGATGAAATGGACACAGAGAAGTGTTTCTCCCACTCCTTCTGGCAACAAGTTTTTACAGGCAAGCATGTCTCCCTTAATGTCTTCTGGACTTCATAACTCTCTGACCTTACCAGTCTCATGGTGCAGTCTCCTTGTTTGTTCTTATCCTGGCTGCCTTATAAATGAGTGGGGAAGCAAAGCACAGGATTCAACCCATGCCAGCCCAAAGGGAGGAACAACATCTAAAATGGTGTTCAGGAGCCACGGGTGGCTGGTCCCACACACAGAAAAGTGTGGGTCCATGGGGTGGCTGATATCAGCTGGAGGTTTTGTCACTTCCAGGTTTCACATTTTCTTTGTCAGTATTTAGGGCTGCAGGCCCCAAACACTCAAACCAGGAAAACCATGCAGCAAAGCAAATCCATGCTTGCCAGGGATAAGCCTCCACCTTTGCTCTGGGAGGAGTAGGGATGCTCAGTGCAGATATAAGGCTGATGTACCCCATCTCCTAACACTACAAGGCTGAGCCAAAGAGCCACCAGGGTCCCAGTACCTAAAAAGGTTTTGCAGGGATCTGGATAAGCTATCTGTGCCCTGGAATTCCCAGGTCCCACTGCCCCAGCTGGAAGGGTTACACGTGCCTGGTGGTGTCTCCTGAGCCACCTCTGCTGACTGGAACTTGCAGATGGGACCATTTCTCTTTTAAGTTGAGCTCTTGAAGGACTGGGGCAAGTGCAGTGTCTCAGCTACCCCCCTGTACCTGTCTGAGACTCAGCACTGGGGTGGGATCTGCAGACTTTCAGCACCAAATGAGTCTTCATTTCCAGAAAATTGGTTTTTTCAGCATGAATTCCAGCATGATCTTGGTGGATACTTTCCTTGAACTGAGCACCCAAACTGTATCATGCTGCAGCCATTAAAAATGCCTTGGTGGGCCTTACCCTGCTTCTTCCACCAGGCTGCTCATTTATTCACTTCATCAAGTTATATTAAAAGAAGTCCTACTCTTTCTGTGTATTTTGTAAATAGTGGAGTCATAGTTATCTCTTAGGTTAGATCCATTTTTTAATTGGTCAAGTCCTGTGGAAATGAGGCAAGAATCAGCAGCAAGAGGTTGGAATGAAAAAACCTCTAACACACCCTTGCAAAGTACACTAAGGGATGAAAATGGAAAATAATGTTGAAACAGTGGGATAGTTCATCTCTGGCAAAAATCCATTTTTATGGTAAGAGTCAGGGCAAGGGTGCTGCCAGCTCATCGACCTGCAGGGCTCACAGGGCCAGGCAGAGGTGGTGGAGGGATGTGCTGTGGTGGGACCAAGGTCTGTGGCTGCTGCCCCAGCTGAAATCACAGGGGTGGTTTGCTGAGGGCAAGGGCATGAGTCCCCAGGACAAGGTCAGCCTCTGGAAGGGAAAAAAGAAAAAAAAAAAGTTGTAATTCTTAAACTGTTGGGGGATGAAAAAGCTTTGCTGAAACCCAGTCTTTCAAACAGCGTGATGATCTCGAATCCCTAGAATTTTAAACTAATGAAAATGAGATGGAATTAATACAAACAGCCTCAAACCAGGCAAAGGAAAAACAAAACCCCATGCAAGCTGATCTGATGAAGATTATGGAATATAAGTGCCATTCAATTTTCTGGAATACCACATTATTTTTTATTCTGATGTTAACAGGAAAATATTTTACAGTCTCTCTCAATAGGTTATGTTGGACTCGATTCCAGTGTCTCCTTTTGCAATAATGCTAATGGCAAAAGAAATGCACATCAATGTTGTTTTAGCTGCAGTTAAAGTGCCAGGGAACTCAGACCTACACTGTGTACTATCACCTCGTCAACTGGTAAATTACTAAATCGGAATTTTATGAAATTACTCAATCAATATTTGTGCAGATGGCTTCCAGGAAAAAGCACTCAAGTGTCTGCTTAACTCCAGTGTGTAACAGATGGCCAGAGATGAGGCACTTCTTTTCAGACAGGCTCGTACTGACATTTTAAGATAGCTTCCTTTAGTTGCTTATTAGTTCTACAAGCCAGCCATTAAATTTTGCCTTATTTATTACAGTTAAAATAAAATGCAGTCATTTATAAGGCCTTTAAGAAATGTAGCATGTTAGCTATAAAGAAATTAGGTGCAAGCTATCCCTTCAAGTTTCTACTTAATTTGAACTTGTAGCATTTAGATGTTAGCAGTTACTTGTCTATACTTTTACTGCAATTCTTTAATGAATTGTGGATCAGAGCAGGCCAGCCCTTATTACTATTTGACTTCTTCTTCTTCCTTCTTTTTGCTACTCTGAACACCAGTCAGGCTCTGGGCAGCCTAACAGCTCTCCAGATGGACCAGCAACACCGCATTCTGCAGACTGCAACTTAAATCACTGTCTCAGGTTGTAGTGAGGGATGTTTCATGTGTGAGCCTGCCAGCCAGCTGTGTCCCCCTGGGCTCACCAGCAGCCCCCATGTCTGCCCCAGCCATGGTGGTGGGCAAGCCAACCTCAGCTCTGCTGCTGCACCCTCACCTCTAGCACCTGTGTCAGTATGTCCAGGTTTAAGCTTCTTCCTTACATGCAGAAAAGGGTGAAAGACTCCTTCAAAAACCTCCAGACTACCTTCATGACTATATACAGCTTGGTCATTTATAGTCCCATTGCACAGACAGACATGAGTGAGCTACCTCCCTTCTACCACGATATAAAACACACGTTCTCTGTTAGACCCAAACTGTTTCCACCAGCCTCAGGCTCTGTCACCTCTAATGCACAGTAATGGATTCCCTTACGTTTCTCTTCCATCCATCCCTTTCAGCCTCCCAGCTGTGATTACTTGCATAGAAGTTTTAGTTTTTAAGTGGCATAACCTATCTGTCTGCTATTTCACACTTGTTTCTGAAATAGGTGTGACCACAACAGAGTACAACGCGTTTCGGAATATAAAGGCAATTTCCCAGCATATCCCTAAGCACTACATATCCCCCTTCAGTGACTTTTAGATGAGTTCTTCACCTGAATACATCTTTGTTGGGCTTTGCATGCTAACCATACACTTCACTGAGTGTTATTGTGCAAGACTAGCATCACCAGATGTATATTCTGCTTTTTGATACCATCCTGAAAACAATTACGTAGTGACTTCACTATTCACTTAAAATCTTAGCTTTGTGCTAGTGAGCTGCTTGTCAGAAAACATTTATGATAGGATCCAGTGAAATTCTTCATTGAAAAACTACTATTAAACCCCTGGACAGCTGGCATTTTTCACTATCATTGCATGCACCACAGCTGAGATGTTAATGAGCAATGAAAAGGTTCTCTGCAAGATCCATTCTGTCACCCCTGTGTTTTGCTTACCCTGTGAGGGAGAGGTGTGCCAAATTGTTTTTGAAGTATTATTGCAACAGTTGGGGTGAAGAGTAGTTTCACTGAACATCTCAGAATTGTTTTGCTATCCACAGCTGTGTGCCACAGCCTAGCATCAGGATGCTTGGTCCTTTCGAGAGCTCGAAGGCTGGTCCTGCTCACAGGGCAGGTTCTGCCCACCAGAGATGCCAGGAAAAAACCAACAAAAACCACACCTAAGACATTGGTTTGTTTCTTTTGATGAAGGGATTGAGAAAGAGAAGCTCTCTTGAGCAGCAAATAGTTTCACAAGCATTTCTCATCAGCCACAGTGGAATTCTCAAAATAAGATCAATTTTGGTGTTATTTCACACCAGGAAAATCTTGCAGAATCCCCTGATTATTTCAACATCACCCTATTAAACAAACCAGATCCTCATGGCAATTCATAAAGCCAGTTTCTTCTTCAGTGTACCTCTGTCCCTTAAGGAAGAGACTGATGTCAAAACACAGAAAGGAGGACCCTCCAGTGATGCCCACTTCCAAACCTGCTTAGTTCTCAGTAGCTCTCCTCACTCTTCATTCCCCTTCATCTTCTCTCTCCCCACTTTGTGTCTGTCTGGATAAGAACCATGAGATTCAATAAAGACTGAAGTGCTAAGGTTTTATACTCACTGTTCTGAAATGGAGAAGGATTTCACATGGGTGTTTGAATCTTACAGAATTCTCTACCCTGACACTTTATCAGGATGTGTAACACTTTTTCAGCTAAACCCCCTGAGTGTTAAGTAAGTTTGCTTTGGCCATGATGACACACACACACATTTGCAAGGATGCATTTCTCTAACAATTAGTTTCTTCTTTCCCCACAAAAATGCTGCTGTGGAAATATTTTTGCTCTCTGCTGAGCAGAGTTCTCCCCATCTGCCTCTGACCCAGACAGAAGGCAAGACTCATTAAGCACATGGGACTGGCTTTAATTAATTTGATGAAGAGGAAACTTCCATTATGGATGTACCAATAACAGCACAACATATACTGTATGCATGTCACTATTTTCCCTAGCCTAGGGAAGCTGGGTTCTGAGTTTCTTCATTTATTTAATCACAAAAGGTTTCTTTTAAATAACAAGTTTGTGTCACTAGTCTCTGTCTTCTTATTAATAGCCTGTCTTAGAAGTTGTTGTACACCAAAAAAACCCTGAAACTTTTCACATAATAGGGGCTTGCAAGCTATACAAACTGCAGGTTTATTTTCCAATAATCACTGAAAAAAACACCCCTTCTATAGTAACCCTTACATAGTTCCGCATAAATATTTATATTTGGCCTGTATTTTTAAAAAGCATCATCCTTCTTCTCCAGAACCTTACAAAACCAGCTGAAGAGAGAGGTGACCTGTTCCAGCCAAAGCACGGACACAACCCCACTCCATCATTTAGGGCATTCTCATGGCCCAGGGGGGCTGTTGGGCACAAAGCTTCCTAGGTTTCTGCATTCAGCACACAGCATAACTTGCAACTGGACCCTTTTCTGTGCAAGACACTTATTTTCCCTCTGAGGCTCCTTTGGCAGTGTCTGCAGGAAGCACGAGGAGTCAGCTTCCTTTTTTTTTTCTGGGATTGTGGGTGAGGGGGAAAGCAGTTGCTGAATTTTGGCTGTCTCCAGCAGTGGGCCACAGACAGGGAACAGCAAGTCCCCGTGCTGCCTCCCCACTGGCAACCTTCCCTGGCCTCAGGCAGGGAGAAGCTGCTCTAAGACAGGTTTAATGAGTGTCCTTGCTAGTTTATTGCCATTCCTTCATGTCCTTTGCTTCTTTTAATCAACACTTTGAGAAGGCAGCTGTGTGGTTATTGTCCCATAGAACATTATTAAAGTCTAGTGGAAGTATTCATTTAGTACTGGCAAGCTGGGTATTTCATATAACTGCTACTTTTTCATCATATAGCATGTTATTAAATGTGTTTTGAAAACCACTTGTGGATCTCATTATACCAACTGTATAACATTGATACTTGCCTGTCCAAGCAAAGCAGCCCAATGCACCAGTCTACCAAGGAGACATTTATGTGGGCAGGGTGCCCACTGGGCTGAAACCTGCCTTCAGACATCAGTTTCCTCCAAGTCCAGATAATTCCTCAGTTGTCCTTTTTAATGGAGTTTTTATGGCAGTTTGTGCTACCAGAGAAGTGTTAAAGGGCCAGTTGGGGTAGAGGGAGAAGAAAAGCCAAAGGATGGAAGTGACCACTGCCATTTGGTGCTGCCCCAGTCGCGGGGGATTTGGAGGAATAAAGGCTGCTGGTCAGAGCAGTGCTGCTCCAGGCTGGGTGCTCTTGTGCTGAGGCAGCTATGAGCAGCATGACTGAACCTGGCTCCTTCATCTCCAGCCACAAACCCCTGTGTTTCAGAAGCAGGCTGTCTGAATCCTTTTCCAGCTAAACCGCAGTCAGTTAAACAACAAAGCTTTATGTGTTCACACCATCAGCATCCCCACCATTGGGCAACCACTGCAGCTCACTGTCCCTGTCCTCCCAGGGGCTCTGTCCAGTGCCTGACTCACTCAGAAACAGTGTCATGCTCTGTGTGTTGCAACTCATTACATCACTGGGACTGCAGTCCTCAAAAACCCTCCTGCCAGCAAGAACAAGAGCATTGTTGTTGCCTTGATGAGCAAAGGCAGCTCTTTGGGTTCAGAAACTGGAAGGTGGACCCACAAGAACAAGCTCTTGCATCTTAGCATCAAGCCCTCTACAGATAGGACCACATAAACTCCTTCCCCTGAGCAAGGATTCATGCCTCTCTGTATGCTGGTATGTGTGTGAGTGGCTTTTACTGAAGCTTAAAAGAAGTATGTGCCAAAGTATACATAATAGTTCACTGATGGTCACTTTGTAAAAGTTTATAATGAGAAAAATGAGAAAAAAAAAAAACATTTTCTTTAACTAATATGCAAAAAACTCTAAGCTGAGAAATGATCAGATATTCTGAACGTGTGAAAAATGAATAAAGGAAAGGCTCATCTCTGTGCCAGGACATTTGCACACCCTGAAACTCCAGCCTTAGCTCCTATTTCTAGGCCGATGCATTTTTCCAAGGCTAAACAGACAGCAGAACAAGCTGCTGCACCACCCTCTGCTAAATAAGCTGTTATTCACCTGCTAGAAAGGTCATTCTGTGCACTTCTCAGGAAGGTGCCCAAAGCATCTGCACTGATCCCTCAGCCTGTTCAGTAAAAAATGCCACGCTTACCCAGTCAATCAGTATGGATTCCCCATCCTTTTCCAGAAAATCTGGGGATGGGGAGCAGGAGGAAATACTCCAGCTTACTCTTTGTAAACCAGTATTGTAATGATGAGCTGCCATATGTCAGAGTTGCAGAGCCCAGTTACCCTATCTTGGAAAGCAGATCCTGAGGAAAGCTTTCCTATTCCTCCTTCAGCACCATGAAATGCTGTGTATCACTAAGAACCTCTTGAACATGAGACTTTCTGTTCCATAGGAAATTCCAGTGCAACATTTGGTTTTATCTGCAACTGAAAAAAAAGCCTTCCAAACATCCATTTCCCACAGAGGAAAAATACTTGAGGGAAATAGGATTTTAAGTCAGATGTCACAGATCGGTTCACAAAATCAGGTGGCTCTGATATAGCTTTAAGTGTAGCTTTAGATACAGGAATAAACCAGAGTCTGGTGGGACAAGACCAGGAGGTGTATCCTCACATATCCTTGGTCACAGGCAGCTTCACCACAGCAGCAGTGTAGCTTTGGCACATACAGCCCCTGCCTCCCTCCGTTGTATGACCAGGACATCAGCACCCATGGTAACCCGCTGGATTTGGCAGCTGATGGCATTTACAGCAACATGGCATTTGGGGGGCAAGTTTTTTGACTGCTTGAAAGAGTCCAGTGCAGAGTGACCAAGGTGATGAAGGGAGTGGAACATCTCCCTTGTGAGGAAAGGCTGAGGGAGCTGGGGCTCTGCAGCTTGGAGAAGAGGAGAATGCGGGGTGACCTCATTAATGTTTATATAATGTTTACGTAAAGGGTCAGGAGGACGGAGTAGAGGTTTCCTCAGGGGTGACTGATAACAGGACAAGGAGTGATGGTTATAAACTGGAGCATAGGATGTTCTGTATAAATATTAGGAAGATTTTTTTTCACAGTGAGAATGTCAGAGCACTGGCACAGGCTGCCTGGGGGGGTGTGTGGAGTCTCCTTCCCTGGAGACACTCAAATCCCACCTGGACACGTTCCTGTGTAACCTCCTGTAGGTGACCCTGCTCTGGCAGGGGGGGGGTTGGACTTGATAATCTTTTGAGGTCCCTTCCAACCCCTAAATTTCTGTGATTCTATGTGCCAGAAGGTGTGATACCCGAGGTTCACCGGGTACAATCTCCTGCATTTCCCCCCTTTTTTAGCAGCTAAGTAAGTGATGACTTTAATCTTTGTTTTATAAAGTGAGTAGGAGTTACATTTGCTATACTGTTTCTTGGCGGTCTTAATGGCACTATGCTCATGATTAATAAGGAATAACTATCTTGTGATTCAGCCATGGAATGAAATGGGAAATTTCAGTAGCAGTAACCAAAAAATTATGCTGGCAGTGGGGGCTGTCTTTGGGCTATTTTTGCCTAACCAGACTAATGTGAATAGATTTTTTTTTAAATGGTTCAAACGTAAATATTCAAAGCAATGGCGATATATTTTATTAAACCCAACGTATTGCTTGATGGGGCAGAAGGAAATAATGGCTCAAGGGTCTGGGAATGGGAGATGGAACTACTTCTGCCTAAGTCGTTCCTTCCCACCCAGCCAAGGTTAGCAGTAAACAAGTTGTCTCGTTCCCAGCTGGTGGCTGACAGAGAAATAAATTGATAATGTGAGTCCAGTTCCCAATAGTGGAGGCAAATATCACAAAACCACAACCAGAAGTGGAACTAATTGATGCTGCTGCTGGCTCTACCTGGGAAGTTAAGGACAGAGCCATGGTGGAAAGCTGACCACCCTCCCAGTGTGCCGGGTGCTCCTGGCAGAGCCACAGTGGAGCCCACTGGACACCACTCGCTGCCCTTCCTGCTGTCACCGTGGTGCAGCAATGCACCTTCCTCTCCTGTGACAACATTCCCAGTGTCCTGCATGAGCCTTACAGAGATGTTGAGCCCAGAGATCTCTTATCAGCAGGGCAAGGAGGGACCCTGTGCCCTCCTGCCTTCCCTGAAAATCTGTGGGCTCCCAGGACAAACGTCCATGGTGGATTCTCAGAGTAATTTGCACCAGTAATGGCCCCTTCCTCCACCTTCCTGTAATGTCCACTTGAAATAATAGTTTTAAAGTCTAATATGTGAGCTTGGACCAAGGTGGCAGCTGATAGTTATTATTATTTTTATTGTTTGTTTCTTCTGGATTTTCTGGTGTAATTAATATATCTAGCCATAACATTTTTAAAACACAGTCAAATGTCATTTTCATTTGAAGCCAAAAAATACAAGCTCATAATGTATGAATGCTTAAAAAATGATGACTCTTTTAAAAAATACCACAAAGCGAATGCCAATTTTGCATAATTACATTAAAGAATAGTCCCCTGAGAGAGAGAAAGAAGAAAAGAGAAAAAGGACAAGCCAAAAATAAAAAGACTGCACGGGTCAGTGGTTGCTTGATTACAATGTACACATTACAATAGCATGTGTATATATAAACACATACATGCTTGTTCACAATCATATAGAAACCAGAATGATTTAACACTTAGCTCCAAATTACAAAATGGTTCTTTCATGGGTATTAAGAGTGCAAGAGATCCAGAACTACAAAAGGAAGTGTGCTGGCTTGTTTTTACATTTCTCGTATGACAGGACAAATATTGCCTTTCTTGACATTAATATCTGGAAATTTGTTTCACAAGTAAGGTAGGGGGAAAAAATTAATAAATGGGACTCATTAAAGGTTTTGCCAGAAAAAACTTACTAGATTTGGCCAGGCCACTGATTTAATCAACATTTTTTCTTATTGAAAGCAAATGTTCAAGTATAGAGAAGCTGAACTGGAGAACTGGGAAGTTTCAAAAAGCAGCAAATGAGTCTGTATACACCAGCATAAATCAAATCTTAAATGGAAGATATCTCTGCATATCCTGGGAGAAGCAGAATTAAGGACAAAAGACATAATGCTCTCTGAGGGGTGAAGCAGTGGGTTCCCTTTTCTGTTTTGGGGGTTCTAGGGTGGTGGCTGGAGGATGCACTGTGAGGATGAAGCCACTGTGAGATGCTTTTCTCCTTCCCCAGCATTATCTGGATTTATAGAGGGTGTCCCTTCAAGACCTGGAGATGTACACTGAGCATCAGTCGCTAAGGCTCCACGTGGGAAGGCAAAGAGCTGCCCACCATGCCTGGTGGCTGGGCCAGGCAGCTGTACATCCACACCCCATTATCTGCCCTGGCCAGTCCAAGGGCTCTTGTGTTGTCTTGCTGGAAGAAGTAGCCGAATCCCAGCCAGGACAGATGGATTTGATGATGGGGCAGTTTTCCCCCATCAGCCTCAGGTGTCAACAAGCATCTGCTCCTTTGAGATCTGGTGCTTCATAGGGAAGTCCGGGGGGCTCCAGCTCCCTGAAATGCCACCTGCAGCATGCATGCACCTTTACACACCTAATTCAGGCCTTACAGCTCTGGGAATGTGGTGTGGGAACTCCTGGACACCAGCTGGGTTGAAATGCTACCATCACCTGTGCCTGCAGGGGGAACCTGTCCCAGATTTCTGCACCAGGGCTGGGAGGAAGGTTCCCT
The DNA here is from genome assembly GCA_038090715.1 of Florisuga fusca. NCBI lineage: Eukaryota > Metazoa > Chordata > Aves > Apodiformes > Trochilidae > Florisuga > Florisuga fusca. Next base: position 10,197,367 of record JAAWXA010000025.1, on the reverse strand, counting down.
CTACATCTTTTCTTTGCACATCAGCGTGGGAAAGAACAGCAGCATGTAAGGTAAGAAGAGCACTTTTGTCTTATTTCATTTCCTTGCCTGAGGTTCAGCCGTACAACTCGCACAACAACAGCTTGAAGCAAATAAAAACACTGAGCAGAATCTATGTGAAATGCCACACCTACAAGTAAACCTGTACAAGGCAGCTGAGCAAAGCTACATATTTTCCTTACCCCTCTGCGAGTGTGAGCCGCACCTTGAGTCAACGTTGCTACAGACAAAAACTTTGTTTTATGTACAGGAGTCTTAAAAATAGCCTTCACCTCTTGAACCCCTTTCTACAACTGCTCCTCCACTTAGCCACAAGCTGAAGCTAATTTTCACACAACATCTGCTGAAATCAAAACCATCTGTGTGGCCATAAGTTAAGGACAGAGAATTTATGGCCCATGTTCTTCTCATCTGACACTGAGAAGCTTTTGTGTGCATTGTCTGTATGTCTGCATTAGCTATATGACTTCAGGTCCAGACACCAGCACTGTTTCTTTTTCAAGAACACTTTTTTGGTTTTTTGTTTGTTTAAGTCAGCAAGGACTGATCACTACCATGATGCTTAGGAAGTGACTCCAATCTGACTCTTGCAGAGATGCAGGCTACTGTGCACAGTTCATTGTTAGGCACTGAAGAGTCCTGTCGTGGTTTTTGATGATCCAATGTGCTTTTAAAAGGTTCCTCATTTTGGACCAGCTTTTCCTCACTATAGGTAATTAGGAAAGAAAAATAAACAAAAGCAGGCTGCAGAGGAGTGCTGTGCTCAACATAACCCCCTCAGCTGTACAGCACCAGAGGGAGTTGCTTACAGCACTGACAGTCCAGGGAAGTGATTTATGAAGTTTTGCTTTTGTGAAAAGCTGGCATCTAGACAAACTACACCCCTGCTGCTGCCTGTGTAGACCTCTGGCAAATCTAAACCCTGGCAATATTCTATAAGCAGACCATTATGCCCAGTGACTTCTCTTAAAAATCATGGTCCACATTCATTTCATATTTGTATCCAAGGTTATGATCCAGCAGCAGAAGAACAAGATGCACTTCATGCCAGCTGGTACAAGAGAAGGTAAGTGACCATTCGTTTACTTAGGTATAAATCTGAAATTCTCTCTTGCTGAGCAGGTATTGCTGAGCTAATCCATCCTGTTACATGGAACACATTTTTCTTAAAGCACGTCACTAGTAAAGAGTTTCTCTGCTGGCCTGAACACAGCAGTGAAAGATGTCTGTCCATGGAAGTTCATGTGTCCTATTCTTGTAACCAGCAGTAGTAGGATGCATAAACTTTGCAGATCAGTGTAGTGACAAGCTCAAACTCACGCATTTTACACAGTTTCTAATGTCCTCAGCCAATTTCTTACAGCTACCATGAATGATGTTATTAGGCTAATGGGTATTAGTGGGTCCTAGTGCTTGCTTAGGTGCCACCCCAAGAACCAGCCCATGCCCTCAGCCAGCAGACCGTATCACTGTATTTGTGACACTCTAAAGTAGACTATTTTTGACTAATCACTTGTTGAGAAGCTGAAAATTAAAAAGGCTCTGATACTGTATTTCTGTGTTCCACAGCTGGACCACAGCAGTCCACCTTTGTGGTCGGAGATAACGTAGCACTGAGGAGTTCTGCACTATAAGAAATCCATTTCCGTGCCAGGACACCTGCAAAGGCAGATGAGGAGGAGTGCCACATGCAGCACTCAGCTATTCCAAGGTGCTCATAATTTGGATGAAAAACAGTAAGAGGGGTTTAAAACATCTTAAGAATGGGATAATGTGTTTAACCTATAGGTAACCCAATCAAAGCTTTCCAGACCTGAATGCAAGCATACAATATACTTAATCCACTGCAAGGAGTTGGTTGCAGGGTTGGGCTGCATAGCCAAGGCTGGACCATTGATAACCCAAGCACTGGAGATGAGCTCTGTGGCATTGCTGGCTTGGATTATCATCCATCTGCATCCCTTTGCCAGCTCAACCCAGAATGAAACCGTTGTGTTTGTTACAAGGAGGAAAACACAGGAATACCAGTGCAAAATTTCTCACAAATGAAGTTGTACTGAGTCCCAGAGGGCTGTTTCACATCACTTCTAATTCATGAATCTCTAATTGCTACTAAATGCTCCAGATAACATGGGACTGGACAAAATGGGATGAGAATAAGTCAACACGTGATCTCCAAGGCTGGTAATAATGGCTCCTCCAAAAATATACTGAAGGGTATCTATACAAGGGCAATGTTTACTGACTTTAAACCCACAAAAACTCATGATCTTGAGGGTATCCAAACCCTCCAACCTTTATAGCAAAATAAGTAACTCAACCTTTAAATTATGGAAGGAGTGTTTCCTCATGGCACAAAGTAGGACCATAAAGAAATACCTTCTCTGCTGACTTACTTCAGGAGGGCACAGTAAATGTTTTCCTGACCCATCACAACACATAACTCTCACTAAAATCACAAATAGAGGCAGGTTTCTCTGGAGAGCTATAGGAAAAGAGAAATGAGGAACTGAGGCGGGTGTTTTGGATGACGTCCATAGTGGGATCCTGTGGTTTCAGGGTGATGGTTTTGTCAGCTTTGCACCTGCCCTACCTGGGAAGTTGTGCAGACCAGACTGATTAACACAAGTGAGTTTAATCAGGGCTTGAGAGGTGACCTCCCTGCCAAAAATCTGCATTTTTACAGCCCACCTATGCCGTCACAACAGCTAAATAAACTTTCCTTGCTCTTTCTTGAGTGGTGAAAGCCTTTATTTGATCTGTTTGGCACCACGGATTAACTACAAAGCTGCACACTAGAGGGGAGAATTTTTTGTCAATTACATTTTAGGTGAGATGGAGCAAGAGTAAGAGAGAGAGAAAGAGCAAAGTCAAATAACCAAGGTGTTACATTAGAAAAAAAGGCCTTTCCCTTGGCATAAAGTAATTGGAAGTAGAGCCAGGAAATTATGATTCTAATACCTACTCTGTCATCTTATTCCCTGTGTGGTCTTGGGCAAGTCCTTTAACCTGCCTAATTTCTTCAAACTGCAAAATGGGGAGAACCAAGCACAGAGGAGTTTGATGAGTACTAGCAGATGTTTTCACAGCACACTGAAAAAACGTGAGAATCTATGGATGTGCTATGATTACTCCCCAGAAGTACACCTGAATGAAATGAATATGAAAAAAAAAAGTATAAAAGATGTAAAGAGCACTCTTATTTTTCAACCGGGCAATTTTATTTTATTTATTTTAAACTTAGCTACAAGAAGTGTCCTTGCTAAGAATTCTTGCTCTGAAGCTGGCTGGGAAATACCTTATTTCAACATTTTATCATCAGAAATTTCTGCCCGATTTGTCTGAATCCCAAAGGTTTTTGGTATGTTTCTGTTTCTTGACTACTTGAATATGACATCGAGGATTAAGCTGCTGGAGAATATATTAGAAAATTAGAAATTTGTTCAAAATTTGCTCATTTGGGATGAAATTAAATCCACCCCCTTCAGAGGAGATATGACTAGAAGCTGTATTCTGTCTCTTCGCATTTCATTCTTCCTTCTGCTAGTTTTGACAATAAAAACCACTCCCCAGAGGCTTCATATAAAAGAAACACAAGAAGCCTGAGCACACAGACAAGTGCATGATAAATGAAATTAGAATGGGGAGTCAGCAGGAAGATGGGACGAGAACTTCCCCAGCTTTGCCATTTAAGTATTGAATAGCTTTCATTGCAACAAGATGAGCCACAAAAAGCTTAAATTAAGCAGTTTGATAACTTGGTGTCTAAAAATAATGTCCTTTGATTTTAGTAAGTACCTTACTGTGGGTCTGATTTGCAGACACTGACCATTTGCCAGGCTTCACAGAAATCCTCTGGAGCTGAGAGGCAGCAAGCAGGGTGAAAAAGCAAGCCCCTTGCTTAAGTGCCTCACTCCAATGTGGGAATCCAATTCACTGTATCTCTGTCTGAAATTTTTGCCCTCAATTTGCTTTCAAATGTCTGCTACACTAACTCCAGGTTTGGTGCAAACCAACAGATCTAGGGATTTCTTACTGGTTTGAGATACCCTATAAACTCAATTCCTGGCCGGTGAAGAAGAGTTTAGGATTTCTTGCACTGTGGAAGTCAGGGTATCACAGTACAAATTCAGGCTAGTGAAACTGATTCCAGTCAATTTCCAAACACTGTCCATCCTCTGGAACAAGTGTTGCTTTAGACAAGTTGCACAAGAAGGTACAAGAAAACTGGGAGTTCACTGCCATTCTCAAACAAAGAACACATTCATTAGGCAGACCACCTCCTCTGAAGCACTTACACTGGCACATATTTCCTACAGACAGCAAGTGCTTCAAATCCTATCATATGTTACTCGTTTACATATCATGTTAACTACTGCAGACAGCAGAAATCTAACATTACTTCCTCACCAGCTCAGAGCCTCTCTGCATATTAGTCACCCCTTCCCTTGGAGGGCTTGCAATGTGCTGCATGGTTGCAGTTAAGAAGTCACCAGATGGTGTAGAATCAGCACTCCAGCTTTTTACACCCAAAGCCCTTGGGTGGAAAAAAGTCCAGCTAAATAAGCAAGAAAGGAGCCTCAGTCTGGCACAGGAGGTACCCATGTGGTGGGTACAAGCATCAATCAGTGAGGGTGGTGCCACCAAGCACTGATTCTATGATTTGTAGAATCATGGAATCATTGAAGGGTTTGGGTTGGAAGGAACCTTAAAGATCATTTAGTTCCAAGCCCCTTGCATGGGGCAGGGACACCTCCCACTTGAGCAGGTTGCTCAGTTCTATGATCTTTCTAATGCTCACAGGGCTGTACAACCTCAATGACCTGAGGGTGGAAACCATGGCCAGTAAAGGAATTTCACAGCCATTTAGTAACACTGGGGAAGCTCAAAGTAGCCACAGAAACCAGTAAGAAACTTTTAAAGAGGTAAGTCTTTCAAGTGTCCTCACTGATTTCTTCTCCTTAGAGGTCGCTGGGAAGTATTTGATTTCTTTGCCTGGTGGAAGAGAGTTGTCACCAGCAATAGTTTAAACTTTCAGGAGGCATAGTGTGGGTTTCATTTAAACCACTGAGCAGCCCTGCTTAAGGCATCTGTTTCTGTAACCAAACCTACGCTGGTGCTCCCAAACCTCCAGAATTTACCTCCTGTTGTGCCAGCACACTGCCTGTGTGACACACTGACTTCCCAGCTTCAGAAGTTGTGCATTCACACTGCTTGAAAGACAAATCTTTTCTGTAGCTTGCCAAGTAAACTAGATTCAAGCTCATTGTATTCCAGTTGTGGTTTTACGTCAACAGATTTTGTTTCATGCAGTTTAGTTGGACCGTCATATATGTGATTGATGCAGCAGGAGGGAACTGTTGGAGAGCAGAAGATGACCCCCATTTAGGAAACATGAAGCTCAGTCCTGTTACAGCAAATGGATTTCCTTAAGCAGGGACATTTTTCAGGATCTCGAGCTAAGCCACCACTGAAGGTAAGAGGGGGACTTCACGTGGAGCCCCACATCATAAAAGCCAGCAGTGGTGTAACCAGCTGCACTAGCAAGGAGTGACATACAGGTGAAGATAAAATATGCTGGCAAAGCTTTCCAGGGAAGTTTACACAATCTGCACCTAAATTAACCTTGATTTAAGACCACTGCTATTAACCTCTCACTTTATAAAGAAATTTATTTTAAAAACAAGTTCTTCTTACAATACTCGGATATCAAACATTGGTTTCCCAGTAATAATCTGTTGTCTGTGTTGGGCTTTTAAATGAAAATCTTTTGGCTTGTAATTTTTTCTCTTAGCAAGTGGATTATTACCACTTAAAACAATGTGAGGTGAGTATTATCCCTTGTTACGGAAGGATCTGAGAAAATATAAAAGCAATAGAAATATACCAACTTTTTTTTACACGTGTGCATATCAGTGGTTTTCTAGGTCAGGCACATGAGAGGAAGGCTGGGAAGAAAGTGCTGGCACAATTGATTGCATTTTCCTGTTCATGGTCATCTGTCTACATGACATAAATACAACAGTACATATGGTTAGCATAGCCCTCCTGACTCTGTGTGACTATTTCACATGTACCCATCTGAAAATCAAAGCTATAACTCCTTGGACTTGTTTATTTTGCTAGGGTAAAGGTGACCCAAAGAAAACAAAATCAGTAATTCCAGACAATTCCATTTTCAATCAAAGCTCAGAGAAAACCAGACAAAGTTTTCTGAGGCGTAGAGAAGATGAGGGAGTAGTGTGGCCACTGACCCTTTTCCCATGGATGCTGCCACCTCCATCATCAATCCTTTAATTTCTTACCTATTTTTGGAAAACATTCTCACACTAAGTTTCCAAAAGTTGTTTCAACTGGAAGGGAATTAATGAGATCTGAATTAGGTCCAACATCTTGTCTTTTGTACTGGTAATATATTTGGAGAAAGGGCTAGTTAAGCCTTTTGTCTTGAACAGAATGAAACACATTGGTGCTGCTGCACAACCTGCCCATGAATAACCACAGCCTTTCAAAGCTACTTTGTCCCCTCCCTCCAGCAGCTTTCTCAGGTTTATATATCTTTTCTCAGAACTGCAGGAAGTATTGAAATCACTTTGAGAGATACCTTTTCGATAATGTTTCTACTCCAATGCAGGGCAAAAACCAAACCTAGCCTGAAAAGAAAAAGAGAGAGTGTGACCTGGGAATTTTACAGCTTACTTTTTGGCTTCAAATGTCGAGGTCTTGTAGTTTTCTGAAGTGTAACTAAACAAGCTCTCTCCTCTTTCAAGGGCTTTCGAGCTCCTGAAACACAGTGGCCTTATTTTGATACGTGAGCACTTAGACACACGGATGGCTCTTGCATTATACATTTCCACTGTTGGTCCTATGTTTGCATCAGCTCACAGACATGTCATTAAGAAAGACAGCCTCAGTCTCCCAGTGGATATCACTCTGACTTTCAATGACACAGTAATCCAGCACTGTTAGATCACACCTGACATCAAGATCTGGTCACTGTCTGCAAAATACAGCTGTCTTTGTTTCCAGTTTTGTAGTTCATCTATCAGAAAACAGAGGACAGAAGATTTTGTACTCAGAATCCCTGGGTCCTCAGATGCCTGTTTTACCCAAATATGTATGGAAAAGGATTTTTTTCATATTGCCTTTCACATTTTATTTAATTTTAATTTTAATTGAATTCATTTAGAATGAATTTAATAAAAATAATTTTATTTTTTATTACTTTTTAAAAAGCTCACTCACAGGCTGTTATCAAGAAGCGTATTAGACACAAAACATAGCTCTTGTTTCACATGCATTGTGAAGAATAATAACTATTTTAAGAATAAAACTGATACTTGAACAAAATTCTGTTATATAATACTCCCCTGTTGGGGAAAGAAAATGAGCCACAACCATGGCCTAGCCACTTACTTTTTCCATTTCTAGTCTCTTTCTGTCTAAGGAATGTTGTCAACATTTTCAGGGAGAACAAAGTGCCAGAGAAAGGAGTCAGAGGAATTTGATGGCTATCTTTCCAGCCATGTGTTTTCTTGCCCAGTTATCCCCAGCCATTTGATTCAACTCTGTCTGGGAGTTCAAGACCTTCCACCCTGTACAAATATTATTCTAATTTGGTGCAACTCCCGTTTTCCAGGATGCTTAGTATGATAATGGGGATCTGTCCTACCACTTCCTCAACGTGCTCTGGCCAGAACCTCACCAGACATGTTCTGCTGTGGCTTTTAGTTCACACATATTTTCACCACAGATGTCTCCCACTGAAGTGGACCAGCAAAATTATATCTTCCAAACTTTGTGGGCTCGTCTCATCTTCTCTAAAAAAGGGATGGCAAGTTATTTTCACATCCTGGCTTCCATGTCCCTTTCCTGTTCCCTTTCCCTTGCAAATATAGTGGGCAAGTTTGTGGCAAGAATGTTTGATAAAGCTGCAAACTGGAAGAGAGTGGAGACTATCTGAGAAAAGCACAAAGCTTCTCCCCCAGGGCCATGGGAACCCAACAACTTGGCTGATCACAACCAAGCAGGTTTGATTGGTAAGCTGTTCACCAGCTCTCCACAGAGCACAAACTGCTTGCAAACATTAAAATGGGATGCATTGCCAGTGGGTAACAGAAAGCACATGTATTTCTTGCCCTTGTTTTCCTTCAAAATGCATTTCTGCACTTGGTGCACCTTCTACTAAGATACAGAGCTATAAAGAGTCTTTGTCCTCTGTGTGATCTGCAGAAGGGCTAGAAATCCTCATTATCCTTGTCCTAAAGATTCATCCACCTCCTCAGTGAGGGGACGGCACAGGGAGTTCTGTGCTCCATCCCCTACATCAGCCCACAGATCAGCACCAAGACAGGTGAAGCCCTCTGTCCTTGTGGATTTGTGGCAGGAGGAGGCTCAGGGAAAGCAGGTGTGTGCATCTCTGCAGCACAGACAGGGTCTGCTCCAGGGCCTCTTGTCTTTGAAGACAGTTTTATAGGAAATAGGTTCTCAGACCCCCCTTCCCCAGAACTTGTCTTACTCAAACCAAGGAAAACACACATAATTAAGTTAAGGCACTTTGTTTTAATATCAGTGCAATTTATAAAGATACCAGTGTGACAGTTTCTAGGCACAGATATAGCCTTCATATTTTTCCTGGATGTAGCACATTGTTTTCTCAGCCAGAAAGCTGTGCTGGGGAGACTCTTGGGCACAGTGCAATCCTCCAGGCCATCTTCCCTGGTAACGAGAAGGGATGGTATCTGCCCTTAAATTGTGTTTCTATCTAATTAAATCCATCAAGAGTACCAAAGCCAGTCACATGGAAGTATTTGGAGTGGGGAATGGTGACATCTGATACAAAAGTGCACATCAGCTGTCATGCCTTTCAAAGATGATAAAACATTCCACCAGCCATAAGCTGGTCCATTACATTTTGACAGCCAATTTCCTGCATTCATGAAGAAAGTTTTCAGCACCAAGGCAGATCTTCTCAAGTCTGAATGACTTACACACTGATGTGATATGACACTGAAGTAGAGAACAAGATCTCTGTTGCCACTTGCTGATGACAATGACACTTGTGAGGTTTTGCTGTGGGTGCAGAGTTTGCCAGCAAGGCTTTCCATACCTCCTGCCTCAACAGTGCAAGGATCTCTTCCCTTTCTACTGTTTTCCTGTTAACACTGAGAACTCTTGTTCTGTCTCTTGTGATCCCCAGGGCCTGAGGTTTTTTGTTGTTTTGGGGTTTGTTGTTGTTTTTTAGATGGATTAAATGAAATGCAAATATAAAGCAAGAGCATCCTGACCAGTTCAGCTCATATCTGCAGCTGCAAGAGTGGGAGTTCCATTGTGGGGCTGCAAGTGGAGGAGGAAGAAGGCAGACTGAGGATGCTGCACTGCAAGCATAGAACATGTCCAAGGGAGAGGAGGCACAGGCAGAAAGTGTGTGCAAAGCACTGATGGCCAAACCAGTTATCTTGAAGTTTCCTTCAAGGTGGCCCCTTCCTCTTATGAAGGAGAGTTTAATTATCTCTCAGGTATACAGCTCAGGATCAAAAAACATGCAGCATTTCCCTGAGCTTCCTACACTCTGCAGGACAGGTACTGTATGGAGTTAGGTTCAGAGCAACCAAACTTGGGGAAAAAAATGGCAAAGAACTTGAAAAGGGTGTTCTAGCTTCCCAGTGCCCAACCTATCTGAGTTGTCCATCCTGTATCACAAGGAGATGATCCTGGGGACTGCAAAACACCCTCTACCAGTGGCACATAAGGAAAGGCTGCTATAGCAGCCATATGAAAACAGCATCTCTGAGCACAGAGAAGCACCATGCGAAGCAGGAGCAGCATTCCACTGGGACCAGGGGGCAGCACACATTGCTTCAAAGCCTTGGGAGGAATTTCTCCTTCAGGACAACCACATGTACTGTGGGTGAAGCTAACACAGGGCAGGTGCCTCTGGAGGCTGCCCTGCTCCAGAAGAAAACATACGTTTCTCCCAGGTACATGGGGAACGAGGTTTCCTCTCACTCTAAGGAAGAGAAACATCGATGTTGCTCAAACAGACACTTGGACATCATCTGGTGGCTGCAGGCAGATGATGTCTGAAGTGCTGAGTCTGAGCCTGGATGGGCAGCAGAATGAAGGCACAATTATTGGTGATGTCATTTATAAATTTCCATCTTTGATATTTAACAGAACTGGACACGCCGTAAATTAAATTAGTATTTGTTCATGGATTCATAAAATGCAGTCATTGTCAATTAGAGTTTATAGCAATAACCCACTGGGGGAGAAGAACAAATGGGATTTGGCTTTAGTTTTTAACTTACAGGCAAAGTGCCATGACCTTGCTCACAGTGAACTAGTGACTAACTTTTTAAAGATAATGTGCTTTTATTAGCAAAAAGAGTCTTTGGAGTGAAGGCCTTACAATCAGCCTGGCCTTGATATTTACTGATAATAAAATTATTTCATGTAGTCCTTGAAAGACTGGCAAGTAGAAAATCATGTAATTTTTTTTGCTACAGAGAATGAGCTGAGCTGGTCATGATTTGAGGTGGTCAGGGTTAATGTTACTGGTTGCACTTGGTCTGAGCCTCTGCCAGATATTCCATCTCTCTCCTTTACTAGTTTTGAGCTGGGAAAACAAGAGCAAAATTGAAGTCAATTTTGTCAAAGACCACAGGAGAACCATAGAGCGTTGTATACCAAACAGTAAATATTTGCTTCAATATTACAATATATGCTTTGGCTTACAAGAGCAAAGAGAGTATTTGAGTAGTGACCGAGGCCCATGGTCTTGATGGGAAATACACTTTTGCCTGTGAACTGGCTTGGTGCTTCATAGGCCAGAGAAGGCTTTGGAGCTTGGGAATAAACTTCACATTTTCCAGGCTGTCTGGGCTGGACTTGTATTCAACACACTCAGAGCTGAGGAAAAAGAGACCAGATATTTGAACCTCTGCAGATGAAATAGTTGGCTTTCATTGGAAATGCTTTTGAAAAATGTAACTATTTTATGGCTTGCTTTAAGAAAATAATACAAATGAGACATTTGCTTTATTGTGAAAACAGATTGCATTAGGAAAGGTAGATAAAGCTCTTCATGTCTCTTGTGCTTTACAAATAAGCACGTAGGGTGGGCTTTTGGCTTGAGACTATTTTCTCTTTCCTACATATTCTAGCCTGTGTTAATCCAGGGCTAGTGAAGAGTTCTTGTCCATCTGAGTGGGTTGAGACCTCTTGCATTAAGACCTGTATCTCAGAGCTTTATAAAAATTCCATATTGCATGCTTACCCAAAAACCTGATCACAAAAGGCTCGTATTTGTGGAACTTGAAATTCAATAAAACCTCAATACATCCTCATTAATATTCTTAGCTGTTGAGAAAGAGATGTATGAGGCACATTCTGAGTTCTGTTTTTTTTTTTCTTTCATCCATTTTACTGGGACCATGATGAAACACATCACTTACATACCCCACCCACCACATCATCATCAAAGTATTCATTTGATCTTCTCTATTTGGGATCAATTTTTTAATAAGGAATTTGTACCTATGTAAGGATAAACTCTTCTGTTCTGCAGCTGATTTTTCTCTGTGTTTCCAAAGAACTGAGAATGTGATTAATCTTTTTCTGCTTCTTCCAGATATTTTGATACATGGTATTTTAGAACATGTCTTTTGTATTTACATTTTGGCACAAGTACATCATATTGTTACATTGTTCACAGCCTTTCTATTGCCACTGCCAACTTCTTTTGAGAAGAATCAAAGAAAAGCTGAGACAAGATATATCAAGCCACAGTTATTTGGCTGCCTAATATTTTATTTCCTTCTTCTTTCTTATTGGTCTCCAATTCTCAATCTTGTCATTTAGTGCTTCTGAAAGAAACATTTTTCTTACTGGTTTAGTAAATAATTTTATAAACAGAGCTGTTTGAGGACATGTATCATACTTCTCCTCATGTCACACAAGTTAAAGCACTATACAAAACCATGCCATCATTGACTAATGTTTGGAAGATTTCCTTTTTTGATGTCATATTCTAAGAAGAAAAACAGGGTGACTTTCAGTGAGCTGTTTTAAAAACAAAGGATACACATAATGTAACCATTTTGGGATTCTAGGAAGAACTTGTTGAAGCTTCCAGCCTTTAGAGAGACTCCTGAGAAATGAATGCAGTTGCCCTGGCCCATCTATTTTCTCCAAGTGGTCTTACCTCTAATTATGTCTCTACCTATTTACATAAAATCAATCAGACCTGAGGGAAAGAAATTGCTTATTCACTCAAATGTCCCACACAGAGTCTTGTGGCAGTCTCTCTGTTCTCAGCACTTTCACAAATCCAGTGAAGTCTCCAGTGAATCATTTGTGCCAACCTCACCTATTTCACAAGCACCAGCCAGAAAAAAACAGTATTTCATAAACCTTAAAGAGCATCTCTGCTATGGCTCTGTTTATGTTGTTTCTCCACAACATCCTTAGCATAGCCGGTTTCTGAAGGAACTCTTCATTTATGCCTGTGCTCCCAATCATGGACAGCCAAAGCCCACTTGAACTTATTCTAAAGATATAAGACCTGGTATTTTAGGGGAACAGAAAAATCCCCACAGTGAGGAGTATCTCTTAAAAAAATCTAGGTTGAAGCCATACGAGATGTGGTGAGCCAACCTAGAAGCTCGTGGCAACGCAAAGTTTTTGCTCCCAACCACCACCTTGTCTGCACCCCTTTTCTGCATCATGTTCCTGTGGCAAAACATGTGAGCTCAGGTATTTCTCTGGGTTAGGAAGCCTCCAGCTCCCCAGAGACTCACAAAGGGTCCAGACATACAGGGTAACTCTGGGGTAGGAACCCAGTGGAGAATTAAAAGGCCCTTGCCATCAGGCAAGTGATATCATGGATCTGATGGCTTGTGATTCCCAAAGAGGCAGGATGCCATCAGGCATCTCCAGGGCTCCTTGAGGGCAGTTCAACAGTGAACACAACCTGGCTTCAGGTGTTAAATAAATAAGACTAAATTGGAATGTGGGCAAAGCTCCTTTTTGAATCAAACCGTTCATGCAGTCTACAAAAATAGTCCCCGAAGGACCTCATTAGGCATTATTCTATTTTTTAAGTTATTCCAATACTATCTTTTTCCCAGTTATTCTCCCCTGGAGACTGGATGATACTGTTCATTGAGCACATGTATTTTTTTTCCTCTTGCTTCTGTTTCATTATATTCCTTTATTTAACTACAGATTTAAATCTAGTAAGACTCCATGAAGGTTTTGGCATTTTTTAAATCTGCATCTCAGACTCCTGGCCCATCATGATTTCATCTCCTCTTTTAGGATTCATTTCTCCTACATGTGGGACAGTACTACAGTGCTTTTCCAAGCAGCATAATAAAGTCCACCCTCACTAAAGCCTCCAAGGTCCATGGAGATTTCAGGATCCCTCATATGGGAAAACGGTCATGAAAAGGAGGGTCAGCTCATGCTGCCTGATGAGGCTCTGAGCACGGCCCCTCACGACAGAGGATGTGATATACATTTCCATAGCGAACCCCTGGGGATTTTAGTCTCTCTGAAGGTTAGTCTGCATTTCACCAAAACACTTTGTACAAGCCTAATCCTGTTCCCAGTTGGCAGAGCACTTCAGCACAGGCTTAGCCCAAGGCATTTGCTCAGGGCCATTAAAGTTAATGATGCTTAGGCAGATCTCAAAGTTAACTGTGTGTTAAGGGCCTCTCTGCAGCGATGCTTTCCAAAGGTTTGCCTGGAAGAAACTCCATAAAATATAGCTGGATTGAACTGCATAGTGTTTTCACTGTGGCAAATTTGTTTGCCATGAAAACATGAATGGGGAAGTGTAAACCTCCGCACTAAATACTGCTGGAAGAATGATTTATACAGAGTATTAAAAAAATATTGTTGTAATAGAATAGATTAGTCTAAGCACTCTAGGGAGACACTATGCTTTCCTTGGGTTTTGCACAGTGCCTGGAATACTATAGATGCCAGAATTAACAAATAGTTACTAATAATAAAATATTTCTACTGACAGAGTAGACGCCAGTTCTTTGTGTCAACCACATGGGTCTGACAGAGAAATATCAGACAGATAAATATAAATCTACTGAAAATTAACTCTTTGTGAGTTAGTGATTTTTTTAATATGGGACCAGCTCTACTTCGCAGTTTTTACCACCCCTTACTCTGTCTCCCTTCAGTTTAAATCCTCTGTTACTAGCCCAGAAGAGCTGTCTGCCTGAGTCAAACCAACCAGCATAAATACAAGACCACCAGCCATTCCTATTTCTCTACAGGAGTAGTGTAAAACAAAACCAAGTGTCAGCAGACCACAAGGTGTCCAGAGATAATGGCTCTACATCTGACTTTTATTCACAGCATAGTTCCTTGACCTCAATTTATTATACCCAGGAACATCTTGTTATACCTTTGCTGCTCTACTGCCCAGCCATGAGACCTGACAAAAGCTTCACCCTTTCACTAAGGGGAATGTGAGAGGGCATGTGCCCTCTGCCTAATGCCACCAAATTCAGGGGAAAAGGAGAATTTTACCAAGCTGACAACTGCAGCTGGAGGTATCAAACTGTGACACATTGAAAAAGCATCATTACAAAGGAGGTTTGGGGTGGAAACACAAAGTGGAAGCAAGTGACTTGCTATGAGATGCAAACAACTTCTTTCCTAACTCTTTGGTTTTCTGTTGCCAACTGTTCCAGTTGTGACCAAAGTCTGCACCACCTCAGCCCTTGGGAAATGCTGGTGTGAGGCAGCAGCTTGGTGAGACAGCACATGGTGAGGACACCTTCAGCATGTTTTTGACTTGCTACCCTGCTGTGTTCCCTTAAGCAATCTGTGGCATGGCCTCACACCTCTGCTAAAAGGATGATAACAAGACTGAAGCCATTGCAAGGCAGAGAAAAAAAATGCTGAGTTTAAAAAAAACACACATCTCCTATGCCCACAGTCCCAGCCAGGCCCTCTTTTTTCCCTTTCTGATTTTAGCACATCCAAAGCATGTTTTCAAGCTACTTTTTTTCCACAGCCACAAGGGCTAGAAACTTGCTTTTAAAAAAGCCCCTAGGATTCCAACCTAATCAAAGCACTCTGGAGACTGAGACAATTAAAATAACAAGGGAAGCTATGAGATCCACCACCACCCCATCACCTCAAGCTGCCTGAAGAGACAAAGCACTCAGTTTGTCAGGCACTGAGCCTTCTCCAGAGCCCAGAAACACTCACTCATGTTTTGAGGAAAACAGGGTTATTTTGACAAGAGCTGCCAGAAACAAAAAGGTTCATACATGCAAAGAAGACTGACTCTTCTATTTACAATAAACCAGCCCGGCGGCTCCCAGCCCAGCCCCTGAGGGCTGTCCAGGGCAAAGGCACAAAGAGGTTTTTTTGGAAGCCTGCATGTTCTCTGTCTGCCTCCAGGCAGCTGTCCTATATTTTCTTGGTAGGACCCTCCCAGTCGAAGCAAATGTCCCTGGCCAGAAGTCAGGCACCCAAGTGGTACCTCGGGGACCTTGGTTCTCCTCACGCAGATCCCAGCCCATGACTTTTCTCCTCAAAATGGCACGGGGCTGCCTGAGCCTCACTGCTGGCATGGAGAGAGAGAGGCTGTAGGAGAGCAATGCACATAGCAGGGCTGTAAGCTGTGAGCAAGGGGCAGGGCTCCTCCACAAGTGGACTTGGCCCATCGCACTTTGCCTTCTGCTGTCTACGCTGGCTTTAAAAGACATTTCACAAATAAATACATTACTATGTGGAAAGTTGTCCTTAACAGAGTGTGTAAAGGGTTTTGGCATGGAAAAGGTGTGTGATAAAGTGCATTCCAAACCCCAGCCCTGAAATAAGTATTTAAGAACATCTTAAATGTTCTTAACAGGGAAAAGGGGTGAAGAGGAAAAAAAAGCAAAAAGAAAAGAAATAAAGCAGTTGGCAAAGGCACAGATGAATCATGAAACTCCACATGGAGCTGCCAAAGCTTCAAAAACACTCTTAGGTACAATTTACTAAACCAACCAAGTAAGAGGTGCTCATAAATTACGGATGTTTGCAGATGTTGGTGGACTCCAGAATTAATTCTAAGCCTATTAAAACTTTAAAAGCTCAATGTGCCTGACTGTCAACAAAGGTTTTAAATAGTGTTGCAGGTTGCAAATCAACAGGGATTAAAACCTTCCCAACTGAACACCTTCAGGCTGAGGGCTCAAGGGCTGCAGCCCACTATGCTTTAACATGATGCAAACCTCAAAAAGGTGGAACATACCTACAAATAAATCACATGAGGAAGTCCCTTAGAGCACCTAAAACCATGACATGTCACAGATTTAAGACTGACAACCTTCTATGGCATCTGCTGAGATTTCCAATGCATCATGAGATACCTCAGCAGGGCACAGACTGGGGACCACCTCTCCTGTTCCATGCATGGAAAAGGTTTAAACTTCCAGGAAAAGAATATGGCCTCTCCTCCAATGGTGTGCTTAGAGACCAAATCTTGTGCTGAAGCTGCTTCTGCTTTATTGACAGCCCCAGTTTCCTCTGAGGTATCTCCCTTTAGGGAGAAATTATTAGATGCCTAACTTACAGAACACAAGCTTTCAACCGTGTGAAAGTCACAGAGCATAAAAAAAGAAAAAAAAAAGTACAATCATCTATCCCACTAAACAAAATTCCAGCCCTAAAATCAGGGGCCACTTCAGAAAGGAAGGAGATGCACAACAAACCAGAACTGGGTTTTAGAGGGACAAGCAGAGACACTCAGTCCTGATTCAAACCAGTTGAGTCACTGGCAGTTGGATGCCCGGCAACTCTACCAGGGCTGGCTGTGTCCTAAAGATTAAAATAAAGGAGAATTCATGCAGATATAATATTACCTTATTTTAACAAAGTCCACCCATCATGCCCTTGGGAAAAGGTGAAGCAGAAAGCCTCCTCCTTTGCTGATCTTAGCTTTCAAACTGTTGGATTTTTTTTTTTGCCATCTGAACTTATTAAAAGCCTTTATGCACTTAGAAAATCTTCTGTGGTACATGATATGTTTAAAGCCAAAATAATAAAAGAATGAGTGTGTTTCTGCCCAGAGGTTCTTAAATATTGAATGCAAATTTCCTGATAAAAATCCCAAAGAATCACAACATAGCCTAGTGTGCTATAAATTACACTAAATCAAATCAATCAGACTATATCGTCCCTCGCAGCTCCTACACAGTCTTTAAATACATTACCCACTCCTCATCAGTCCATTCCACTCAATAACCAGCTCTGTCTTCAGTCCCCAGGCTCACTTTAATTTGAACAATATATTAGCCTTTGCAGTATAAAGGAGAAAGAAACTTCAGGAAGAAGGTAGGCCGGCTTACAAATGAATCTCCCGTGGCAGCTCGCTCAGACGTGTAGGATGGATGGTTGTTCTGAGCAGTCTGAGTCCCAAATGCAGCCAGGGCAATAAATCCATCCCTAGCTGGCCTGGGAGCAGCAGTGGTCCCTGCCTCTGCCTCCCCCAAACCTCACCCTCTCATTCCTCCCACATACAAAAGTCTCCCAGCCTCTCCGGCAGCATTCAGAGGGCAGAGCAGGGAAGAGCAAACTCATCCTCAAAATAGAGGTGTGTCCCTTGGTGGGTCTCCCAGTACTGGGTGGCCATGGCCACCCTGGCACGGGTGGTGGTCCTGACCGGGTAAAGCCAGAGCCTGTATCTGCCATCCTCCCAAAAGACCCCCAGGACATGCTGTAGAGAAGATGGACCTGAACATCACCTCCCATAAACTGCCCCTGGGAAGCTGAAAGAGGGCAACAGAAGGCAGCTGGCCGAAACCCTCCTTCTCCCTGAGGTATCTGAAAAAGTGGGGAGACTAGACACTTCCAGGGTACAGGCCAGTGTACAATGTGCCTGAAATACCAGGTCACAAGCTGAAGGCTCATGGTGTCAAGCCAAGGCTTCATTTGTCTTTCCCCTGAGAAATGAGCAAACAGCCCTATGTCCAGCATTGTAAAACATCTGGTTGGGCTATCAGGAGGGTGACTGCTGAGGATACATTTAACGGAGCTGCTGGGATTTTTTTTAATTGCATTTATTTCCACAAATCATAATAACTTTAAAAAAAAAAAAAAAAAAAAAAAAAAAAAAAAAAAAAATCTCAGCATTCATAAAAAAATGACACCTTTTAAAAGCAGTAGAGAGGAACATTTCCAAATACTTCCAATCAAAAGAAATTATTTTAAAGCTCACATTACATGTATTTTTAAATGAACCCCTCAGGGAGATGGGTGTGAACTCTGAATTATCCCAATTAACTTCAGTGCCAGAGATCAAGGCCAAAAATGCAAAGTCAGCTCTAAGCTTTCTAAATAGGTTGCTGAGGGTGCTACAGTGCCAGTAAAGCAAGAGCCATGTGTAGCTGAGCTCTTCCATGCCCTGTGCCTGGGTCTGTCCTAAAGCACCACTAAGAAAAGCTCCAGCACAATAACACAGAGCACGGGGTATGGTGAAGAATAAAAGGGTGCAGTCGGGTATTGACTAAATAAAATGTGCCTCGTGAGGAGAAAATGGAAACCAAATTACTTTAATGCCCATAAAAGATATTTACTGACCAAGCAAAGCATTCCTTTTGTCTGGGAGAATGATTAGCATTCACTTAAGGGCAGTAATTTCAGTGCTGGATTAAGACCCTGTATTTCATGCCCAGAGCAGGGCTGAATACCAGCATTTTCACTGTGAGTAAGGGAGGGGGCAGGACATTAAAAGTGCAAGCACCTTATAATTCCCTGTGGTTTGTGTCCTCTCTGATTGTGAATGCTGGTTAGTATACTATGTCCTGTTGTTTACCATGGAGATGGAAAAATTGGTAAAAAAAATCTAAATTTGGAGGAGCAAAACTGTTTTTTTAATTTTTTTTTTCCAGGGGAAGAAACCAGTCTTTACTTTGATAGTTGCATTTGAGAAGTTGTTTCTTCTTCTCCTTCTTCCTCCACAGCTTAATTTCTCCTTTCTTTTTTCCAGTCTTTCTCTCTTACCCTGCTATCTGAGTGCTTTGCTCTTTCCCACAGAATATCAACCTCCTCCTCATCCCATGCTCCCTTCTCCTTCTGAAATATCTGCTTGGACCCACTCCCCAGCCAAGGTTACCCGTGAGAGTTCAACCTGTCCTTCTTTGGCAAGGAGCAGCATTCTGCCTCTCCTGCTGCCTGGAAGAGCAGTGCAAACAAGAAGGTACTAATAATGAAATGGCTAGGAAGGGAAAGATTTGGTGGAACAGCCCCAAGCCCTGAGAGTTGCACCAGGCAGGTAAAAGAGCCACTCTGATCTGTCAGGTAGTAAGGGAGCATGGGTCTGATCATGACCAAGGGGACTTTTGGTTGACAAGATGTAATTACTTTCACTGGAACAGATGAGCTTTCCCAAGAAGCAGAATAGGATGCAGAGGAGTGTCTTGCCCACAGCAAGGCCATTCCTCCCAGTGGCACAGCAGGAGAGAGGGCTCAGAGTGGCTGCACTCTTCTCAGCCACTTCCAGCAGGTCCTACAGAAACCAGAAGGCCATTTAGGGCACTGATCCAATTCATCTTGTGAAATCAAATGGTGAAAGAGAGGAGTTGACAGAAGGGAGTGGTTGTCATCATCCCCATGAGATATAGGAACTTTATTCTGACTATGAATGGAAAAATAACATTCAGAAATTACTAAGGCTCTTCATTCAAACACATTCACTATTGAGAACTATTTGTGTCACAAAGGTTTATTCAACTAGAAGACAGGGTGCAGGAACCAACAAACACAGGGTTTGAAAGTTTTCAGGGCATATGTTAAACTCAGAATAATGCTCTATGAAGTCCAACTCTAGTGCTGTTCACAGAAGCCCATTGTGAGCAGAAATGTTCACATAAGCAAATGTTAATGCACAATGCTGGAGCTTTAACACAGTACAAAGACCAGCCCAGGAGTCACTCAGCTACCTAGAGCAGAAGGCAAGGTTTTACCATGTGCTCCCATTCTTCAAAATGGGCTTTGCTGTGACAGGCAAGGCTTGGTGGGCCAGAAGGACCAGATTTCTGCCAGCCATGTTGAGCCAGATCTCCAATCCACTTTGTGAGGGGAACTTCCAATTGGAGTTAGTGTGAACCTACTCCCTTGGCAGCTGGTGCTGCTCAAGTAAGTGCCTGGCAGTAAGGAGCTCAAAAATTCAAAAAGTTGTTGGATCTTAACCAAACCCCGTTGACTCATCTCTCAAATTATTCAGCAGACTGTAGTATTTGCAGTACATTGTTTCAGGAAAATTATGCAAACTATATGTCTTTGTCAGATAAATTATTCACAGTGAGTAATATGACCCCACCGCCGTTCATAAATATAGCTCCCAACCCAGTTACTTCTCCTGTTGCTTCAGTTAGCTCAGGCTTTCAAGGAGCTCCAAGCTTCAGCAAAAACAATGCAGCCATTTCACTCAACTCAGCTCTCTGCAGTCCCACAACTCCTCTGCAGTGTGTCCCAGAGAACTTTACAAAAAGGATTAGGATTGCTACCTTCATTTTACAGATGAGGCAGCAGCAGCATGGTACAGGCAATGTCCTACCAGGAGATGAACAGTGGCCAGTGACAGAGCCAGGGGCACAAGCCTTGTCAATGATGCTCAGTCCTGGACTGAAACTGCTACTTTTTAAGATGTAACTGGCAGCTCTGCCCCTTTGGCAAATGCTCATTTGCATTCTCAGGTGCTGTTAAGCTGGTTAAAACCCCAGCCAAACCTTTAAAATCTTCATTTATACACATCACTGAAAGAATGTAACACAGAAAAATGGAATTCCCTCCTCCAATAGAAGAAATTTTGGGGAGGTGGTTGATGCCAAATGTTTTTATTGTGCTTCATATGGGGTTTTGGCAAGTACCACTACACAAATGGAGCACACCTTTGTGCTCATTTAACAAAGGAGAAGACACATCTTCTCCATCGAGATTGGAAGTCCAATGGCTTTGATGATTTGAATGAATGTGCTACATTTTAGATGGGAGGAAGTGCACAAAGGTTTATATAAATGAAGTTCTGATCAGAAGGAAAATACCAGGGGAAAAAGCTGCACAAGACTGAAAAAAAGCAGAAAAAATGAAAACACACTTTGTATGTAATAGAAATAACATGCCTAAGAGAAAAAAAGAACACAGCAAAATGGACAGAAAGATACTGGGACTAAGACCATCACCACTCTAGGTATACCCATACAGAGACAGGTGCAAAAATGACAAGCATCCCTCAAAACACTGAATGAGAAGAGAAAATTTATTGTTAATCTACCTACTCAACTTGAAATCTTTAAAGCATGTCTGTGCCTATAGGACCATAAGTTCTTCTCACTAAAAGGTCTGAGGTAGTTAATCACAGGTGTTGAAGAAGTTCAGCCTCAAACTGCTAAGACAGTGAGTAAAAAATTGAGAAGCTCTTGGACTCTTCCATGATGGCTTGGACGTGGTTCTCCTAAAAGCATGAGTCTCATGGATGCTTATAAAAATGTCAGCAACAGAGAACAACAACAAATGTTGCAATAGAGAACAAGGTTTTGACTATGGTATTTGGGAGTCAAACATTTAATGTCTTCATCTACTGGAGGCTCATAGTATCTGGAAAGGACATTACACCACCTACTGCTACTGCTAAAAGGAGCATGGCAGACAATTCCTGGGAACAGATGAGATTTTTTGTTATTAAGAGAGAGTATTTGCATATTACACAAACATCTAGATGGAAGACCATAGCCTGACATACAGCCTTTAAAGCAACAGTCTGAAATGCAACAGTGCAAAGACCGGAGGTGTGTGATGTTGAAGTCTGCTCCAGTGAAGGAACAGCTACCCCTTCCTGCATGGCTTACAAGGCAAGGAAGAGAGAGAATCTTAACGTTACGAAGAAAATTGCCCTTCAAGTCCCAGCCCTGGAAACTGACCATCTCCAGCTCTGCACCTGCAGAAGAAGAGCCCAAACCCACCTCCAGACATGGAGTACACAGAGGCTGAGTACATCCTTATACAACTCAACAACCCTCATTCCTGAAGAGATGCTTAGCAGGAGACAGCACCACTAAACAAGGGGCTGCTCTGCACTCTCTCTGTACTAAATTTGGTATATGTCATTTCATGACCACGGGCCACACGGGTGCTCTGGAGTGTTAAACAAATTGTAGTGACATCCCAGACACACAGCTGCAAGTCTTCTTTCTACCAGCATAATGGGCTGGTGAGTGATGCTACAAATTTCATAACATACCTACTAGCAAAGGAGGGACAGAGGTAATCACATATATATTCAGGACTTCTAAATTATAAAATAATGAGGCGGACATACAGGTTGTCAGCTGCAGACATTTTTAAAGAAAGAAATGAGAAATCTGGAATGCCTGTGCTATTAGCAACTGAACTCAGGGGCATCAGGGTCTTGCTGATGCATGAAGAAATACTTGAGGAGAAAACAAATATAAAACATAATGGGGTATCCTGAAAGCTGTTGCCATGGACTGGAAGTGATGCTGCAAGTACCTGTACAGGCAACTGCAGGTGGTTCTGCAGGTGTATGGAACAACCATCCCAGCAGGACACGACTGCAAGCACCTTACCCAGACCATAGGCAGGAGAAAGATGAGTAGTGTGTCTGTGGCATTTTTGGACAGAAAGGATACCTGCAGCAGCCTGAGCTCCTCACAGCACAGACAAGCCAAACCTGAATGGTTTTGCTTCTTCCTGGGGCTGCTCTCTGACAACAGAAGTAGCCAGAATCTCAGCAGTAAATTGGATGATCAGGGTCACTTTGATTAACAAGCAAATTATAAGCTTTTCATACCCTTCCTAATCTCAGTGCTGTTTGCTAAATTAAACTTAGCTGGGAAAGAACAAGGTAGGGAACAGCATGTATTTACAAGTCTCTGGCATGACCTGCTTGGACTGCCCACTCTGTTACACAACAGCGGGCATTTAAAAGCCAGGCACCAAAATAAAACAGGTCTCAAACTGCAGAGCCTCAAGGGCCTTTTTGACCAACACAGAAATGCCAACTGAGTTACAGAAAACCTTTGTTATTGCAAAGTCAGTGCATATACTTCTGAGATGTACTTGCTTCTATCTGTTCTCCCTAAGGGGGAGACTGCAACACGAGAGATGCCCTTTGAGAAAAGATGATGTCCAGAGACATCATAGCTATTTCTTCATACAGATATCCAACCAAATATATAGATTGCTGAACATTATAGGACCATATCTCCATATCTGGCCTGTTCTGGTCAAGGGAAGAGTCCAGCAAGTCAATCACTGAAGGCAATCAAGTTCTTTCTTGCTGCTACAGAAAATTCTTGCACTAACTTAAGTCCTCTTTGACAGGACAGTTGATGTTTCCATCACTGAAACATCAGCAGAGGTTTCAACACAACTGAGGTTTCAGCACGGAAAGATGTGCCTCTGAATTTGCAGTTTCCTACAGGCATTTGTAGAGCCAAAAGGCATCCTGTCATACAAGGGTGGGATGTGTGAAAGCCTGTTTCTCACAGATGCCACCACTCTTGCAGCACACACACACACACACACACACACACACACATGGAAATGAAGCGGCTCCTCCAGTTGCAACTCTCTGTTTTGTTTTACACAAACAGCAAAGTATGAGAGAAAAAGGAGTCCTGGGGGGTTTCACATGGGTAATCTGAAACCACAGATGAGCCTTCTCGGTCAAAATAGTAAAAATGTTTATTTCCTGTTCGCAGTTACTTTGAGGGAAATTTGTAGCATGGGAGCAACCGCACCCGAAGCTGTAGCAGACAGGAGTGCTGTGCTGGGAAAGGGATCGTGTGCTCCCATCCCTGTGGAGTGATGAGAGGATGCAGATGTTAAATCTTCCCTTTCACTTCCTCTCCACATCCCTTCTTCCCCAGTCAGCCCCTCCCTGAGAAAGCAAGAAGATTATTTGCAGAAAGAAAGACAAATTCCCCCCCTTTCCTTTTGTTTGGACATAATAGCCCATTTCTCTTCTAGCCTTTGAAATATGGATATGTTCCACAGAGCCCATGGAGACTCAGAACCAGAAAATACTATCCCAGGATGAGAGCTGATAGTTTGCATCTTGTGCAAACCCATCTCTGCTAGGCCCTAACCTACACCGATGCTTCATGTGCAGGCAGAGGAAGCAAGACTACTCTCCAAAAGTGGGTAGCAGCTTTTTTCCTGTATGAAATTCCATTTAAAACAATGTTGAAGATGACTTTCTGGTAGCTAGCTTGTGTGTGCATAAAAATTATAACAAACCAAATAAAATTCTTGGTGTCCAGCATGAAGTTACTGCATCTCAGACTTGCTGGCATTTGGTTTTGGACTGAAGAAGGAAATATCTCTGTAAAGTTTCCATTGATCTATAAAGCAGAAACATCTGCTGAAAGTGTTGTCCCAGGCCTTTTCTGACTGCAGTCAGCAGGAGGCGAGCCTGTGGTTAATAAGCTTTCTCTCTCCCTTCCACAGTAGATGTCATTGCAATGAGTACGAAGCACAATAAGAAAGTTTACAGGATATGGACTAACTGAGCCAGAAAATACAAAACACAAACATGGAAAAAAAGCATCACTGAGAATTCTGTCAACAGCTTTCAGATTAGTAATGTAGTCCTGACAAAGTGAAAACAGAACCACTGGACCAGCTACCCTGAATCAGCTCGGGGACTTGCCTTTGTCAAAACTGCCATAAGGACCATTTTCTCTCTTCTGCAGTCCTATATAAAAGTGATTGCAAGGCTGGGATTTATTTGGTAAGAGGCTGTCCCCTCTGGCAACATTTTCAGAGAGTTTCATTCAATTTTCAGTGTAGTTTATGCCACATACCCACACTGAGATTTCTCATTTCCTCAGTGTTGCTAATCGGTACACACTTCCAATGTAGCCAACAGCATCCCATAGGTACAGGAGGACTGGAAACTCCCCAGCACAGAGATGAGCCTGGGATTCACCACTGGCAGCAATATTAAAGAAGTCAAAAAAAGTTTGTGCTCCCTTGGGCAAAGTTTGTGTTACCCCAGGCTGTTTTTTACAGGATTGCTGGTTGTTTCCACCTACAGGAAACCTTGGAGGGAAACCTCCAGTATTTTGCCTAGACACCTCCTTCATGAGGCTAATGCTGCTTCCCCATGGCAGCCATCAGCCCCATGATGTGGGGCTCTGGTGGGTCCTCCATCTCCTCTGCCAAACTGTCCACTGCAGCCTCCTGCACCCTGCACTGCTGAGCACCTTACTACTTCACTTCATAGAATCATGGAATCATTTTGGATGAAAAAGACCTTTAAGATCATCAAGTCCAACCATTAAACTTACACTGCCCAGACCACCATGTCCCTAAGCACCACTTCTACACATATTTTAAATACCTACAGGGATAGTGTCTGTTCCGCTTCCCTGGGCACTCTGTTCCAGTGTTTGATAACCCTTTCACTGAAGAAACTTCTCCTGATACTCAATCTAAACCTCTCCTGGCACAACTTGAGGACATTTGCTCTTGGTCTACCTCTTGTGACTTGGGAGAAGAGAGTGACCCTCACCTCACTACACCCACCTTTCAGGTAGTTGTAGAGAGCAGTAAGGTTTTCCCACAGCCTCCTCTGCTCCAGGATAAACCCAAGTTCCCTCAACTCCTTCTGGTAAGAATTGTGCTCTAAACTCTTCACTGGCTTTGCCGCCCTTCTCTGGATATAGTCCCGCACATCTACGTCCTTCTGCTGACTTTGGGAAAACAGAGGGGCCAACAATTACCTGCAGAATTCAATGAGCCCCAGCCTAGCTCGTGAAATAGGCTTTTTTCTACACTGCAGGGAGCTGCTGGTACAGCCCTCCATCTGGCTGGAGCATCCTCCTGTCTGCTGAGGCTGGGATGGGTGCTCAGTGCTCAGGTAGAGCTGGGTTTGGACAAGCACCCTGGGGCAAGCACCCCAGGGAAGGCAGCCCATGGCATGGCCAGTGCTGCTGCCCCACAGGTTGCCAGGACCTCCAGAGGCTCTGCCACCCCTTGACACCTCTGCGCTCTCGACAGCCTCTACATGAGGTCAAACAGCAGTGTCAGGGCCACAGAGACAGCCAGCACTCCTGTGAGGCTTAGCATCATTTCCCTCCTCCTGGGGAACCAAAAGTCAGCTGGTACAGAGAACAGCCTTTTTAGTAGCAGGAAGAACAAGACTCTTCCTATTATGCCATGCTGGTTGTAGCATGTCACTCTGTCATCACCCTATCATTGCTCTGCTGTGCATACCACTTATTCTAACTTTAATGGTGTTACACTTACCAAGGTTATAATTACACATTATAGTGTGGCTTTCTTACACCAAAAAAGAACTAAACGTTCAATTACACAGCTCATAAATAGAAGGTCACCGTACTACTGCATAAGCTCACATGCCCACATAAAACCTCTCATTTAGGTTGCCAATAGATTAAAGCGATTATACAAGGATGTTGTTTTGACTGTGGTAATTGTTAGCACCACCTCTTGGTGAAAATCTCCAACTGCACGGGGTTGTCCCTGCAACCCCTCTTTTCCCAGGGGTCAGGATGATGCCTTCCCCAAGGCCAGTCAGTAACTAGAAAAGCACCACGAACAAAAGGATTTGCAGATTCTTGTTGTTACAAATATTTCAAGGCAAATACCTGAACCTACGTGGACCTCTTTAAATTATTTTGGGATTTAGAAACACTTACTGGCTCCTAACAGTCAAAGGTACAGTCAAGTGAAAAAGCATGTGCACCAAATTCAAAAGCCCTCAAAGCTTTAACATCAAAGCTAAAGAGAAAAATATATGGCAAATACAAATGCCTAGACAACTATTGACACTAAGCATCACTGACACAAAATAAGACTTCAGCACCTTCTTTCAGAAACACTCCTCATTTGAGTCAGTCAGTACCAACCAAAAGGGAGCAGAGAGCAAATGAATCTCATCTCTGATCCCAAGAGATCCAAAAGCAACACATGGCATGTTGTTGATACAAAAAGCCACAATGCAACTCGACTCTACCAAGAGGAACTCCCACATATTCAAAGATATTAACACTAACTAGTTTGGTAAAAATAAAAGCTTATTGAATGGTGTGTAATGATCTTTCATGGCCACTCCCTTGTCAAACAGCATCCAGTTGGGACCATCCATATCTGAGGTTTCATGACCACACAAAACTTTTTCCCTCAAACTGCCTTGCTAAGAAAACCACATACATCCCACTATAGGTGTCCAACAGTGTCTTGTGGGGCCTTGCTCTTGTGTGGCCACCAGCAGCACTGGCTAGGAAGGCAGGCAGGAAGACAGAAAGAAAGATTATTCTACTAATTCCTTCCAGTATAAAACACGAAAAGAATGCACTTCTCTAAAAGTAGCTTTTAAATTACTTACAGCACACTGCATTCAGTTGCTTGCTCTGGTGTACAGAGTGCTATGATCTAAAAAGGGCATGAGTTTCAGGAATGGAAAGGGCCCACTACAACTTTTCCTTCCTTCTTTTTCTCACACTAGAAACAAAAAGAAGAGAAAGAGAAGATTTCAGTGTCTCTGACCTAAGATTTCCTAGCTTTCACTGTGTTTTCTAGCATCATATTCCTGTGACTACTGCTCCAGGAGGGAAATTACTGTCTCTTACATTTTCTACTTGTCTACAGAAATGTCATCTTTCTCCCTCTTTGTTTCTGCAACAAAAGCATGTTTCAGAACATATGCATGCATAGACGTGGTGAACTCCTTGTTCATTGCAAAGTCCAACTGGAAGTACTTAACAGAGGGATATGAAGAAAGCGTGCAGGATGTGGGTCTGGAACTTGTAGGTAGAAGAAATTTTCAGTTCTGAGGGTCAAACAAGTTTGTGATGCCTTTTGTATAATAGCAGCAGCTTAAGTCAGCATTTTCAGAAAGGATTTTTGATTCTAAGTGCTTTAAAATGAGGCTGAGGGCCTGGTCAATTTAAAAGGACGTGATAATTTCCCAAAGCCAGACCCCTTCCTCTGGTCAAGTAAAATGCAGGGCAAGCAATATGAACTCTCATTTTTGAAAGACCCATATTTTGGCTATGCCAGCTCTTGGCTTCTGGCAACACTACTGGCTGGGAAAAAGTGTGCACGCTCACTGACTTACCCACCTTGCTGAGCAGGGTAAGTCAACAGGAGGAAATAGAAGAAATTTTACAATAGTTTTTTTGCAATATGAATTAATTCCTTGCCAGGGAAAACAATAGGAAGAATGCATACACATTTGAGAGCCTCATGCCCTGGCTAAGTATTAGCTGACAGTGCTGAAAACTCCTTGTGAGCCTTCACACCTCCATTTTCTGCTACAGTGGGACAGATTTTTAGTGGAAGAAGGACATCTCTGGGGGAACACAGGAGAGCTTCATTCAGCAGAGGCCTTGAGATCACACCAGTGGTATCCACTCCCTCAGAACAGAGGGAAGTAGGTTGAGCAATAAAAGCTGAGTAAGGTCCTCTCAGACTTTTAGAGATTGAAGCAGGACAATAAATAGGTAGAAAGCAGTCTCTTGGATCTGAAGGCAAAGAAGAACAAAAAGAAAGTCCCTGAAGGGAGGCACAAGTCAGCATTTAGAAATGAGAAGTGGGAAAGAACTGGTGAAAACCAAGCAACAAAGGACTGAGTCATTTGGATTAATGGGTGAACATACACACCAGCAACACCTGTGGTTATTGGCAATCTTACAGGACATTCAGGGCACTGTGTTTGTTCCCAGGAGCTCAAAAATTATTTTTTCAGTAAGACACACCAATGGCATTGCTATATTGACCAAAAGAAAACAAGATAAGAACTGAAAGAAAGAGGATCACTAAGCTCATCTCCCTAATACACCATGCGATGCAGCTCCTTATGCTGTCTGGAGAGTCACAACACGTTCAGTCCAGTGCTTCCCAAGCAAAGAGTCGGAGCAGAGAGTCCAAGCCCTGCCAGTGTTAATAAAAGACATAGCCAAGCCTGCTGAATGGTGTTTACCAGAGGTTCTAAGGCCTTAACAAAAACCGACGAGTCAGCACATCCTTCGACCTAAATCAATGAAACAAAGTGCTTGAGAGAAGCAGTGTCCTATCCACAGTGGATGACATCCTTCCAAGATGAATGCCCAAGTTTTTTTTCCCTTTTAGATGCCGCAAATGGTTTCTGGCAGATTCTTCTACACCCAGATGGCGCCAAGTTAACTACTTTTATTATGCCTTTTGGATGGTAATCCTTCCGCAGACTTCCTTTTGGCATCGCTACAGCACCAAATATATTCCAAAGGAAATGACAAGGCTACTGCAGCACCTGGAAAGGGATAGCTGCTTGTACAGACAAAGTCCTGGGATACTGCCATTAAGAAGAGAAACATGATAAAAGCCACTCTAGATTTCCAGAGACACTTCGTATTTGGGTCTAAAACACAATAAACATTGGGCTAGATCAAAACTAGCTGAAGTATTGAGACAACATATGTGAAAACTAGGCACCAGGGCAGACTGAGGAAAGGTAAACTGGCCTAAGAAAGCAATAAATCAATGCAAACTCCTGAATCTATGTCCAAGCAAAGTGAACGCTGGGTTATGAATGGCAATAATATATCCTTGGAATGAACTCCTGGAAAATGAAAGCACCTGATTCTTGAACACAATACAAGAACATGTTTTCAACCAAGCAGAAGCCCTACCTGAAGCACACCAGTGGTCCCTTCCTGTAACCATTTGCAGCCTCCTGCTGTAGCTGTGTTGCAGATTATTGAATTATTGCAACCTGGTCAGACCCACGGGGCTGCTCCTGGATGTTCACTGATGACATAAATCACTCTCTGCAGACTGAGCAGTGTCTCATTGTGAAAGAAGCATGTGAAAAATGTATTGAAAAAACTCTTCCAGAGAGACATTTCAGCTTTTGACTGACCACAAACCGCTTGTACCCCTGATAAATATGAAAGACTTGGATCACATGCCAGTGACTTGTCAAGCACTACTTAGGGCTTAATTAGGTACAATCCGCAGACATAATACAGTATTGTGCCTGGCACAGCCTTGGTAGTTGGTGGTACCCTGCCTAGATACCTTGTGAGTGTGACAGATGTATGAGTATTGCAAATGGCTGAGGAAATTAAAGCTTTATGAGAGATCTGCAAGCCTTAAAACCAATGTCTGATTCATAATTATAACACAACCGACCGGCTACTACCAAAAATGTGGAGTTGCAATATTAGAGTGTGGGAAAAGCAACTGCCTAAAATACATTAGAAACATACCCAATAATAACTGGACTCTCATTCCAGAAAGAAGCAGCATTTTAGAGCCAATATGGTTTTCCAAGCAAAAATATCCCTGTGGTACTTCGTTAATTTAGAGTTATGAATAAGCCCAGATGTCCATTTAGTGGTCTGCCACCAGTAGAAGACATCCTGCTTATTCTAGCTATGACTCTATGTAGTTCTCTGTAAAACACAAGGGCTACCACAGCCTCCTGCTAGCTGCTGAGATACCTGCCTTGCTCCTGGTAAGGAAGGCACTACAGGTCTTCACAAGTGACCTCCTGACCCAGTCCTTGCCCAAAGGGACTCTGCTGTGTGATGAGAGCAATACTGGAGCACGCAGTGGAGCAACACAATTACTTCCCATTTATTTGAGATTCTCTTGGTTAGGTTATTATCCTTAATACAATGACTTTTAAACTGGAATGCCCTTACTCAAATGTTTTAAGGCTTAAGCTTTCCAGCAATGCATTGTACATCTCTATCTGACATTTTCTCTCCCCCTTCCCTCTCCTGGAATTCTTGCTTTTAGCAACCACATCCCTGGTTGTTGATTCTTGGAAAAAATTCTCCTTTCTCATGGTGTCTTGCTCTGTCATTAATGTTGACATGCCAAAAGCTTCCCACCGAGATCTTGTTGGCTTTTTTGGCATCCTGCTTCTCGACATCTGGTATTTTATATAGCTATCCATAATATTATAATTCTTCTGCCAGTAGCTTGTCTTCTTCATATGCAGACCATATCTCTCACAGATTTCTCCCAAAATCAGTGCCTTCTCTGGTACATTAGCTCCTCCAGCCCCAGACAATCCAGCTGTCTGAAAGCTCTATGTCTTTCAAAAAGCACCAACCACCAAGTCTCAAAATATCTCACAACCTTGTACATAACAAAATTCATGACCAGAAAGTAACACACTCATAACTTGTGATTGAAAACCAATGAAAATGACAGCAGAAAGTTTCCTTTCCCCCATGCTGTTGCAGCTTAAATAGCATCCAGAAATTTGTGAGTGACTGATGCCCACTGAAACACAAACTGATGCTGTTTGTCAGTGAATACCAGGACTACTTTCTATTTAAGTTAAAGCAAGCTTTGTAGACCTTAAAGAGATACTGCACACTGTTCTCTTACAAGTCAGGAGAACAATCTTATGTCTCAGGTTATATACCATCCTTTGTCCACAACATAAAAATTTGTCTTGGAAGGCTGATAAAAGCCACGAGATAGGGGCAAAAGAAAAGGGATCTCAGAACAGAGGAAAACAATCAAGGGGCCATAACCAGCTTTTACTGTATTCAGAATTAACACAAAATATCTTAATCTATAGAAGGCAATTGGATATGGTTATATCAATCTGTTCTTATTCAAAATAGAAAAAAATCCTTGATAAAATGTTTGAAAAAAATTGGCAGAGAGTCTGCTCCCAGCCTTCATTGGGAATTGCTCAAGAGTAGAGCAGACCAAGCTCTGAGAAGCAAGCCTGCCTCCAGGCCTGTGTGCAGCTACCTGCATTTTAGCATGCCTAAAGAGTGAAGCATCCAACTTACATCTGGGCTTTTCTGGCAATTAAGAAATAGCTCTTTTCTTACCTGTCCTGCAAAAGAAGGAAGGAAGAGCATTCTTCTCACAGGGTTGGTTGCTCGTAGGAAAGGCTTGTCCAGAGAGGCTGCAGCATGCTTGTTCTCAGAGTGATGCAAAGCTTCACCAAACACAGCCTTGGGAAACCTCATCTAATTGGGAAGACAGGTTTGCTTTCAGTGTGGCATCCGGATGACCTGCAGACACCTTTCCAATCTGTTTTTGTATAGTTTGATGATTCTAACCACTCATTAAATGAAAAAATAAAGATGAAGTTTGGACATGTTTCTTCCACAATAAACTGCACCTCTGCTTGACTGCACTGAGGTAATGACATCACAGCTATTGATGGGTTCTGTTCTACTTACAGGAAAACACTTCTATGTATGCAAAAATGCTGTTTCCATCACCTTAGCATTTGTGTGCTATTTGGACAGGTTTTTATCATTGGAACTGTGATAAATGCCAGTGCTTGCTTCACCAAAACCTTAAATTAAGTCTTAAGTTGTAAGGACATGCTTACCCCCACGCTGCCCTGGGCACTGCTTCCTTGTTTCACAGGTGGAAAATGAAGGCACAAAGGAAGCCTGTGGAGAGGTCAGAAGCTAAACTTCTTCTCCTGAATCTCAGCCCATTGCTTTCAAGAGAAATTCATCCTTTGGTCCCTGTTATATACTCTATGGGCAACTTCTTCCAGTACCTAAATTTGTTCTCATAGATGATGTAAAGTATTCAGTGGCAAAAATATGTCATCCAAACTGTTCAGCTTAGTTCATGTTTTTTACAGCACAGTTTGAAGTAGAACAACTGTATGCATTTACTTTGGCTTCTGCTTTAAAAAGACACCTCGGTGAAGGAAGAATGTCACTTTCATTACAGGCTACTGTAAAAGCCACTTGTCTCCAGTCCCTGAGATTCTATGATTTCTTATATATACATTGGAGGCAAGGATGAGATTGAAAACACAGATAGCATCAGGCATATGCTGATCCTGAGGACTGTATCAAAGCATCCAAACTGTGAACGCACTCTGCTTCCAGACTTCCAGTGCCAGCACATCCGCAGGGAAGAGCTGAGCTGCTCTGCCAATGATCTTACACCTTCCCTGCCTCTCCCCATATGGCCTGTGGTCCTTATGGCACACATCCTGCATCCCCTAGACCTCCACTTACCTGCACAATTTATAAAACTTTCTGGCTTTTGCATCCAGCCATTATTTTTGTCGAGCCTTGCAGCAGTTGCTATATATAATAACCTCAGCCTTACCATTCCCAGCTGTCACAAAAGCTATATGCTCTAAAATGTTATCTGTTTTAATAAGAAGGACACCCCGAGGACACAGATGTTGAGCAAGTATCTAACTGCTTATCTTTCTACTGGACTACTGAGGTGGATTTTTTGCTAATCTGCCAAAAACAGAACAACAAAACCACTTGCCATATCCTGCTCACTTTCTGTGCAAGCTCCTCTTCATCTGTCAGAGACTGTTCAGATCCAGTCAGGGCAGTGTGGAAGAAATTGGCCCTTGTCTTCAAACTTCATAACTCCATGGGGGGATGGAGCTGTATCCCACCCCTGAGTGTGTAACAGCACTGATGATTAACTCATTCAGATGAAATGCCAGTGCTCAGACCCAGTCCCTAGAGACCCTTGCAGCAGTGGAAGCTGAGTTTCCAAATACCTGAACAGCAAAGAAGGTGTTTTCAAGGGCACAAAAGACACTCAGGTTCCCATCCAGCTGCTGGGCTTGAAAAATTCATCTTGCATGAGCGAGCAGCTGAGGCAGGGCATGATCTCCCTCCAGAGATATCCTTGCTTTGCACTGTTTTCCCTTTTTAAGAGTACAAGTTTTGGGTAGCTGCCTGCAACTGTCACTGTGTAGGATGAAATGAAATACAGAGTAGTAAAAGAAAAAAGTAACTCGCACTATAGTGAGATTTAGTTAGGTTTCTCAAAAAGGAAGAGCAAAGAAGCAGCCTCTAAGGCATTCTGGGGTGAATATTTAGCTCATACAGCTCTAGAGAGATTGGCAACATGTGTCTAATTTCAGTGGGACAGGCAGAAGGGCCAGTGAGAAGTGATTCTGACAGGCTAGGAATGGAGTAGCAATGTGGTATTTTAACAAAGATGAAAACTGTTGCTCTACATCTGAGAGCAGCTTTGTTAATGTAGTTGCATTTCACAAGCCACATAGCTGAACCATCAGTGGGTTTGGCTGTGTCACCTTGGTATAAGCAAAGCTTGATGAAATGTGAGTAATTTTTAAAAGAAAGCATTTCTGTGGGCTTGATTCTCTGTTTTGTGGTCATTGCCTTGGAAAGAACATTAGTCATTTTGGGCTTTTGCACTTGCATTATAAAAAGAAGAATGCGGGGGGGAAAAACGGTGGGAGATACAGAAGGTTTTAGCTATGGTTACAAGCTCACTGGGGATCCACAGACAGAGCCTTGCCAGCCCATAGGGACACCTGGCTGGCCATCAGTCAAGTGGGTGGGGACAAGGGGAGTGCCTACCCCAGAGCTAAGGGCTCCCCTCCCACCTCCTCCCTCCCAGGAGCTGGGCCAAGGGAGAAGTGAGACCACCACCCCTCACCTCCCATGCCTGAAGGGCCCTGGGAGGGCACTTGCTCCCTCCTACATCCAGTTTCCTTTCTCTGGAAACCTGGATGCCAGGAACCAGCAGAATAAGCAGGAGGCAGTGGAAACCAGCAAATGCACAGCAGTGAGACAAGCACATAAGGTCTAACCATCTACACCCTGTTGAAGGAAGACACCTTACCTTCACCTGGGATCCATGTGTGTCCATCCTCCTCTTGGAGACTGTACACAGTCTGGTCTTATCCAACCCAGATTTTTCCAGGAGAGTTGACCACTGAGCAGGCTGGGGAAACTCATCATCATTCCTCAGCCCAAATGAAAACATCCTTGTAGATGCATCTACCCCAGGGTTAAGGGCCTGGCAGCTCCTGTCTCTGGCCATACCTGGCAGGAACTCCCCTTTGAGCTTGCAGATGTTTGTCAAATCCAGGGCATTCCAACATTTCTTGGACCTGGAAAGCTGTGGAGAGATTTCCAACAAGATTTTGATTTGCTGGGAAATTTCCAACCAACCCTAATAGTCAGATGTGTAGCTATGAGTTCAGAAAAAAAAATTAGCATGGTCTTATTTGGTTTGTAGTTTAGCTCACTTACAGTTATCTAAAATATCTTTCACTTTATAAAAATTCTTGAACAATAAAAAGCTGCCTCTGTTCTCCCCAGTGCAGTGTAAATTTTGCAGCTAAGAATGGGACCTGTAACATATACTATGCCATTTGCTACATTCCAGAAATAATTTTCCAATAGCACTGAAACAGAATGAGTGTCACGCATTTAAACAAACAGAAAGATCTTTGGGACTTGATCTTTAAAGTTTTACCTCCCAATTCTTCCCACAAAAGTGCTATCTCTGGCTCTGGTGCTCTTGTAACAGATGTGTAAAAAATCATTTATTCAGCTTTGAGACTGCTCTAAGCCATTGTTTTGATTCCCATATGAGCCTTGGCTTGCTGATCCTTTGGTTTTAAGAAGTCTGCTGGGCTGTGTTTTTCTGACAGGTTGAAGGCTCTCCACAGCACTGTTTTAAAGCGCATGATGGTTTCACAGCACTGAGATTTGTCTCACAATAATGCAGCACTTTTCCACAAGGGCAGCAGGCATAAGTATTTGTCCTATGTACCCTGCATGTCCCACCCATGGTGGCTCTGCTGAGCGAGAGATGCCCAAAACATCCGTGGAGCCTGAAGGAAAGACCACACTCCCTGATAGCTCAGCTGGAAACACAGGCATCACTGCTGGCTTTGGTACCTCTGCTTCCACCCCAGCTGCCAATGGCATTTGCTGTAGGCAAAGCAAGCTCTGTGCTGAGGGAGATTGGCTCTCTGTCCAGTGCCAGAGAAAGGTCCTCTCCAGACTGAAGACCTCATCCCCAGAGTTATGGATCACTATGTTTAGAAGAGATGCTTCCATCCTGCCATGCTGGTTGTTTACTTGCTCCAGCCGCAGGGCTTGGGAAGCTTTCCCAACAAAGCAGCCTCACTCAGAGCAGCAATAGAGGGAATGTGGCTGTCACAAATCTGTTACAATTATTTGTATTTTTTTTTTCACAGTCCTCAAAGTGGAAAGAGACCAAGGAAACCATTGAAGGGTACAAAGAGCTGTGAGTTGAGTTGTTTTTCCTGACTTTCCTCTCTGCATCTGCCTCGTGCTTTCTGGCTTGCAGATACTTTGATAGCAAGCCACAGAAACCACAGTGGCAAGTACTTCACTGGTACTGGGGAAACTCTCCAGAAGGAGCAGAAGAAATAGGTACAAAATTGTTACTCTTTTTGCTCTCTGTGTTTATTTATTTTGGACCCATTGGGCTAGACCGCAACTAAAACTTTATGAACCTAATAAAATTCCCAACATTCTCAGACATGGGTCGTGATGTTTATGTATTAGGCAGAATACAAAGGTGTATTTATGAGGAGACTGGAAGTACTTAGAGATGCTTGAGTTTAGGCAAGGCATAAAGCATATGAAAGAAAGGTTTTCAAAATTAGCACAGGTAACAACCAAGCTAACCAGTGCTCACCTGACACACCAAAACCAGAAGCATTTGGAAATGCTGTGTATCCCACCACAAAACCATCCCACCTTCTCACAGGTGGTGGAATACAGAGCAATTTAACTATTTTTCATTAGATATTACTTACATATTTAGAATCAGAGAATGGCTAGGGTTGGAAGGGACCTTAAAGATCATATAGTTCTAAAACCCCTGCCATGGGCAAGGACACCTCCCACTGGATCAGGTTTCTCAAGGCCCCATCCAACCTGGCCTTGTACATTTCCAAGGAGGGGGCAGCCACAACATCCCTGGGCAACCTGTTCCAGTGTCTCACCACCCTCACAGTAAAGAATTTCATCCTAATATCTAATGTAACTCTTCCCTCTTCAAGTTTTAAACCATTGTCCCTTGGTTTAAAACAAGGGTGTGCAGTGTGTCACTACAGACCTGTGCAAAAAGCCCTATCCCAGATTTCTTGCAGGTCCCCTTCAGGTATTGGAAAGCCACTATAAGGTCACCTCAGAGCCTCCTTTTCTCCAGGCTGAACAACCCCAACTTCCTCAGCCTGTCACCATAGGGGAGGTGCTCCAACCCTCTGATCACTTCAGTGTCTCTCCTCTGGACACACTTAAGGATCTCTGTGTCCTTCTTGTGCTGGGGACTCCAGAACTGGACACAGTACTCTAGGTGGGGGTCTCACAAGAGCAGAATGTAGGGAAAGAATCACCTCCCTTGGCCTGCTGGCCATGCTTCTTTTGATGCAGCCCAGGACATGGTTGGTTTTCTGGGCTGCAAGTGCACTTTGACAGCTCATGTTAAGATTCTCATCCACCATCACCCCCAAGTCCTTCTCCTCAGGGCTGCCCTCAATCTCTTC
The DNA here is from genome assembly GCA_038090715.1 of Florisuga fusca. Lineage (NCBI taxonomy): Eukaryota > Metazoa > Chordata > Aves > Apodiformes > Trochilidae > Florisuga > Florisuga fusca. The sequence goes on along the minus strand of JAAWXA010000025.1, from coordinate 10,160,019 downwards.
TCCTCACAATCTGTTTTGGTGCGTGGCCTCAACCCAGCTGCAGAACCTTGCATTTGGCCTTGTTGAACCTCATGCACTTTACATAAGCCCACTTCTCAAGCCTGTCAAGATCCCTCAGGATGGCATCCCTTCATCCCTTCCCTCCAGAATGCTGAATTCACCCCACAGTTTGGTGTCATCAGCAAACTTGCTGAAGGTGCACTCGATTCCACTGTCCATGTCACTGACAAAGATGTTAAACAGCACTGGTCCCAGTACCAACCCTTGAGGAACTCCACTCATCACACATCTCCATGAGGACACTGAGCCATTGATCACAACTCTTTGGGTGCTGCCATCCAGCCAGTTCCCCATCCAATGAGTTGGTCCATCCATCGAATCCCTAATGCTCCAGTTTAGAGATCAGAATGTCTCGTGGGACAGTGTTGAATTCTCTGCACAAGTTGAATGCTTTGCTGAGTTCTGCTATGGCTAAAGTATGAGCTCTCACATTTTGGTAGGGGTGGTAACTACACACACTAATAAACAGGGCAAGTAACTCTCTTTCCTTCTGTCTTCATAAACCACACAATATTCCCTGATTCAATAAGCAAGATATACTGCCTGGCTCAAGTCGAGGGATAATGGGTTTTGGCAACAGATTAGGCTTTCCATCTTTATAAATAAGAAAATGCTATAGGGAATATATATTGGGATTTATTTTTGCCAGGAGCAAATAAACAGTTGTGTCAATACACAGATATTCCTGCTTCCCAGCTTCCCTCATGACTCTCTTGTCTTTGGCCATTTCCACCTACCACACACCCTACCTCCCTCCCTCCCCCCAGTAAAAATAAAAACAAAATAAAATAGAATAAAATAATTTTAAAAAGGAAAGAAAAGCTGTGTGTTCATTCTCCTGATGTCATGCATTATTTTTTTCCTGATTTCAGCATTAACTTTTTTGGATACTTCCTGTCACTGGAAGACCTCTCCCTCCCCACAAGAACAGCATACGTTTTCAATTTAGATTATGTTCCCAGCAGATGTTGCAGGACGTGAAGGCTCTGCTTTCTCTTTCATTAAAAAAGGCACTTGCAATACATTTTATTGTCTTGGATGGAAAAAACCCCACCTGTATTGCAATGTTCAGAAATCAGTCAATGGTATTTCATAATCTCTTTCTCAAAAAATAATAATTGGTTAAAAAAAAAGAATAAAAACCAAGGTCTTTGTTGAATATACATCTCTGAAGAGTATTTCTAAGCACCCCTCCAAGGAGCACTATAGAAGGAAAGGTTTAATATCTCTGGGAGAACTCTCCAACTCTAATGCCCAGTCACCACAAGAAAAGTTGTTATTTTCATAATATTGTGCATGAGAATTCAGAGCACACATCAGTACACTTGACCCTCCCCATGGAGATCCAGCCTACCCTGTATGCAGACAGCTTTATCTGAGGTGAGACCTGATAACACAAACCCTTTCTGTTCTCAAGAGGTGACACTGACATTCTACATGGAGCCTGAGGTCTGGGTTAGTGTTCAGGTTTACATACACCACTTGGGTGCTTCCTGCTGGCTGCTGGCCTGGCCAGGGCCATGGCACCCGTGTCCTTGCAGCAGAAGGACTGGCTTCAAGTGGACCAGAGCAGCCAAAACCTTTGAATTTACCTAAGGATGATGGACCAATACAAGTGAGCTCCTGCTTCATTTGTAGTCATGCAAGAACAAGGCTTGAAACAAAAAGAATAATACAGACTGCATTAAAAAACACAGACATCTAAACAGAAAGTCAATATATCAAGAAATGGTATGCTACAGTCTCTGAAGGTTTCCTTTAAAAATCTTTAAGAATATGCACACTACAAAATTGCCTTTGGTAGTCTGTAGGATGCACACAGCATCACAGAACCATCTGTTATCATCTGGTTTCCAAAATACCTAGTGCTAGGCATACAAATATTTGTATGTCTATAAGCATCTGTGTGTATACACTTTACATACACTCATATTTACTTGTTCCATACTTTGTGGTGAAACTAGGAATTAAAGAAGGTTATGCCCTACAGCAAAACACACACAAACATAATGTAGAATCACCAGAGCTGCCAAAAAATCCCTTCTGTAGAAAGAAGATTAAGTCTAAGAAAATGGTCAGCAAGCCACAAGTTGCATACAGAAAGCTTGTTTCCAGTGCAGCTTGATTTTATCATTCCATTGCTTCTTCCTGTATTATGGAAGCAATTGTTTTTTACTAAAGCATAGGTAAGAGTCAGAGCCAGAAGCAACGGTCCATCTAAACCTACATTAGTAGGACAGTAAGTAATACAGACAAATGGATATCTCAGCATCTATTCCCAGCCACATAAATATAGCCAGTGGCTATTTCTCAGGTTTCCTCATTTTCCACAAATTTGTCTATCTCCCCTTCAGCTGACATGCACCACATTTTATTGCTGACTTTGCAAATTGCTCCATAATTCAAAAATTCTTTGTGTAATAGAAATTCAAGTTGAATCATAACTGAAGTTGGTTACTTCCACCTGGCATATTGATGTTCCTGATTATGCACACCAACTTTCAACTTATACCTTTCTGCAAGCACTCAAAGAAACCACTTACAGCTTTAGGTGACTGGTGATACCCTGGGACCAGAAAGGAGAGATTGGATTTTGTGCTGCACTTGCTTCCTTCCAGCTGTAGGCTACTGAGTGTGGGTGCTGCCCCCATGTTAGGTTGGTGCAGGCTGGATCCTTTCTGGATACTCATCGCTCCCAGCTGTAGCACTCAGCAGCAACTTTCTCATCCCCCAAATCCCCAGGATTGCTTCCCAGGGGTTTGCCTCCCTGTACATGCATTTTTTTTTTTCATATTAGGAGATTTCTAGGTAAGACAAACCCAGCAGAGGCAACACTGAGCCAAAGAAATGGTCTCATTTTGACTGGGCACTTGCTGGGAGAGGGGGATTTCTGCACCAGCAACTGTGCCCCACAGGGCACACCATCGACCTGCTCAGCAAGCCACGGGGGATGATTGCAACTTCAGCGCTTTCCCAGCAAAATTAACTTTTGCCGTAATTTTACAATTCATCAAAAAGTAAATGTTTCCTTTAATACTGGGGAAGTCCTGGCTCTCAAGAGGCAGCACCACCAAGCTTCTGAGTGGTGGCAGCACCGGGGACCAGCAGCATCCCTGTGGAACATCTGGGATCTCAGTTGCTGGGACTCCAGCGAGTGCTCTTGGACTTGCTTTCCTTTCAGTGGATAATCTGTTTCCTTTAATCTTATTTTCATTATGATTCAGAGAGCAAAAGCAAGTCTGAAAATCCTCCCAGCAGTGTAATGAGCTCTCTCTGCATCCCCTTGGGTACCTGGCTGTGATAATCACCTACACCGGGCTGCATCCTGCTGGCACTGGAGTGGGACCACAGTTGGAGATGGAGAAGGTCTCCTCCCACACTGCAGTGGGGGTCTGCCAGCACACCAAGGGATACCCTCCTGGATCAGGAGCAGGTGGGCTCCTCCCACCCTCATAGGGCATGGAGACCAAAACCAAACTCAGTGCAGCAGCAGCAGCCCCCCAGCAGCAGCTCACTGCATACCCACAAACACCTTGGCTGGAAAAGCAGCTGCAGAGCAGAGTTAGGATATTCCAGTGCAACAGGACATGAGATTTAAATATTTAGTGTCAGAAATACTAATTACAGATTTCAGCTTGTAATAAATTATCAGTGTGCAGAAAATACTCCTGCTCTGAGAATTATTATTTTTTTTAAGATTGACATTTTTCTTTCTTTTGTAAATGCCACCCAGTCATTCATAGCCAAGGAATCAGCATTTTCTGCTACTTCTCTATGCCTTTTTGGTCTGCATATTCTGTCTTTCACACTTTTGGCACTGGCATCTCAAAACAACTGTTAATGCTACACACAGGCTCACCTGTGCATGATGAAACAGTAGAACAAAGCAATTGGCAATATACATTCTGCATGCTTTTTGCCAAAAAAAACAAAACAAAAAAACCCCCAACAAACCCAAACACCCAGTCCTCAGTCCTTCTGTCACTGCTGGACAGAGCAGCCTCAGCCTTGGAAACACACTGGGTACAGAAACAGCCATAGGCAGGGTTGAGGAGAAGCAGTCACAGCCTTGGGGATGGGGCTATCCTTCCCTTGCCAGGCTGTGAAGAATCTGCAGGAGGGTGGCCCAGTGCAGGGACAGAGACACCTGAAAGAAGAAAGGTTATCCTGAGGGTATGGCAGCTCCTCCTGGGCAGAACATCTGAGCATAGAAACATCCCACACTTCCCAGCATGGCTTTAAGATAAAATAAACTCATTCTGTAATGCTGCCAGAGAATGGCTGACTAAGAAATTTATCCTAAGTATTCCGGATTTAATTCTCTATTACTCTGTGAACATTTATTAGAAGTACAAAAATTAAAATAAAATGGCCATATTATGAAGATGTTATTACCTTTGTCGACAGATACCTTTTATTTTCAGGAAAAAGTTTTCTTCCAAGAAGTCTGATGATTACAGAGATAGGAACTTGCTAAAATAATCTGCAATGGTATTGTGCAGCATTGCTTTTGCTTGCTGTTAAGAGATATTCTGTAGTGCCACTGTTACCTCAAGAGGTGGAGTTGACTGGTCTGGGTTAAGCCAGAAAGACAAGAATAGGAATAGAAAACCACAAAATATTTTAACAGATATTCCAAATCGTAAATCTGTAATCAACAAAGCAGAGAACCTCTGTTAATATCTTCTTACGTAAAACAATTATTTGTTGAGGCATGCAAATAAAAAGCTAATGAGACCGATTTTAAAAAGTCGTTTTTGCAAGCCCAAGAGTTTTGGATTACTTGTATAAATATCCAGACTGCTAAGAGCTGGGCTGCTCTCAAGAATCCCTTAACCTTTTGACATCTCTACCCTGGGCATTTACATCCCTATGCACCGTGCTGGGGCTGCCTGGAAGAGGCAGCCTTCCCAAGGGACCAGTCAGGCATTTTCCACGAGCAGACCTCTGGACATGAAACAGTGCTAATCCCAGAACTGAGAATTTCAGGTCGCAAAACACAAAGCTCAGCTGGGAGCCAGCTGTGCCATGCCAAGCTGCTGGGGACCTGCATCCTGGGCACACCTGAAAAGTGCTGGGGACGAGGATGCTCCCCTCCAGTGCAGGGAGAGGGGGCAGGTGGTACAACAGCCATGGGGATCCAGATACTTTTGTCTTGTCTTTATAGCATGCAGTAAAGTGGCTGCCAGGGGCACTGGGATTCACTTCAGCCATGGGGTTTCAGCACAGTTTCATACTGCACTGGTAACCAGATCAATAAAACAAACTGGCTGCACTGGTGTAGGAATCTCCATATGCTGCTTTTTCCTGAGAAATTAAAGTGCTCACTAAAAGTGGACAACAGGAGAAAAGTTTTACCTTGTATGAAAAACCACCAGTGTTTGGTGTCAGTTTAGATCATTTCTTAATACTTCCTAAAAGATTTTAACCTTGATGTTTTTTAATTATTGTTATTACTACTTTAATTTCTAAGCCAGTGTGTATTCAAGCTATCCCTAGGCATGTCCTGCCTAGATGTCAAGATGTACAAGGTACAAGATGTTGCCACTTTCCTGGTCTTTTAGGGACTATCAATGAACATACAGTAACTATGAAGTAATTAACCCATAGATCAGTCTCTTCTTTCAAGTCCATGGCCAAGTAAAACTGGCAAACTTAAAAACATGCATGGTTTTTAAAAGATAAATCATGTGTCTTTCTGTGTGACATATACTTGATAAATAACCAGCATGTCTGAAAACACTGCCTTTCTAGATGCTTCCATTTGATTTCAGAAGCTTACCTTTAGACCCCAGCTTTTCAGTTTGCTGCAAGACTTACTTCCACCCTGAGTTACACGGCAGCTGACACCACCACAATCCTGGCAGAAAGACCCTTGTTATTTATATAACTGTAAAATCCACTCATGCTTAGTGAAATAATTACTAGGCTGACAGAGGCAGCTTTTCAGGGTCCTGAAAAGCAATCTAAACCTTGATACCCTCTTCCCTGTAATCATGTTCACTAGCAATGGATAAACAAGATGAAGGTATGTAGCTCTGAAAGCTCACCAAGAGATCAGAAATCACAAATTCCACTACAAGACATTTTTGAAGACTCAAACACACACAAAGCCAGAGCAAACCAGGCTTTTAGTCATGCTCAGTTCTCTTTGCACTGCTGTACTCCTTCCAGCACTAAAAGCTAAGGCTTACTACAGCCTGTGAAGGTACCTCATACCCTCAAAGGTGATGTCAGAGTATCTCTAAGTCAGAAGACAGTCTCTGTCTGTGGGTGAAAGACTGTTTTTCAGACAGTGTCTTAAAACCAACCAAAAAAGCCAAGCATAAAAATCCAAATATGATCACAAGGTCTGTTGAAATGTTATAATGAGAATGGGAAAATGTTTGCAGTGTTGAACTTTAGCCTTTGGATGAGTTTCACGGTATCCAATTCCAAAACTCATTGATGCCTTCAGACTTGCACAGGTTTCTTGCAGTGCTTGTCAACACGTATATCAGCCAGTCCCAATAGTCTAAAACCTCTCAGACCAATTCTGGAAACTATTTAGCACCTGAATCCCATTTATTTCCACATAAACATCTCAGTTTAAAACAATCATAACTGGAAAAACTGTACTCTGCTTTTCAGGAATTATTTAATAAATTCTATGCAAGACTTTTGAAGTCCTTTAGGTATGATGGCAAGGAGAGAGCTCAGAGATACCCTGGACAGATCAAAGTGAAATAAGTGAATTAAGTGAGGGAGATCAGCAGTGACAAGAAGAGCTTGGCTTTGGCTCCTGGAGATAGATAGACACATAGCCAGCCAGCCAGCCAGCATGTAAACACACTACTAAAAGCCTCAAATTACAATCCATAATTTGTAAAAACAGCTAACAGCATTTTCAGTGTGCATACTGAAACAGACATGAAATTACTCCTAATTTATTACACTGACATTTCCTTAATGTCACTTACAAGATACCAAGTTATTTTCATTATTCATTGAAGCAGAAAGATGGCAAAACTCAGAAATTCGTACCAGAAGTTATATTTATGGAAACACTGTCTAATTTTTGAAGGAAATACTTTGTACCAGGTCATCAGTTCAAGACAGATGGCCTCATAAACCTCTCAGCAACGTATAAAACCTATGGTTATATTTGATGGGTTCCAGGAACTTCATTTCACACAGATGACTGAGTGCTGCAGCAGAGAAGCAGAGGCCACTTATTGCCTAGTAATGGGATGTGAACTGAATACACCCATCACCCGTGCATGGGGCAGGCTGAGACTGAACCAAGAGTCATTGAGAGCTGCTGTCCTCACCAATGTGCCACACCATGGCATGGTACCAATGGTGAACTGCAGATCTGTGAACTCCTAGACTTCTCAAATAATTTTTTCTGCCATTTGCTCACCTACAAAGACTGAGTTGTGATGCTGAAATGAAGGGCCGGGGAAGCAGAGAGCTTCATGGCACACAACACAGCAGAGCCTGGAACTGCCTGACTCTTCCAACTTTGTAGATAACACACACAGCAAGAATTCCAAACTTCACTTGACATATATTCATTTACTGGCACATTGCAAGGGAGCCCTCTTGACTTAAGTCAATGTATCTGCAGCTTATGTACAGCTTAATATATCTACTACTTAGCCGTATCTCAGAGATAGACAAGCTACACAGTGTTAAAGGTTTATCAATCTTTCCCAACTTTCCCACAATATTTTTAAAATATCAGTAAGCAAGCTACCTCCTCCAATGCCTTCTCTACTAAAGGGGTAGAGAAAATAAACACGGTTACCATGTGGTATGGTGCTTTTGCCATTGCAGGGCTGGCACAAGGGTTCTGGCATCTGTTTGGTTTGGAAAAATCCCTCAAATATTTAACACTATCTGGTGTGCACTGGTTTTCAACATAAAAATAATCTCAGCCTCTGAGACGTCACTCTAAATTTTAAAAAATTAAAGTGTAGGTATATATGAGAGGGAGGGAGAGAGATCTTTCCACATGTGAACAAAGTACTGCACAGAGGGCTACAAAAGGTATGGTGTAAATTGGGGCTGGGATGTGTGCGAAGGTTTTGCTAGTATTATACCCAAATAAGAGATTCCACTGTTTTATCAGAGAGAAAAGTATCTAGCTGTAGCTTGGAACTTGTCTAGTCACTGGCTTATAAATTTCTAGATGTTGCTATGGATTAGTTGCCATTGCAAGGCACTAAGGATACTACTGTTTTCTACTTTAAAGAAACACAAAACCACTGTGTCCAACTGGCACCTCTCAACCTCTCTTTTTTTCCCTTTACTTTTAATAAGTACTACTTGAATCCAGCAGTCTTTCTAATGATCTTTCCATTTTGCTATGGAATAATTCTTAGAAGTAACTTTTTTTCCTGCAAATGTTTCTCAGCATGTAGTTACAGCCTCAACATTAAATTAGAGGTGAGACTGGTGGCACTGCACACCACTGACTGCATTTGACTCTTCCTTTTATACCCGGCCTTTAGATGCTTAAAACTGCCCAACCTGTGATCTCCCATCTAACAAATCCACCCAAAGTTTAATGACTAAAAAAATACCTGAAAACCTCAGAAAAAGTCCAGCTTGCAGATGCTGCAGTACACGCTGCCCCCCAGGCTCATCTTGCCCAGCAATGCTGCCCGTGCTGGGCATGGCACACACCCAGACCAAGCACCTGCACTGGCATCCAGCAGCCTGGGCTCCTCCGCCCTTCTGGTGCTTCTTGCCAAACTCAGGTGCTGAGAAGGAGGAATCCACCTGGCTTCAAAACAGAGGGACACACCTGGGAGGGGGAAGTCCAGGAGGAAGTTCTGGATGAATAGTCTGAGGGAAGAGAGTGATGGGGAAAGTAAAGCCAAGAAATTAAGCTCAAAAGTCTCTGTTCAAAACATGTTACTAAGGCTTCCACAAAAATACTGCTGAAAGAATCCAGATCTAAAATTTAAATTTAACCCCTGCAAGTAAATCTTCTCAGGACAGATGGGCCCCAAATGCCATTGCCACTCAGTACATTTTTCTCTGTCTCAACACACAGGATGGATGGCACTACGTGCTGAGCAGCTACAGAAAACTGCCTTGATCTTCACCAGGCTGCTGCATATGAGCAAGGAGAAGCAAGCAGAGGTCTGAGATGGCTGTCAGAGCTCCCTGGGGACAGAGACAGGCTGATTGCCAGTGATCTCAGGCATCTGATGACAGCAGAGAAATAGTGAACTCAGAAATCTCGCTGTTTTGCAGATCCTCAGGGCTTTTCTCAGCTCTGACTCAACCAGGTGTTCTTCAGATTGTTTTCATCCAGGTCTCCCTCTTCCACCTCCTTGGTCAGGTCCTCAAGCCACCCAAATCCATCACTGCCCATCTGCGTGGTGCAGACCTAAGGGTCCTGTGGGGCACAGGCACAGCTCCCAAACCATCCTGCATGGACACCCAATCCACCCTCCCCCTGTCTCCTCCCTGTCCAGCCCACCCTTCCTGGAACCCTCCCTGTTGAGGTGCTCCTGGTCTTACCCACCTCCTGTCCAGGCTTTTTTTCATCTGAAATAAGGTAGACAGATAGACAACTGTGTGGAAACTCAGCATGGGATCCCAGGGATGCTCCAGAAAGCTTTTTCAAGTTCAGAATTGTGAATGCCACAAAGCAGCCACACAAGTGGCCCACCAAGACCACAAAAAAGTAGCCACAAAAATTATTTCCCTACAGTGGCTTGTTACTCATTCCACAGCCACAGCCACCAGAGCCAGAAGAGTGCCAAGATGTACAAGCCTTGGTAGGAGTGACATTTTTTAGATGAAATTGCCAGAAGTCCCTATCTTAGCAATTGTACCACCATCCTTCACCCTTTTTTACCTATGATTTTCTCCACTGACTGTTTCTCTGTAGACTGCACAGTCAGACACGTTTATTTCCACCTGCTGATTTGTAAGCACACTGGGCTTTGAGACATCTTTCTTCTGCTTTAATTAGTAGATACTTCACCAGATATAATTATGACCCGAATCCCCTCTGTGCCTTCTAACACAGTTTGGAAAGGAATTGAGTATCTGCGGGAGGAGCCGGGGTTGATTTTACCATTATCTCCTCTCAGTGATTCTGAGGCTGTTTCACATTTGCCCACGATCTGACTAAAATACTTGTAAATGCCCCTCCTCATTCCTGAATTGCTTTGCCTTGCCTAGCTTTAACTCATCGTAGCTTTAGCTCTCATTTTTTTCCTGCTAGCATTAACTTAGAAAATGTTCTTGCGTGGATGCCACCTCTGTTTTCCATTTCCAGAACAGTTAATTTGTTAACCTCAGATTTTTTTGAGCAGTCCCTTGTGAAGCCACATTGACTTTGTAACTTGTTCTTTGCATATCTTTTTTTAGTGGAATTTTAATCTGTTGCACCCTAAATTAAGATTTCTTATTAGAATTCTCCAGCTTGTTTGCACACCCTTGGATCTGAGGTACTTTTTATTGTATCCAGCCCACTAAGACCCTGATTTAACTAAGCAGTTAAGGATGTGCTTAATTTAAACAATGTGTATAAGGAACACATATATCAGTGGCTGTTGCAATGGGACAAAAGCACATGGTGAAAGTTACTGTACATTTGTAAAAACTTATATTCTTGAACTTTAATCCTCCAGTACTACTGCAGCACCTTCTGGCTCCTGAACAGTTCTTCTCAATTAAACTAAAGGAGATTTGCAATATTCTTGTTTTCATCCTTTCATTTTTATAGGATGTTACCTTTTGGGTTTTTAGGTAACTGCAGCTTTTTACATCGTCTGGAGAGAAGTAACCACATGTTTTACCATGTTGAGATGATAAGACATCACACTCTTGAAAAGCAAGAGACTCCTTATTTAGAGTAAGCAAAATAAAGCAGATGTTTTAGACTTCTAACTTCTGATTCTGGTAGGATTTGCATTTGTGGAGGAATCTGAAGAAATCAGCTGTGAGGGCTCAAACTCACATTTCCCCCTCCAGGGCACAGGCTCAGAGGCTGCAGAGAGCCCACACTCTCAGGCCAGGCTTTGGCTCGTCTCTATAGTTAGGGGACTTCTTACATTCTTGCAGAAAGTGACACCAGGGAAGTGTTCCTATGAGACGAAGGAGTGGGGAGAGGCTTCCCACTTCCATTCTTCCTGGGGTAATTTGTCCCTTTCTGGCAGTGGGAGTTAAATCAACCATCCTGAAAGAGCAAAGTTGAGATTCAGAAGTTTATTACAGTCCTGGTAATTTTTTGTTTTCACCCTAAGCTTCTAAAAATAGTAATTTTTGCTCTAGAAGCCAAATGCAAATTGGTGATAAATGGGAAGGAAGTGACATGACCAAGTAACAAATAATCATTTTACCAGTCAGCTGGTAAATGAAAGCTGACAAAATAATGTTTTAAAACTTTATACCTTGAGGCAATCAAGTAACTCAATGTCTTCACAGTCAATCAGATGCAGTACTTACAACTTCACTGTCTCCTAAGAAAAATGTTGGGCTTTTTCTTGGCTGAACTGTTGACTTGGGGTGGAACAAGATTTCTAGGCAAAAGCAGAACACAGCACAGACCTATTTGATTCCTGGCTTGGTGTCCTGTCATTGGCTAAAACAAAGCTTCAGTTTAAGTTATTTTGGGATGTGTTGGGTTTTTCTGTTGGTTGTTGTTTGGGTTTTTTTTGGTAGGTTTGCCTCCTGTTTCAGTATTATCTGTCAAAAATACTGTGCAGCCTGATGCTATCACCCACACCCCAACAGCACTTTAGCACTTTATCACTTACTCCCTTTCAAGCAGAAGAGGAATTTTTGTTGGTGTTAATGGAAGTGCAGTCAAAAGCTGTGCAGGACCCCTCTAAGAAGAGAATCACATACCATGTGCTGAGATTAGTTTAAATCAGGTTTGGGGCTTTTTTTTAAACACAAAAATAAAAGATTTTATTAACATAGGAAATGATTCAGAAGAATCTGCAGGCTACAAAGCAGGGTAATATCTCTCATATGGTACAATTACCCAGACAACTGGAAAAACTTGTGATTATACAAATAAGGTATAGCACTGCAAAGCTGACAGCAATGCAGGAACTCATGGAACAGTATTGCTCTTCTCGGAAATAAAGGGTGAATGTGTTGTAATCAGAAGTCAAACTTGGATAACATAATAACTTTTTAAATAAAGATGCTTAATGCTTCTTCATAACAAAGTAGAGGAATCATAAATCACAAAGTATTGATTCTTTTGGGTACCACAATGCTAGAAGTTTGAGGACAAAGAATATATCAAGTTTCATTCTGATTATCATCTCCACGTAGTGGCCTTGAGGTCAGAGAGAGGCAAGAGCCTGAGGAGGTATGTCTTCAATAGGGGAGAAGTGAGTTTGCTTTGGATTGCTTGGATTTCTTAAAAGAAGTATCTGCTGTCTGAGTAATTGGGAGCATTTTGCCTCACAAGGCTGAAATGATAGAAAAAATGCTGCTAAGTAATAAAATTGTAATTGAGATTGCCCTTTAAATTTATGCACTTTCCCTATCAAATGATATTCCTTCCAAGAACTAATTACTGAGTCATTCTCCTCCTGTGACACATATGTAGTTTCTTTCCATCTTCAGCACTTTTTTGTGTTTGCATGAATTACTCTTATTTCTTCCCACTAATACACTTCAGCTACTAAAAACAACATAAAAGGGACAATTCAAAGTGACCAGACACCTTGTGTCAGAAGGTCATTAGCAAACTCTAATAACTGCCTGGGCATTTATTTGCTATCATTTATGTGATCATTTCAAAGTACTTTTGAGCCATAAACCTTTACAACATCCCACGAGGACAGTGTTTTTAACCTCTTTTCACGGACAGTAAAAATTATACAGAAATAGCTTAGCCCCTGTGCTGTGGGTCATATGGGCAGCAACAGAGAGGGGCCAGAAGCAGGCTGAGAAGGTTGTAATGTTCCAGTCATTAGACAATACCACCTCCTTCTGGAAAGAAAAGTCAGTAACATGGCTGTTGGATGTGGGGGGGGGTGGGAATAAATCACTGCAGCTTCTTGAAAATTATTACAAGGCAGCTTGCCCTAAAAACTGGAGAAAGTGAATTATGAAATTCACCTTATGAACCACATTGCATATATTTCTACATTAAAATAAAAACAATTAGGCATTTGGATAGTGTCCTGATAGAAGAGGACACGTGGAAGAAGTGCCTGCACCTTGACATCTGCCTTTCCCGGGAGTTGTGCCAGCACAAGGAGCTCGTGTTTGCAGCAGGATCAACAGGAGCACCAAGAAACCAGGTGGGAAGGCTGCATCATGCAGGTCCATGAGGAAGCTTTCCTGGGCTGCTCTGTCCCAGGTTCTCAGCAAAGCCACACGCAGCACTGCCTCATTCGCCTGCCTCAGGGTTGGGTTTTGCAGCCGTGGAGGCTGGGCAGCTCAGGGGCATGAGGTGAGCTGCTGGGGGTATAGCCAACCCCATCCATCTGGTCAAGTGGCACAGGGGGAATTTCTGAAAATACAACTCAGAGACTGCTTCTGAAGTTTCAGCCCTATGGGGTGAAGGCTATCTGAGCAGATTCCAGCACAAGGGATGTATGGAGCTGAGATCATTGCAGTGCTGTTACAACCACAGCAAATGCTGAAAGGAGTCCAGGCTGTGATTGCATAAGACTCAAGCACTTTCCTGGCAGACACTGGGAAGAATATGAAAATGTTGAAACTGAATTTATTTGCAGTTTCGACATCACCTCTCAGAAAGAGTCAACCAGCAATGGAATTTCAAGAGGGAAAAGCTCCTATAAAACTAATGGCTTTTTATCCTCCATCTGTCAGCAGATGATTAATTCCTGGTGCTGGAGGTGCATCTGAGCAACTTAGAGCAGAGTTCTGGAAGTCATGAAGAAGCAAGAGAGGTTTCAACCAAGGTTTAATCATTCTATTCTCAGCCATTGCTCTATCCAAAGCTCTGCTGATTAGAAGCCAGCAAGATTTTTTCCTTGAGCAAAGGCAAAGGAAAACACCCAGATAATCTTGCTTTGCAACTTGGTATCTCACATTAACAAGAAACTAAAGCAAGACAAATTAAAAGTAGTATTACTTTTTTCAAGGTCAGATGCCTGATGTTCAGCACCTGGATCTGTTTTTGAAACTTAGGTGTCTACTCCCAAAGCCAGTACAAAGTGCCTGATTAGGACCGCTGAGATTATGCTGCCCAGGCTGACACATTCATTTGGAACCATGAGTTTAACGAGAGTGACTCCAGTTAAAAAACTTTCTCTAAGTGATTCACCAGTGATTACAGGAAAACAAGCCCTACATCTCCTCTCTCCCCGTTGCTATGTTCTCAGCACACGAGCACGCAAACCTCTACCCTCCAACTCTTCAAGTCACATCAAACTGCACCTCTTCAACAAATACATTCCCCAGCCTAACACTTAACTTGTGGTAGTCACTGCAATGTAGGTCTCAGCAATCTAGAGCAGAAAAAATGGAGAAAGAAACTGATTTGGGAATACTTCTGAGACACCACTTATACCAAGTAACTTCTAAAAACCTCCTGTGCTAAAGCTGAGAATACAGAGGTGAAATACATAATACTTTATCATCATTATCTTTAGCTATAAAAAGTACTAGGTATAAAATATAGATCCAGCATTTGTGCATATAATTATATTTTTGTAGGTTTTTAATATTTTAATATTTAAATACTTTTTACCATTTTTGATTAAGCTCCCCTCCAAACATCTGGAAATTTTAATTTTAAAAAAATCTGCCTTTTTAGCAAGCAGCCAAAGCTTTCTTGCCAATCAAAACATTCCCAAAGAGTGATTTAATTTTTTCCAAAATTTCATAAATATTTTGGAAAACTTATCTTTTTTTTTTTTTTTTTTTTCTTTTTTTCCCTGAAATGGAAAAGTTTGGTTCAAGCAGCACGGCCATTACAGACAGAAAAAAGTGCTGATCCTGAGGGAGATATTCAACAGTCTTCATTACATGCATTAACCATCATCCATCTGCATTGCCCTTCACCCAGCTCATACTTTTGACTTCTGCATTAGAAAAAGCAGGTGACCCCCAAAACTAATAGTCTGATGCACCTCTGGAGTAGCTCTAGCCAACACACAGTCTTCACATGGAACTCAGTTGATATGCCATGGAAAAAATAGTTTGAGGTCACCTAATTAAGGGTTATTTAGAAATGCAGGCAAGCTTTACTCAGCATGGGTTTCATTAGGATGGCTCATTAATGAAATTTACTCCACATTACACTTCATTGACTTCACCTTTTCCTTTGTATGGCTATACTTGTCCTGTGTCTGTCATGCCATCCAGAAGGTCCATCCTTTTTCCCCAGGATGATATTTCAGTCCTTCCCTTGGCAGATAATGACTCCCAACTGGTTTCCTCAGTTTATGCTCTGACTTCTGGTGACAAAGTTATCAATGGAATGATTAAATGGCAACACTTTCCAGATGGGGCAGGAGGAATGCCATGGCTCTCTTCCTCCAGCTCAACCCTTGCCCTTTCAGGCAGCAGCACTGTGGCCTCCTCTTTAACCTGTTCCTTACCACTTGACACTCTGCCTACAAATGCCTGTCTCCCTTGGGCTATTTCAGTTTCCCACACAGCTCAGTGGCAGTGAAGCCTGGTTAGATTAAAACGCTACATTTCACTTCCTCTCAAGAGGAATTACCCTGTCAAAGAGAAATACCTGTTATTCTGGTAAGAATCACCTTTGAAAAACTCTTGTTGCTTTTATTTTTTTTCCATGTTCTACTTGCCTTTCTATCTCTGTTCTCTGTTGTTTTAAATCCTTGCATACTAGCGAGGTGACACTAATGAGCTGCCCAGATTACTTTTTCCCTTCCTTCAGTAGAGGGTGTTACAAGCATTATCCCCCAATCATGAAGTGTTACCTTTGAGTTCATGGATTATTAAAAATCCCTTCTACCAGAACTGTGATTTCCTCTGCCAGATCTTGGACTATTACGAGATGGACATTATCCAGCCACTCCTCCACTGCAAACACATTAATTTGCACTTCTACAGTTACTCCTGACTACCTTAGTTCCCATAGTCTACCTTTAGAAAATACAGGATCATTATAAAACAAAAGTATTCTTTAGTTTGAGGTCATACTTGGGCTACCTTTATCTGCATTCCCTCCTTTTTTTCGGCTGGGAGGTGGGAGGGAGATTTTTTTGGACCCCACTTCTAACCATGATGAAGTAGTGACAGATCTCAACGCATGCCTTTAGATGTCTCAGGTAAGCTGTTGATGGCTTTGTGTTATGTGACAGGAAGGTTGTAAGACTTACAAATACTCAAATGTGAAGTTTCTTTGCCCTTAGAATTGCACTGGATGACATAGTAGTAATCATCTAAAAAAACACTTGGTCCAAAAGAGAAAGGAAATATAATTCCAACATCAACTTCAGTTTCCAATAGATTTGCTGTATCACGTTAACAAAGACTGACAAGAAACTGTTCCAATTACTATCTTATCTTATGAGCACCCCCAGAAGAGGTCCACTCAAGTGGAATACCCCTGTCTGGGGCTGTTGTGCCTGGGCCAGATCTGCAGAGCACCTCCTCACCTTCCAGCTCACCTGGAGCACACCCTACACTTCCTGCAACTGCTATAACCCGAGCCCACCCCTCACCCAGCAGACAAAGGAAGTGCACGCAGCAAATATAGGAAAAGTAGTGAGAGTTTAATGATTATTTTATGTTTCTCACAGGGAGAGCCATAGACGGCTATTCATTAAATCCTCAAAACCCTCTTCCAAGTTCTTCTGGCTTGAATGTATAAAGAAGATCCTCCCTTCTCTTTCTCAAGCTCCTTCCACCTTCACCATGCCAAAACCCCAGATCAAGCTTCATTTGAGCAATATACAAGGAGTGATTTCAATCCACTTAATATGTGTAATCAAATAGCTCACTGCTCAGTGTATTCCGGAGTTTGGGAATGCTTATGAAGTTGCCACAAAGCTTTCAGTGCACTGCAGAGGTCTGCCAAAGAAACTGGAGGTTCTTGCCATAAAATTGAGGTCCAGTGTGTCACAGAGTGCACATTGTTTTGTCTAATTTGAACCTGGAAACAATTTCTATGCTTTTTTCTAGAACTGGTGAGTAACCATTGAGTGACCAGATTCATGTTTCCATAGCAGTGCTGAAAGAGATTTTCAGTGGGTTTGGCCTTCTGAGAACTATCTGCCCCATGATACCATCTCTTCTCCTAATTTCCACACATTACATTTCATTAAAGACAGCTGAAATGCAACATGCTTTTTTCCTCATATCACCCCTCTGAGGAAACCACTGTTTCTAGCTTCCATAAGGATTTCATGAAAGCCTGAGAGAGCAAGACATCCCCATGACAACCTCTGTAACACACTGGTCAAAATGGCATATTTTTAGCCAGTGTCCATAATGTTTTATAGTTAAACTGAATGGTATGTCTGTGAACTGTCTAACCTGGCACTGGCATGCTGGTGTTCCCAGGTGCCCCATTCTGAAGCAGAGCTGCCAGCAGACCTTTGCATCAGGATGTCCTGGGCACAAGGTATGCGGGAGTGCTCCTGGGCTTCTGAGGGCTTTAACAACATATGGACATGAAAATGTCCTCCAGGGCCAGGTAAGTCATCAGTCTAGTCCTACAATCTATCTCTGACAGTGGCTTGTTGTAATTAACTGTGTGTGCAAACATGAATACACTAATACACCTGGCAGAGCTTACTCAGTTCCTGTTGTTGCAACCATTGCTACAGAGCCCTCTTTTTGGATTGATAATGTGCACCATTACAGCATGATCTGAAACTTGGTCAGTTTAATCCCTGGAGCTATCCTCAGAGAGCTTGATTACAAACAACAAGGAGGCAGCACCTCTTCATTAGGAAAAATGAGAGAGAATAATGAATAAGCATACATACCTCCCTTTTCTTCTATAAGGGGTAAACTGGCTTATTAAAATGTATTAAGCCTGGCTACATGTTATTAAGCAGAGACAAGAAAGTTGCTCCAAGTGGGCAAAGAGAGAGTCTCCTATTTTGCTTGTCATCTTTGAAACAGAAACCCACCAGAGTGAACTGTATGGAAAGGAGGAGGTAGGTCCCCAGTCACCTCTGGAATTATAACTCCAACCAGCCTAAGGCCTCCCAGATGAAGAATACCCAGCAAACTCCTCATCCTGTGGTGCATCCCATCTCTCCTCACCATTTCTTGGATGTGCAGGCAGGACTCTAATACAGGCAGAGGTACAGCTCCAGCTCTGTCAGTCAGAGATATCCACAGAGTTGTGAGGCAGCCTAACTTCAACAGCCACCAGCCAAATCAACACACAGCATAGCCAGATCAAAAGGCTGGTTGGAATTTTTTTTTTTCCTGTCAGTCCATTTTTTTTTTTTTTTTTTTTTTTTTTTTCCAGAGACAGCAAATTTTCTTGGAAGTAAGAGTTTGGTGGTGAAAAGCAGGTGTAGTGAACAATACCTGACCAGATTTCCTTCCAGCTCCCTGCTCAAAAAAGCCTCTGCTGCCTCTCTCCTTGCCCCTGGACTTGCACATGCTGCCAGTAATTTGTGGCTTGGAGGGAGCCACTCTCACACTGCTTTCTAGCTTTGGTCTTGTCAGCAGAGAGGAAAAGAGAGATAGAAAGAGAGATAGCATTCAAGGAAAGCAGAATCCTTAGAAACAAATAATAAATACAGACAGGCAACTTAGAAGTGAAATACTCTAAAGCAATATTGTCAGATGTTCTGAAAAATGGCCCACAGTAAAGAACTGGCTAGGCACACAGAGCTGGCTCTCTCTACTCTCAGCTATTAAACTGTTATGGAGCTAAAATTGCATGAAATAGTTTCCTAACTTCACTTTTCCATATGTATGTATATAATAACTATCCACACCACAAGCGTGTTTCACAACTGCAAAAAGGGAAGAGGAGATAATACACAAGGCACTCTGCATTAAAATGTGATCCATGCTATGAAAAACAAATGAAAACCCTGGACCTGACCTAACTGTGAAGTAATTTCAAGTGATAATAAGATACCAATGATGAATTTGTTGAATCTGGAGTACATGTGGAACTCATCTGAAGCATACAGCCGAAAAATAAATACACTAATTTCAAAAGTGATGCAACGTGACATTTTGTCCATAAGCAACTAGCTGAGGACAATCTAGCCTGCAATTATATTTTTGTAGACATAAGCTTTATAAATTTTCAAATGCATGTTAATATTTCTTGTTTACACAGTAATTCAGCAAGACAGTGTTCTCCCCCTCAATTTAGAGACAGAGTAGGGTACACCAGCCCTAGGAAATAAGTACGCAAAGGGTATTAGTCTTTTGGCTCAGAAGAAAACCAAATACCAAAATCTCGTTTCAAATACATCATAATCATTTTGAATCGATTGAGCATTTCTAATATCAGCATGTTCAGAAAAAAGGCTAGACCCAATTCTCACTGCAACTTCATTGTCAGTATGTGCATAGCAGGACCAGAGAAGTTAATCTTCTGAAATCTTTTTCAGCATGACATTTCAATGATTTCATCTCGCCATGTATGTGCTGCCTTGTTCTGAATCAAGCTCCAATGTGCCCAGACTATCCTTCCCACATTCTGTCTAATCTCTTCTTGAAAGACCTCAATGACAGCGACTTGGTTATTTTCCAGCAAAGTCACTTCCAAAATTTAAGCCTTCTGGATATGTCTACAGGGTATCTCTGTTTTCCATCTACTATGTATTTTGTATTTATAGTTCTTTGTAGTTCTTTGCAATTTTCATTACTGGCATTTGTGGACAAGATTTTGCAATTATTTATCCCATTCTTATACACTTATTTCTGCCTGCTCATCGGATAAGATATGAGGTCTCTAAAATGGATTTCTTTTTCTGTTTCCAGTGCTAGGAGCTTGCAAGTCAGGTGTAAACATGCCGAGTGCTGAAGGACTGATGGACCTGGATGTGAGCACCTCTAGTCAGTGAGGCTCATCTACATATAAATCTATTTCAGAAGAAGCTACAGGCTGAAATAAAAGTAGGAATAATTCTAATATAATCCTATGGTTAGGCTTTTAGTGGCTGAAATGGTCTATCATTAGATTTCAGACTATGAAAACTAAATGCATCCTCCTCAGCAGCAGCAGTATATATTACTATCAGGTTTGTTTCTAACAGGTTTTGGCTTTACATAGCTTGAGAGCATTGCCAGCTTAAGTAAATAGAGATGTCATTTTCCATATATGTATATAATAACTATCCACATCACCAACAGCAAACAGCTGAAATAGACATATTGTCATGTAACACAGATAATGTCAAAAGTCAGATAATTCTCTGTTCCTTATTTTTTTGCTCCAAGACATCGCTCCTTTTCTTTCTCATAGCCTAGCACTCAAGTCTGAAGTCCAAGTAAAAGTTAAGCTGTACATCTCTGCCAAACACTGATAATTTGTCAGTAAGGGGAGATTTACCAAGGAGACAGATGACGAGTGAATCCAAAGTACTGTGACAATGAAAAGGGAGGATTCCAAATTTTCAAGGACTTTTTAGAAAAGCTATTTTAGGTGAACCTATGCAAAGAAAAACCAGGAGGTATATATATTACACTACCACCTTTCACAACACAACAGCCTAAGGGAAATGAGAAGATTTTCATATTGCTGAGGGTAAGCAGTCTGCGAGTCCTACAGTAAAATATTCTATGTCAGGAAAATTGCCTTGATCACTGACCTCTGCATAATTCATATTCTTTCAAGTTAATACTCAAGAGAAAACATGAAAATAAAGTTATGATGTGTGTTTAGCTGTAAACTCCCTTTCATTGTCCTTTGATCTTCTGCATGTAATATTACTGATGGATAGGTTTTCAGTAAATATAACTCATAGGAATAATTTTCTTAAGTGTGCTTTTAGGAACTGAAAACTTGACCCCCCAGAATTTCTATTGCTTTCACAGTTTAGGAGATATGTTAATTTTTTTACTAGTATCTTCAAAGAATTGCCATGCGAGAATGTTAGATAAAACATTTTAGAATGTCAGCAAAACATTTCCCCACCAATAGATGTTTGATTAGCACAGCCACTGTGCTAAACACCTGGTTGCACATTTTATAACAGAGATCATACAAGACAAGTACTGTGCTGCTCTGCCCCCTCTAAAAATGTCTCTGGTTCCAAAAAAGGGCAGTCCAAATAAATTATAATTCCAGTCCATATAGTGATAAAATTTCAGAACAAGGTGATTTAGCACTGATGAAAAAAAGCTGAGGGAAGTCTAAGAATAAGTCTGACCCACCTTCACACGATCTCTTTTGTAATAATTTGGCATAATAAAAAAAAAAACCTTTTCCAATGTGAAAATTGTATTTGTACCCATACCACTTGACCTTTGCAAGATGATACAAAGAAGCCCTGGTAAATCGAAACTAGAACAGCATTTTTTTTTTTGTAAGATAAATGTTCTCACTCTTCTCAGTCAATGGGCTAAAGCTTACAATCAATACATAACAAGAAGCCCATCTGCACACTCACCTTTTGCTTAGCTGCTTGCAGTTTTATTATTATGTCATATAGAGGGGTAGGACTCCATGTCCCATGTGCAAACACCAATTTTCACCCAGCAACTACCTACTGAAAAACAGGCCTGGGCTCAGGATTACCCCTGGATTCCTATCATCAAGGTATCACAACTCCAAGTCTGGTCTTGAGTGACATCCCCCTAAAATACTTCATGACATAACATCCCCACCACTACCAAAAGCAACATGCATCAAAGACCCCAGTGTGAAGATGCTCACTTTTGTTTAAATTTGACTAGCATTTGGTCTCTTTAGCTCTGCAAGATCTGTAAACTCTTCAGGTAGGTCAGAAAGTACAGAGTGTCTTGGATCAGGACACCTGCTCAGCTAAACCTCTCCAAGAGGTGAGATTAGCCCCTGCAGACATGAAGTCTTGAAGGAGGCTCACTGTAGGGAGGCTTGAACTGCCTCATCCAGGTTGGGCCTTCTCATAATGCTGCCTCCTGCCCCACATGCACAGCCACAGTGAGGTGGACAGGCTTTGCACGGGTCTAATAAGTCAACATTATGATGGGAAAAATTCACCCAAAGCCAAGAGCTCAGCAAGGCCATGTAACACTTCATTTCTGTGCTAAAAACTCAGTAGGGATTTAAATGAATTAGATCCTTGTGCACAAGATAAAGTTAACTCTTGCTGAAAAAATATTCATTAGTGGTTCAGAATTAGATAGGATATATTTCTTAAGAAGCAGTTTCATTTGAATGAAAATTAAATGACTGACATACAGTGCCTTCAAATGTTCCTGTTTTGTTAATTTGTTTCTTCTGGTTTTGTTTTATGAGTGTAATATTCTACCAGCATCTTCTTTTTCCTTTCTGTAACAACAACAAAGATAACTTCTAAAACTAGAAGAAATAAATCATCTTTCAAAACACATGAAGTCAAGGCTCTCACTCTGGTTTGACCTCAAACAAAGAAAACACATTACAAAGTGCCGCAAACGTTTGCCAAGTTTATTTAATGACCCAGAAACTGTTTATGATGTACTGAATTCTGCAAGCTAGTAAATCTGCCCACATACACGATAGCAAAACAAAACACTGGGACTCCATCACCAATGGGTTTTTCTGCTCGGAATGACACAGATCCCATAGCACAGTGACTCCCTGGGAAATCTCTTGGTGGCTGACTGGATGAAACCGATGAGCACATGAAGATATTATCTGTGGACACCTCTGCTGGTGTCTCAAAAAGCCTTGGAGAGACTGGAGGGCTAAAGCCAAGTCTCCACCCTGGTGTTTGTGCCAGCCTCCTCCTCTTGCCTGTCCTTTCCTTTTGTGGCTTTGCCTATGAAAATAATTGCACTGTATTTCATGGCCCCTTATGAAGCAGTGGACAACAAAGCCATAGAAGTTGCTCCAAGATGTATCATTCCTTTTTATTGTTAGCACCAAGTATAATCAAGACCTGACCCAAAGCCATCTCAGGCTGGCAGATACCAACCCATTCACTTCCCTGGTTTTTTACCAGCACAGGTCCCAGTCTAGCATGAAACGCAGCACAATTATTTTAACACACAAAAACACTGACAAGAGGTCACCATCATTTTGAAGACATGCATGCTGTGCCTGTCAAAGCCAAAGGGTCTTAACCAGAGGAAATGACTGAATTTGTATACATAAGGAGGAGGCTGGAAAATGAAATTACATTTGCTGCAGAAACCCCATCTTTGTTTTCCAAGTTGTTCTTGCCTTCACACTAAAGTGTTTTGTGTTTCCTTCATCAGTAAGCACCACCACTTGGGAATGCCTGTGTTCTTGGGTGGACACAGTATTCATGGTGTACTTGCTGTAGCCTCTATGTGTCTTCCTGGAAAAATTTCTGTTTTAATTGTATTTCTTTCGTAAAGTCATTTGATTAAGTCAATCAGGGTTTACAAATACCTCACCAAGTCAAGTGAAGTCCAAGCAGGTGAAAGGCAGTTTTTATTTTCCTGCTATGAATTTTCCAGTCACACCAATTTTTATGTTAGCAGAGGAAACCTCCATGATTTAATAACTACAAGCCATTTAACAAACATTAACTCAAACAAGCACTTGTAAAGAATAAAAACAAATGCTTCACCCTGAAAGGTATGTTTTCCTTTTAAACACTTCTTCCATTAGAAGAGAAACATAAATTTAACTGATTTTTACATTTTTTTTTTAACAAAAAGTTATTCCCCCCTCCTGCACCCACCACAGATGGCTAGATGTTGTCTCAGTGCAAGGAACTTGGGAGGTTATACAAACAATAATCTAGTCTGACAATCCATTATAACTTGGCTAATGCCCCTCCATCACCAATAATCAAGGCTCTGCTAACACTTTCATTCTTTTCTTTCCTATTTTTGCTGAGTACATTGCACTCTGCTCAGCTGAATCCCCAGGATTTCTTTTCTTTCCAGAGGGCCTTTTCTTTTAAATCCTCTTAGGGAAAGATTTTTTATATTTTTTTTTTAATGAAGCTCTTTAAGGGGTTTGCTTCTTGCAGGTGAATTTGCAGAAATGTTTATTTTCAGAGTGGTTTCAGGCAAGTTTCTGTCCCTGCTGCTCCCCCCGCCCCTTTCAAATGGCAGGAGGGAAATGATGCACAGTTGCCACACCTAACACTGTACATCTGCACCCCAGCACTGCTCGTTCCAAAATCTGAAACTGAGATTTGATCTTAACAGAGATGCCAAAGTCCTGAGTCCACCCCACACAAAGTTGCTTGTCTCAAATGGAAAACCTTCAAGCAAAATGATCCTGCTAATTCAGACTTCCTTAAAAGCTTCTTCATGGGGGGGCCGAAATACCAGTTTTAAGGGGTTGTTGGGATGTTTTTTTGGTTTTGGGGTGTTTTTTTGGAGGTGGAGAACACAGTTTCATCCTGTGGGCTCAGTTTCTCCAACAGGAATTCAGCCTCTCCCATGGGAAGCCCAAGGATCCAACCCAGAGGCCTGGTGGTACAGCAAGCCAACAGTTCAGCCATTGACTTAGGATCATTGACACATTGAGCTTGTGGAGAAAAAACGTAACTCCACCTTGGCTTGTCAGTACAGGTGTCTTCAGAAGAGAGCTTCTGGCATGGCCACAGGCTCTGCTTTTGCCCTGTCCTCATGCAGACAGGTCTCCCAGGGACCATCACCCCTGCAGCCATCTCGGCAAAGGAAGCTGCACACAAACCACACACTGGGAAGAGCTGGGGGGGGACAACACATGTACTGCTTGTGACAGGCAATATATCTTCCCTGGCCTGTCTCCAAAGCATGCCAGACCTGTGCACCCCTCAGTGTGCTGCACCCCATGCTGGGCTGAGGTAAGTAAAGCTTGGAGAGTTTGCATTTCCCTGCAGAGCATGGCTACTGCAGGCAGGAGAACCTCTTGGGATGGGAGAAATGTAACAAATGGGGCTCTCTGACTTCTCCCATCTTGGGTCTCTTTGATGAAGCAAAGCAGGATTGAATAAATAAACTTGTCTTACCCAGCCTCTGTGGGAATCCAAACATTTCTGAAGATTTTCTTATCTGTTGAATACAGAAGTGAGGGTAACATACTGAAAAGATCCTCAGGGATCTTTTACTGAAGAGAGAAGTGACTTTGAAACTTACTTCTGCCAAAGCCTTCAGATGTAGGGTCTTAAAACATTCACATGCTCTCAAAGAATGAGAATTTGGGAGTTCAAAAAGGTGTATCTAAGGTCTTCCTCCAGGAAGTCACCTTTAAAATTATGGTATTTGCAAACACTTTGAAACCTTATTCCTGCCTCCCTCATGGGAAAGACAACCTAATCAAATGCAGTTATGTTAAGGCAAAAGTGTCTTTAAAACACAACCACTGAAATGCAGGTCTTTTATATCCCCTTTGTCACTGCCACCAGAAGGCACAGCCCTGTGGAGGACCCTCAAGGTTGTGAGGCTGCTCTGAGCAGGGGGTGACAGTGCTGGAGTGGAGCTGATGGGATGGGTGGTCTCCTCCCAGAGACCAGTGTCACCAGCTGGTACATGTCAGGCAGAGAGCAAGGCTGGGGACTATGCTTTATGGGGCAGTCAGCAGGACAGCACAATGTGGTAGGGCCCCACATTTCACAGCATGCTCCTACCTGCTGGGCTGAGTGTGGGGACCACGAGCTCATCTCCCACCACAAAATAACAGAGAGAAGACCTACCTGCTGAGGCCATGCTAGCTCGCCTGCCTCACCCCTGACACTGCAAAGAAGGAGTGGGGCCCAGCTTTCCACTACAGGAGCATCCTAAAGCATTTGCAGAGCCAGTCAGGGAGCCAGGAGACATACACAGTATCTAGTTCAGCAAATCCCTTAAGAATGCATTTAGACTGCTTTACTAAATCAGAACCACGGGGCATCTGCAGAAATGGCCCTCACTGGTCCTGGCATATCTGCTCATATCCCGTGAAGGGATGAGGAGGTGGCTCAGTCCTCGCCCAAACCAGGAGAGCACAGGAACACAGGCAGAGCCTTCCCTGCATTCAGAGGGATGGTCCTCAGAGCAGATAATTTCTCAAGGCAATCACACTGAGTTATTACCATACAGTATCTTTGATGTTTTGCCATGGGGTTTTTCTTCTTTCTTTTCAGTTTGTTGGGCTTTTTTTCCCTACACACTAATGTTTGTTTCAACTTTCTGATCTCCATTCTTGACAGTGGAATAGCTGTATCCTACATCTGTTCTGCAGATTATTGGACTCACCTCCCTCTACAAGTGTTCCAACAACAATCAGTTGTTTTCAGTTGTTTTCTGTGCAGCAAGAGGGATTACAGCCCTGCGGTATCTTCCTGCATTCTTTACAATCTTCTCTGGTCTCTGGGGAAGAATCTGTTTCTGATGTTAATGTGGTGCTACATGTTTGTAAAGTGTTCTGATCCTGCCCCTTGTCACCACAACACGGTGATAAATTAAAAGTTTAATTTCAGCTTAATTCGCACATGCAGATTAACAAAGGCAGAAGACAGGGCATGGAAGGAGAAGAGCAATTATAATATCTCTGCTTCACTCACCTCACTAATGTGCAACCCAGGGGACTGGAACTGCTTTATCTGAGTGTTGATGCACTAAAAGCAAGAAACTTGAGGATTTAATAGAGTCGGTATTATTTTGACTTAGATACCATGGAAGGACAGAGTTTAAGACAGACTCCTCAGCAACACAGTTAACACAAATCCTTCTTAGATCTTGGCAAGACAGTTAAATTGATTGAAATGTTAAAAATAGAGGACCCACATTTTGGCTGCAATATATAAAAACTGTGCTAGGCACCAGGAACTTTTTCAAAGAGTGCTAATTTATAGATGCTTTTCAATAGGAGGACAAGTGAGTACATTACTCTTCCTTTAAAGTGCAGCTGCAGCAGCAAACCACACACACTGTGTAGGTTTTATAACCTTGCTAATTTTCCCTAAGTCTTGGGAGCTCTTGGTGGGGGAAAAAAAACACAACTAAAAACAAAAAAGCAAGCAAGCAAACAAACAAAGAAAAAAAAACAAAAACAAAAAAACAACCACAAACAAACAAAAAAAAAGAAAACTGAAAACAAAAGAACTTGTTGTCAGAGTACAGCTAACAGCTAAAATAAATACTGATTCAACTCTGATTTCCATAGCACAGCCAGCAATGCCAGGGAGACTGGCTTATACCACTTACTGTTAATTCAACCAAAGGAATTGGATGTTTTATTTTTATCCCTACACATAACAATGGAAAAACTGGATGCATAAAACATGTAGGGACAAAATGACAACCTAAAGGGAATGCTGGATGAATCAGTAAGCCTTTTGGCTGTATGAAGAAAATCTGTAGCCATTAAAAAAAATGATCCTGCGAGTATTGCACTGGATGAGGTACTTATGTGAAGAGCAATCAACTCCCAGCTCTGCAACTAAACTTCTTGCTTACATTTTCCCATTTGTAAAAGAGGCAGCTACAAATCCCATTCACTGGGATGTGCCCAGATACTGCAATAAGGTGGAGTGTGTGTTAAGACTGAAATCCTCTGCTGGGCCAAACAGCCATTCTATTTTATGCCAGCTGTTAAGCTTTTGTCCCACAGGAGAAGGAAACCAAGCCTTCTGTAGCATCATGTCAGGATAGCTCAGCAATGGAGTACCAGCCCACAGTAGAGAAGACTTGAGTTCATCTTCTTATTTTACCACCTTTAAGGGAAAATGTTTGATCCGAGTCAGGAAGAGCAAAGGTTTGACTGTGGGTTTGCCTAGCTGTCTACGTAGAAGGGGTGGAAGCAACTTTCTCTGAAACTAAAATATTTTCTGGGGACATAAAATGAAGATCTTCTGAACAGACTCTAACCTCAGTTCAAATTTTTAAACGAAGTATTTTAGCCATACCCCAGTATGAGGGGGGGGTGGGGAGGAGGCAGGCTGCACAGAGAGATTGTTTGCCTGTAACAGCCCAAGAATGGAATTGAATTTTTTTCTCTCTCTCAATTCTCTGGACTTCTATCTTTGTTCAATGGCCTATGGGGAAAAATTCACTGTCAAACTGCTACAGAGGTCTCAAATTCTGCTCATAGTCCAAAATTGCCAGGGGAGCTCACATAATAAAATATTTATTGGAAAGACACCAGAGTATATTAAGTATAGAGAGGCAGCCTTAACTCTCAATTTCCATACTTTTATGAGGCTGAGCCAGAACCATAATGAACTATACCTACATTCTGGATTTAACTTAAAGCATTTCTTCACCCATCCAACACCTTTTTATTTATTCCCATATGTTACTCCATATTATCTCAGTAGTTACGTTGTTAGCTGCACTTAGCATCCAGGTGATATTGCCAACTAGCTACCTAGTCATAAAACTATGTATCCTTTTACTGTCATTGGAGTTCTCCAAAATACAGGCTAATTCTACCATATCAAGATACATTTCACCAGCTGAAGAGTACATTATTAAGCATTTCACTACCACAATAAAAATGAAAATGTATGAACAGAAGGTCAGCTTTTTTTCATCCTATTCTCATTGTTCTAATTTTGATTTGCTTCTAATTCTATATATATCCTGACTAACAAAGAACACATGAGAGACTTAAAACTGAAGTTTTAGGGGAAAGGAGTTAAGTAAGTTCTCACCCAAAGATCTGCCAAAATTGCTTTTAAACTGTTCCCGACCAAGCTATTAAAGTACATGGCTAGCTACAGTCATCAGCACAAACGCAATGAGATCATCAGCTTGCTAATATATCTTCTATTCTAAGGCCATCAGGGGTCAAGCAGAAGATGCAGCCTGTTGGGTTTGTTCCAGAAATAGTTATTAGCACAGCACTGAGTGGAGTGAGAAAAGAACCTTAATGTCCAGGAATGAGTTTGTGTTGAAGTGAAGGAAGGCCAGCAGAAACGAAGGCTGCGTTGTCCTTATACTGAGAGATCATCCTTTGGTTCTCAGAGGAAACACAGCTGAGTCCCAGTAAATTGGCCAAGACTCTTCTGCTTTCTACCTTGCCTTATTGCCCTCAGTCCAAGACATTCAGGGTGAAATTCAGCATACCAAAATAAAAAAGACAGTTAAAAACGATGCAGTTAAGAGAGCTGTCTGAAAGTTATACAGTCATTTAATGAACTCACAGAAGCTTTTACAAATGAAAACTCTGCATTTTGGAGGTAGTCAGCACAGCCCATGACCCATGGTGGCTACTTCCTTCCTTAGACACTGATCATGAAATGCTTTCTCAACTTCCATATATTCTCTCCTTCTGAAAATGAGAACTGCTACAGCATACAGGAAACAGGTTTCCTCCTCTGCAGCATTCATGTTATATGCAAAAAAACCTTGTTGATGAAAGAGGGCCACATAACATTGGCTGAGATGGCAAGTAACAAATTTGCTGAACTATTTCACAGAGAACAAGATTTTCTTTGTGTCTCATTGCATGATTAACTTATTTAATAGAACTGGTGAAATTACAGGCAAAAGCAAACCACATCAGTTCCTTTGATTCATTATAGGCTGTACAGAAAAATTACACTTTGCCCCAACCCTATGAAAAGTGACAGTGAGACTAAGCCACAGTGACTGAATTCACCAAAGATCAAAGTAACACTAAGAAGCAAGTATCTTTCAGTGCATAGTTTGAAGTGTGGGGTTTTTCAAAATAATTTGCTAAGATATGCCAAATATTACTAGTCTTAAAAAAATGTCTATCCAGTCTGCCAACTCAGTTCTGCCAAGCAGCAATGGACAGGACAGACTCTCCAAGCTCACAGCAGCTGACTGCAGGAGCTGATTTCATCTCTCATGAACCTTTTCAAGTACATACTATGCACTGGAGTATACATCAGCAAAACCATCCACAGCTGTACACAGCATCCCTCCTTCCAAACAAGGAAATAAAAAAGACAACCAGCAGGGTTTATCTACTTCTTCAACATTTTTCGATTAGCATGTCTATGGTTCACAGAGGAGGGAGGTGGGGGAGTGACAAAATACAACAAGCATAATTCTGCTCCCAGAAGAGAGCTCCTCCAGCAGCACCATCATCCTCAGGCTCCAGCAGGTCCATTGCCAAGAGCAGACCAAAATCTTGTCCCCCAGTCTGTCACCTACACACAGTTTTAGGGAACTGCACATGCCAAAGCCTAACAAAGATCGTGTGGAAAGTCAAACTGCATCTATTCTGAGGAAGAGTCACTGGCACACTCCGTATGAATACCTAGCAGCAACGGAGAAATCTAAGCATATGTCCTTTATATGCAGAAAAAGCCCATACAGATCTTGGTACCTGTCCAAACCTGCATCTTTTTATGTATATCATCTTCAGCCACGCAGAGAAAGTTCAGCAATTTTACTTGAGTGAGGAAAAACATGATGGCTCACACACATTTTTAAACCCAATGAGAAACAGTGCTCTGCAGCAGTGACTGCACTGGGACTGAGCTGAATCAAAATGTGTATTAAGACTTTCCTACAGACAGATTGCATGGTCTTGACTACACAACTCCATTCCTCACGTCTGAAAACAGCGGTTACAGATGCCAACTATACAGTGAAATGAGTGAGAGCTGAGTGTTACAGCTATTTGGTGTGTGGAAAGCATATCTTAAATACTATTACTTCCATAACTGAAACTATGTAACTCCATGAACATTGACCTTCGTCGACACAGTGTGGAATTACATTGTGTTAGGGTGTGAAAGTCTTGGTAGAACCCTAAATTTCTGTAACTTACAGGTCATGCCAGAAGACAAGAATGTGTTGGTGACGGATGCTTTTTAAATTTTAATTCTACAATTCTACTGCAACCAATATCCACCATCACTTGCTAGTTGTTTCACTGTGTTACATTTCACAAAATTAAACCATGAAAGGCTGGTCAGCTGAAGCTGACAATACAGGGACTAAGAATCCTGTATTTCTCCAGAGAATTACCTATTTGATCTTGCAATGTTTTTACTAAATATTTATAAACTCTATACTAATCTATTTAATAAGACAAGAATTACCATACTGCATAGTATTTTAGTGTGATTTGTCACATAAATTATGATTGCTCTGCTCCACAAACACAAACAATCCAGAGCTGAATGTTTCTTCAAGACAAGGTCAGCTGAAGAAATACCTCCTTTAGGAAGGAAGTGGATAATGCTCCCTTTTATCTGCTTCTGAAACTCCCACCACCTCCTAGGTTGTATAGCATGAGAAAACACTTCTGAGAAAGGCTGCTGTAATATAAGAAATGAATGCTGGGAGTCTTGGAATTGTTTAAAAGTGAAATAAAAATGTAGATATCAAATTCCTCAAAGCCACCGGCTTCAGCTTAGAGCTGGTCAAAAGCCCACTAAAACTAATATTAATTTACTGATTTGCTTAAGATCTGCCTTTCATAACCATTGTGCATGTAATACGAGCACAACCACATTTTGGATTCAGTGTGATATACCCCATTTCTCTCACCAATTCCAGGAAAGAATTAGAGATACTACATGATGAATATGCTGCACTTCACTTAGCTGTCCCTCTGTTTCTGCTGCATTGTGGGATGTGCAGAAAAGCTCGTTTCCATGATGAGAAGAACAATGCAAAATGAGCAGGGAATAGAATTTAAACAACCATTATTAAATTCAATGTAAGTTCACAGAGCTATTGTTTCTGTCTAGTCCTTAAATATTCTGGTTCAGCAGACAACCCTAGCACATCATCAGGCCACATTTTCAACAATCCAAACAGGGGACATGACCGCTGATGTAACTGGATATATGTCACACAATTGCTCTGTGACAATGTGTGCTATAGATTCAGTATATGACTCTGTATGTGTTGCTGGGTTATTACCAAGAAAAGAAATTAATCACCATGACAGACACAAAGCACCACTCTTCATACTCTCTGAACTGAGACATCAAACATACCCATCGCTAATTAGGATGATGACAGACAGGGATTAAATTTAAAAGCCTCTGTTTATTCCTCACTTCTTAAAATTATTCTTCTCTGTCCCAGCCTTTCCTTTTTCACAAATCTGGTAGTAAAAAACCAGGCAGCATCTTCTGTGATCCTGCTCAGCAGTTTGTTGTTAAGAGAGGTCATTAAGCTATTAGCAGCTGAATGCACACCGTTTGAGCACAACCACCATGTACCTAGCTTTAGCTTTCTTTTCTAAGCCAGAAATGCAAAATGATAGAGTGCAGAAAATGTAAATCATCAATGATGTAATAGTGACCTGCACAATACCTTGGAAGAGCTTAAGCATACATTAGCATTTTCTTTACAAAAAACCTCCATTGTCCTATCCTGACACATGAATGCCTGCTTCCTCTCTTCACAGCTTTCCAGAAACCTCTGTATCACATAACACCATATAGGCCCTCACATCTCTGTCCGGCAAAATAAAAATAATAATAATTTAAAAAATTAAAAAAAAAAAAAAAAAAAAAAAAAAAAAAAGACAGTGATATTCTCCAGAATGTAGCTGAGCAGCCAGTAGGTTTTGACTCATGGAGGATGGGACTGAATTATAAGAAACTGGGGGGGTCGAGGCTTAAGTTCTATTTTTTAAATGTGCTGTAAGAAACACTCAGCTACACTACCAGTGAATTCTTGTTCATGTTGGTAGAAGGATATGTAAAAAAAAGGAAAAAGGCCAAGAAAAAAAGGTGCTTCCAGAGTGATTTGTCATGGGAACCTAGGAAAATATTGTGTAAGAATTACACCTAGCTACATATAAAATTACTCTGAATGGTTTATCTTCTACTTACTAAAAGAGGCACGAAGATGCCAAGAAACTTGACACATCTGTACCTGGAAACTGCAGACACGAAGACCAAGTAGCATGGGAGAGCTTGCTGGGAGATCAAAATGCCCAGGGAGAGCAGAGGTGGGCAGAGCTGCCCTAAAAACCAGAGAGTATCACGAGGCAATAAGTAAATCCAGAGAAACAGCTGAGGAGAATCTCTTTCCAGAGGCAAACCTTTGCCTGTCTTTTTGAGTAGATTAATGAGCTGATGGACGGTGATGATTAATATTTTTTAAAGGCTTTATTAGGGAAAATTTGGAATGTTAATTTCTTATTTTCTGAACTTTGAGGTTTGTGTGTTTGTCAAGTTGTGCTTTGAAAAGCTCTTTGATCAAAAGTGGTTATGGTTTGGTTTTTTAGGCAAAACATTTTGATAACATGCTTTGAATATGTTTCAATAGCCATTTCGTAACAAACCATTATAGACATTTCAGGAGGTGAAGTGTTGGAAAAGCACAACTTTTCCCACAGCTATTATTTTTCTCTGAAAGAAGCCCATGCTGGAATGAAAACACATTTCTTATTGAGCCTCAAAATATCCATCTGATAACCTGAGGGTTCAATATTATTTGAGATGGTGGTTCACTAGTACAAGAAAGATCTACTCAAACAGAAAGGATATCCAACAGTAAAAAAGAGTTAGAGTGTTAGAGATAATTTTAAGCAGTGACTTTTTTACCTTGAACCCTTGGTTAAATGTTGACAGGAAGAAGTCAGAATGGAAAAGTCATCTCTTTGGTCATCCCTTTTTGACCAAAGACAGCATCTTTGTAGAAATAAATGGCTTGTTAGCATGCATAGCATATACCGTTCTTAGAAAACGTAACTTTTCCTCATTTCTCCTCATGTTGAAGTTGGCCTTTTTGACCAACCTATTTTTGGCCCCTCTGTTTTACTTTCTTTCAGTGGCTACATAAAAAGGGAATTATAACCTAGCTGCATCTATAGTTTCATTGATGTTATCTTTACAATTCAATATTGAATTAACTGCAGTCTGACAAAAAGACATAACAGAAGAAAAATAATTTCTCTGCCTTAAGTTAACTTAATAAACAAATACAACAGTACACTGAGAAAGAAATGGTTCTTTACAACAAAAACATTCAAATAGTTAAAATAATAATGCATATATTTCTGCAGTAAGAAACTAAAACCCATTAGAGGTAGTCTTGGAACCAAGCTATGAGTACAGGGCAGATAAGTGAGAATACGTACCACCAGGACATCAGTAACAAGGAAAATTCCATTTTAAAATGGCCACAAGAAAAAAAACATGAGTAGCTCTTAATGCTTCTCATAGCAATGAAACAGCCACTTAAATGGTAAATGAAAATTTAAAAAACAAATGGAGTGTAACTTTGATTAAGGATTTGTTTTTCAAAGGCACTCATCTACATTATATGACTGCTAGACTTCAGTCCCTGTAGTGTAACACGTTCATATTAGAGCTCAGATTTTAGGGAGTACATGATGTTTTGATTGGAAACTGGATATAAGGAGACTCCTTCAAACAATAACTAAAATAAAGATATCGGCATGAGGAATTCAGCCGTGGTTTCACATGCAGCCCAGGCAGGCTGGCAGCCCACTGACCAAAGCAGAGCTCCTGCACCCCCAGATTTCTCTGCTGCTGCCCCAGCACCAACCTTGCCCTTGTCCCAGGGTGCCCCATGGCTCCTTCCCTCCACTCCTCACTAGCAAGATTTCTGCTTTAGGGTTGTTGTTGCTTTTTATTTTGCCTATTTTTGTGGCCGTTTTAGTGAGTTTCAGTTAACAGTTATTGTTATCCCCAGCAAATGCCAGAGGCAGCACCGCGGGAGTGCTGCTAGCACGTGGCACAGAGTGGCACTGGAGAAGGGTCCGTGCTCCTGCTTCTGTGCCCAACACCAAGCTCTATCCACTGAGGTCAACATGGAGTGTCCCACTGACTCCCAGGGACACTTGGTTGGCATTTGGGGAGAGGAGGACAGAACAGCATGTGAAGCCCATCTTCACTCTACAAGCACTAGAGCACACCTACATAGGCAGCTGTGCCCAGCAGCCAGGTTCCTCTTTGGAATCATAGAATCATAGAATTGTCTGGGTTGGAAGGGACCTCAGAGATCATCAAGTCCAGCCCTTGATCCACTACCGCTGCGGTTACTAGCCCATGGCACTGAGTGCCACATCCAGTCTCTTTTTAAATATCTCCAGGGATGGAGAATCCACTACTTCCTGTGCAGCCCATTCCAATGCCTGATCACCCTCTCCATAAAGAAATTCTTTCTAATATCCAACCTAAACCTCCCCTGGCACAACTTAAGA
Source organism: Florisuga fusca (assembly GCA_038090715.1). NCBI lineage: Eukaryota > Metazoa > Chordata > Aves > Apodiformes > Trochilidae > Florisuga > Florisuga fusca. Next base: position 10,124,867 of record JAAWXA010000025.1, on the reverse strand, counting down.
CCATGCCCTCTTGTCTTGCTGATAGTTGCCTGGGAAAAGAGACCAACCCCCCCCTGGCTACAACCTCCTTTCAGGGAGTTGTAGAGAGTGATGAGGTCTCCCCTGAGCCTCCTCTTCTCCAGGCTGAACAGCCCCAGCTCCCTCAGCCTCTCCTCATAGGATCTGTGCTCGAGTCCCTTCACCAGCCTGGTTGCCCTCCTTTGGACCTGCTCCAGCACCTCAATCTCCTTCCTGAACTGAGGGGCCCAGAACTGGACACAGGACTCGAGGTGTGGCCTCACCAGTGCTGAGTTACACTGGATGTCTCCATTAGGCAGCAGTGGAGCTTGTAACAAATTTCTCATAAGAAATCTCTCTTTTTCAAATAACCTACAGAAACCCACAACAAGCTTTGTATCCTCCTCTTGCCCTCACTATTATTTAACTAGAAGACCAGTCCCATGAGTCTTTTGGCTTGCTCCTTGGTTGTCCATATGGCCAGGAAATAAAATTCAGGCCAGAGCAGCCTCCCTGAAACCAGAGCCCATCCTTCATTTCCCAGTGAATTTTAAGCTGTGGTTAGTTGTAGACAGCAGTAAGGTGAGACTGAGCAGCAGTGGAACCCATCAAGCCATGAGCTGCCCTGGATTTATAAAGAGGTTCTCAACTCAATTAATGCTTTTGTCTTTGGCATGCAGAACAAGTTTCCTCAAGAGAGAAAAAGACTGAGTAATACAAAGCTGCACGCTACAGAGCTGTATGGGCATTTTCACTTTGAACCAAGGGCTTAATTAGTTATGTTAGTGCAGAACTAATAGCACATTTGTTATAATGGCTGTTTCTTTCCTAAACATTTTACATAAAACTCACAAGTTAGGTATCATGTATGCTAAGAAAGTGAGAAATGCTTTCTCTGCTCTGGAAAGATCTTGGTCTAATTAGGTTGTTTGTTTTTCTGCCTAGATGTTGAACTCAAAAGATTTTTGTCTTGGTTAGAATAAAAGATACCAGAAGTATCCATTCTTCTGGTTTTCGAAGTGCTCAGGGACAAATCTGTTCTAACCACTGATTTGTAACATTAAAGTAGTAGTGACTGAATTTCAGTTAGATGTCCCATGTTAGATTAGGTGTTGGTTAGATTTGTAAAGTTGAGGATGCTAAACAAGACACAAATGTACCCATTGGCTTAATAAAACCATGAGGCTGGCAGAAGGGAAACTCAACCAAAACAGTGATGTATATTAATCACATCAATAATTACACAGTATGCAATGTTCAAGGACTCTTTTCCTTATTTTGCTTTGTATAGTATTTATCAAGCAGGTAACTAATAAAACCAGATTCCATCCATGCTTGCTTTTCCAAAGATTTATAGAAAAATTTTCTGTTTGTAAGAACATGCCTGCCTGTGGCAACCCTTTCACCCCAGCCTCCACAGCTCCCTGCAGTCAGGCAGGGCAATGATAGGACAGTGAGGACACAGCTCATGCCTAACCCAAAGGCTTCTGCACAGCCACATTTACTAATCACAGTGGTCAACTCTAATTACAGATTTGTCCAAAGACTTCCATAAACATGTTGGTGCTATTACAGCAAGAGGACATATTGCTGTAGATCATGCAACACTCAACAAATACTGATGTGAACGCTGCCCCACAAGCACCTCTGCATATGGCTGTGAAAAGCTGAGCAGGGATGAAGTGCTTCAGGCACAGGAATACCCTGGCTGAGCCAAGAAGAGAGCCTACATGCATCTGCCATTTGATTATTTGACATACCAAGCTCTTTTTTTTTTTTTTTTAATTACATTGCTGCTGTTATCTAAGCATACCTGAGATACAAACAGCAGGCACAGATCCTGTATCTCACACAAATTTACAGCTGAACAGGTCAAAAAACAACCAAAGGAAAATTAACAGTTGGCAACTTCTCAAAAGTGACTTAAAGCCTTTTTAAAAAAGAGAAAGAAGGAACAAAGACCCACCATAATGTCTGAAACCAGACAGAAGCCTGGAGCTGAGTCTCTGAGCTCTGCTGAGGTGTCCTGACAAACAGCTGCCTCCACACAAAGCACACTGCCACCCCAGAGCCATGCACCCACATTTGCCCAGCTGAACACCCTGGACACTTGATACCAAGTCACACACACTTGTGACAGCACCCATACCCCTCTCCCCTTCAATGCCAAGTGATGTACCACAGATGACACGGCCCAGCTTCAGGAGAAGGGGGCTGCAAGTCACCCTCCTCATGCTGCACCCCAGCACCCCCCTTCTCCCTACAGCTACAGCTTTGTTGGGCTTCGAGGCACTCTGTTTCCCTTCCTGAAAGCAAAATGAACAGGCAACTTGATAATCAGGCTTAAAACACCTCCTAGACTGAGCGCTGCAGGGAAAAAAACAAACAAACCTTGTCTGGATATGGCCACGGACACAGCCTAGAGAGGTGGTGATCTGCCCCCTCAGCACTGCTAAGGCTCAGCACCACGCCAGGAAGGTGCAGGAACCTAAGCAGGCATCTCAAGTCCCCAGCTTTAGCCTCAGGCACTGCCATTAGGTTCTGGGCCTTTAAAATTAGTATTTTGAAAGATAAATATACAGATAGATTTTTTTTTTAATCAAGATGTAAGTTTTCTTTAGAAAGTTTACTTTGTTCTTTTATTATCTGTACATGAACTATGTGGAGCATTTGTTTAGGATCTGTAAAAATCTGTTTCTCATAAGCAGCTTGGTGTTCTGTCTTTATTAGCTACAACATTCATAGAGAAAACATTGTAGTATCAAAAAGAATCATTATTACTTTATCAAAATAGGTGATTACAACTGAGATAATTAGAGGCTAATTTGAGAGAAACTGAAGGGGAAGCGGAAGCACAGCTAGATCAGAGTGTGCCTCTATTTAAATCAGGCACTCATGGAGATTAATTTTTAGCAGATTTTTGTAGCTCAGACAGCTCAAAGAAGGACAA
>JAAWXA010000025.1:10093318-10121900 GCA_038090715.1 Florisuga fusca | reverse complement strand
GGGGGGAAGTATGGAAAGAGACGGAGAAGAGAGGACCAGCAAGCACAGCACAGGAAGAGCACGGGTCACCTGTTGGTCTGGAGTCACCTGCCACACGCAAAAGGCCCTTCTCAAAAAAATGTAAGCATGAGCCCAGCCCTGGGACAAGCATCCCCCTTGACACAGCATGTCAAAATGGGGTTTGCCCACCAGAGCTTCCAGGTGGAAGCCAATGGTGGAGCTCTCCAAGCAGAAGTGAGGACAGATCCTGCCCTTGGCTGCAACAGTGAGTGGGAGGCAAAGCACCTGGGCAGGTAGGTAATACTCCTGCTAGTGGGAATAAAATAAAATAAAATATAAAATAAGATAAAATAAAATAAAATAGAATAAAAATACAAAATAAAATACAGCTCTGGCTCAAAACTAGGGCAAGGTAATAACTCTGGGGGACAGAAGAGGTAATCTAGATCAGAAAAATGGCTGCTGGAGGGCAGACTACATCCTTCCATAGCTGATAACTCTGAGGACAGTGCAGAAGGGTGCAGGGCCAAACTTTTCCAAGCTTCCTCACCAAGTAAATCCAGAGAGCAGGCTGCCTTACCAAGATCCTGAAGAAAACTCGTACCTCCAGCACTCTGGGGAGAAACAGGGAGACATCAGCCTATCCTACACTAGTCAAGCTGTGCTGCTCCCAACATCCTTGCCATCTCAAGCATCTCCACAGAGCTCTGTTGCAGCCCAGAGATGTACACTTCTGCTTAGCAGAATAACCAATCACAAACATCCAGCTATGGCAACTCCTGTACCTGGACAGACAAAGGTCTGGCAACTGCCATCTCTGTTCTTCTGCTTCCTGTTTAATAGACCCTTTAGGGAAGATTATTGCTGATCTATGCTAGAAAATTTCTCATCTAATTGAAACATCAGGGTAGTGTTGTCTGCCCAGGCTAACTTTTTCTTCAGGAATTTCTGGATGTAATTATCCCTTGTGACTAATAAAAACAACAGCTTAATTGCAAATACATGGTTAGAAATGTCATTTTCTGTTTAAACATAACATGCCTGTCTCAGTGTTTCAGATCAAATGGACTGCCCTTCCTGGGAGCAGCCAAGAGAATTCAAGGAGCAAAACCAAGGGAGGGATGACAGGAGCTAATTATCCTTTCCCCAGAAATTTTGCTGAGTGCTTCAGACTCAATCAACCATTACAGTCTTGAGATACACCTAAAAAACTCTTGTAATCATCTGCACTCCAAGGCACCTTTAAACCCACCAACACTGCAAGCCTCTGCCAGACACAGGTCTAGTGGCACCTCTGCCATCTCTGTCTCCAATCACTAGGCTGCATGAGCAAGAGAGACAGGGCCACAGCATGACCACAGGAGCTACTCAGCATCTGTCCCCTGGCTTCCAGAAGGGAATCACATTTCAGGGAAAAAACACCCTGTAAGGGTTTGGTTGGGACACACTTATTTTGCAAACTTCTGGATTAAATCCCTTTGATTTTATGTATCTCCATGTACACACACCAAAATTTCTACATACAGACAAGTAAAGACAAGGAGGAAGAGGAGAGTGAATATTGGGCTTTGAGTCCCTACAAAATCCTCCCCCTCCCAGCTCCTTTTCAAATACTTGTATCATACTAAAAAGAAGAAAGCTGTTTTAAAGTCCCAAATTCTGAGAAATAAGAGCCACTGGCAAAACACGGCAAGGTTCAGCAGTTTTTAAACACAGTACAATCTGCACAACTTCATTAGAAACCAACCATAAGGTAGTAATAATTTCTTTTTAAAAGTAACATTAGGCAACTAGCACCCAAACGATCCCAGGAAATGGCCTAAAAATTGGAAGGTTGGGTACTCTTCCACTAGTGCAGAAGAGCCCTGAGCTCATAAAGTCAACAAATCATGTCCTTCTGTCCTCTCCTATGTGGAAAAGGATTCAGTATTACCAACATTGTCCACATTCACCAAAATGGAGCAGAATTCCCACATTATGTCATGAAATATTTAAATTTTATAAATTTTGAGAGTTTAAATACAGTTCACTAGTATTAAGATACCAAAAGTTAAATGAAGAAAAAAAACAGACATCTAAATAAACTCCCTGCAGTCTGTGAGATCACTGCACCTGAAGTACAAGGATGCACTTTCCTTACAACAAGCCAAGGCAAAACTAGACTATTTGAGAACCAGAAAAAAACTTGGATCCCAGTTCTCAGGCCCACTCACAAATGGTTCCTGTCTTTACAACAGAGGTAAGCAATCTGCTAGTTCCAAACACCACAAACCCAGGGGAAGCCCAGATACACCCTGAAACTTCGTGGCTGATGCTTTCCTTTAATTTATCATGCAGTACATTCACTTTAGGTTTTGAATGATTTACTACCAATACAGCTTAACTGTACTAAAGTTGAAATCAACCTATTGCCATGTATTGAAACAATTTTGGCCTTTCTTTAGCCTTCAGACAACACCACTGTAAGTGCTGGCACCAGCTTTGGTGTCAGCAGAATGCACATTTCTCTGTGTACTCTAAATTAAATATGTATGAGAGCCTGAGAACCACAATGACAATTACTGTACTTTGGAACAAAACTTGGAATATTTCATCTGGCAGAGTTCAAAAGACTTTTCAGCTGAGAGCAGCTGCAGCTTGGTTAGCGCAAGAATGGATTGATTGCAATTCATAACTTGGAATACGGATTAATGCAATATTCATGGAAAACGATGTGTGCAGAACTCCATATGGCCAGTGGATCTCTGAAAGCGTTTTGCTTCAGGGAAGAATCATGTCACTTAAGTGGATTTGCCTTTAGTGTGTCCAACTTAGGAAGGAAGGAAGCTATTTTCATTGCTTAGCTGATATGCAGGTTGGGGGAGTCTAAAATTCCTTCACCCTACCCAAGAAGTCTGGAGCAGCCTTGCTGGCTCCTAAAGCAGGGTCTAGGGTTTAATTGCCTCTTTATTTGTGCCTTGAAGACTGCACGATGCGTAAGATTTGTCCAGAACATCCTCACAAATCCTCTGAGGAGGCTCTCAAGATGATACTTGCTCTTCACATAGACAACAATCAGGATCTACCCACAGTCCAGCTGGACTTTCAATACTAAAAGAGCTACCACACATCAAACACACCCAACAGCTTTGGTTTAACCACTATGAATAACCACTTTGGTGACTGAATAAGCCATCAGACACACTCAGACAGGCACAGACAGATGAGATGAATGCAAACAGAACACGCAAACTGCAGGACTCACAATTTTCTATCAAAGGCTGAACAGAGCATTGCAAGCTCCCTTACACTGAGTACCAGGGGGAGGCCAGCCAAACTCACACACTTAGTTATTTGGCACCTGCTTTCTTGTTGCTCTGGCACTACTGAAGATCTTAAAGTCAAGACTGAACAGTGCATCTGGCAAATCTCAGCTGGGGAGACAAAACAGAGGGGGAAAAAAAAAAATGTGATGCCAAATTGCACTCTTAGCCGGATCCCCACTACAGTTCACATGGCTTTGTTTCAAAGCACTTCAGGAAAATACTAAAAATGAGATCTATCCTAGATCAAAGAATGACTGATGTTGGAAGAGACATCTGGGGGTCATCTGGTGCAACCCCTTGCTCATCCAGGGCCACCAAAGAGCAGTTGTCCACTAACATCTCCAATCAGGTTCTGAATACCTCCAAGGATGAAGAATCTATTGCCACTCTGGGCTCACCCCCACAGTGAAAAGCTGTTCTCTGATATTCAGATGGCACAAGTTTTTCTGTTTGTGGCCACTGCCTCCTGCCCTGTCACTGGGCACCACTGGAAAGAGACTGGTGCCATCCTCTTTATACCCTCCCTTCAGATATTTGTACATGTTAATGAGGTCCTCCCCAAGCCTTCTCTTCTCCACACTGAACAGTGCCAGCTCTCAGAGCTTTTCCTCATCAGAGAGATGCTCCAATCCCTTCAGCATCTTTATGGTCCTACGCTGGACTCTCTTCAGTGTGTCCATATCTCTCCTGTTACCAAGGAGCCCAGAACTGGACACAGCACTTCAGGTGTGGCCTCACCAGACCTGAGTAGAGGGGAAGGACCACCTCCCTCCACCTGCTGGAAATACCTCTTCAACTGCAGCCCAAGGTACCACTGGTCTTCTTTGCCACAAGCACACATTGTTGGCTTCCCAGGTCCTTCTCTGCCAGGCTGCTTTCCAGCATGATGGCCCCCAGCACATAGCGGTGCCCAGGGTTACTCTTCCCCAGGTGCTGGAATTTGCACTCCCCTGGCTGAACTTCATGAATTTTCTGGATAAAGATGCTGCGCAAAGATGCTGCTGTTGAAAGAGTAACACCCATTTGCTTTGCAAATTTGGATCACTAATGGCAGGCTTCATGCCCGTAAATCATTCTTCTTCCAACGGGGTGAAATACTGCAGCTCTACTAATACATGAGGCCTCAGTTTAACATTTGAAGTAAACAAAATTCTCTTGAAAAGAAATATAGTTCTGCAGGAGGACCTGCAAGAAAGGCAGAATCAAATTATCTGAGTTTGAATTAAGTCAGGATACTGAAGCAAGACACAGATTATCACCCTCACCCCAGGGAAATCAATATTAGTTTGAACAATTAGAAATGCCTTTGTGAAATAAGCACTGACCAGCCAAGACCACCTTCCACTGCTCAGCAGGCAGGATGCTCTGCAGAACCCTCAGCTCACTCCCTGCTTGCACATGCCCAAACCAGGAATCTCAGCCCTTCCAAGAAACAACAGCCCACAAAGATTAAGTAGCATGGGAAGAGGAAAAGCAAGTTAATAACAGTAGCAGGGAGACACCTAATGCACTTCCCAGGCATGTATTGGGGAAATAGTTAAGCAAACCGCAGCCCACTTAAAAATGTGGCCTAGTTCCCATAGTTTCATTTCTGTCAGGAGGATTGTGCTAAACACACTTTCAAAGGCTTATTAGAGGCATTCTGCCACCCAACATGCAATCACTTTTAATGACTTGACTTCCCTTTTCACTACAGAGGCTGCTGTCTTTCCCTTGGATTGGTTTTACTGGGTGCATGGTACACCTTCACACCTTTCCCTGCTATCACCTAATCTCTTCCTACTTTTCTATCCCTTCTGTATTTTCTGATGAAGTGCAAGCACACTGGGAGCACCAACTCACTCCAGAAGGGGCTGCGATCTCACGTACAAATTTCCAGTAAAACCACAGTGTAGCCTGGGGAAACAGGAGCGTGCTTAAAGCAACTTGTACAGCGTGCTAGAAATCACACCAGCTGTTACATGAAGGAAGGTGTGATTATTGCATGCTGTTATCTAACTTCTGAGAATCTGAAGGAACGTTTCTCAAACTGAAACAAAATCAGTGAAAGAGCCCCCGCCGATTTCAGAGGGTCAGCAATCCAGCTCTAGGTGTTCAGTGCTCAAGGTTGATGCTTCCTTGAAGTTCTATCCAGAGGTTAAAAGTAGTTTGAGGCAAAATAAATCTCAAATTTTTGTATTACTGTTTCTTTTCAGTGTTTATGAAATGTACATCTGCAGTCTTCACAAAATAACCCTTCAGCCGATTTTCATATGATGCTCCTGAAAATATACTTCTTACTGATTTGCTTTTCAGCAATGTCCCTGGATGGCAGAGGCTGTGATAACTTTCTACAGCACTTTATTGTGCTCTGAAAGTTGATTGTTTTCTTTGCATCACGTCCTCTAAGGCATACTGAAGTGATCTAAGATTGGGTGCGGATCTGCTTTGGGGAGACAAAAATCACCAGACTTGATGCTACACTGCATTCCAGTTTGTGTGTCTTGTCGTTCTTCACATGGCATTGCTTCCAACCATTTTTAAAAACTAGGGTCTCTCATAGATTCATGGATTTAAAAATGTTGTGCGCTGTCTTGTCAGGATTACTCTACAATTACACTCATTGCACCTCATGGAAATAGTCCACAGATAAATAACCAAGCTTTTTCTCTTTTCCCAAGAAGCTATCAGTAATACAAGAGGACATGGACTTAAGCTCTGTCAGGGGAGGTTTAGTTTAGATATTAAAAAAAATTATTTACAGAGAGGGTGATCAGACACTGGAATGGGCTGCCCAGGGAGGTGGTGGATTCTCTGTCCCTGGAGGTTTTTAAGAAGAGACTGATGTGGCACTCAGTGCCATGGTCTGGGAACCACAGTGGTAGTGGTTTAAGGGTTGGACTTGATGATCTCAGAGATCCTTTCCAACCCAGATGATTCTGTGAAAGCTGTCTTTCCCACCACCACTTTTTTACAAAAACTGTGTTTGCTGTTTTCTTAAAGTAATTTTCCCTGCACTCAGGTTATTCTTCCTCCAGGAGCTTCTGTGGTTTTCTGCACACTGTACCTGCCAACTCCTTCCCTTTCCTAACAGCTCAAGAGCTCTCCAGGTGGGTTAGGGCTGTGTGAGGTTGTGGTAGAAAACCCAGAGGTGGTAGAAGAAGAGCTAGAGATTGCTGGGAGCTGCAGAGAGAGACCGTCCCTCTGATCTTCACCTGCAGCCACCAAGTAAGGAAAATCTGTATGCTTTCCTCAAACACTCAAAACTCTACTTCATAATATCTTAAAATGGCCCATGAAGACCCTACCTCCATGGTACTGACATCCGATGCAGAAAGCAAAAGGTCACCAAAAAGCACCAGTATCGCCCTCACACATGGCAAAGATGGATACAGCCTGAAGCACGCTCTCAATCTCTACCACCCAGAAATTCAGCCAAATGAAAAGCAAAGCCTTCCCTCCAGGAAAACCAAACAAAAGCCATGTGTCTTGAACCCTCATTGTGTCCGGACAGGCACAGGGAGTTTGCCAGAACAAACAAGTTCCAGAGTCAAAGGATTTCCGCTGAGAGCTCTCTGCAACCAGTCCTCCTCGGCCCGGCCCCGCGTGTCCCAGCCAGCTCCCGCTGCACAAACCACGGCACAGAGGCCTCCCAGCACAATGACACATTTGACAGCTTTGCCAAGAGCACTTGGTAAGGTGCCAAAGAAACAAGCAGTGTGCTTTCCTGAAAAAAGCAGACACGCTGAGGAGGAATACTTGAAACGCTCCTTCTGGTAAACCTGAGTGGCCTTGGGCCCATGCAGAGAAGCGCTTCGGTTGTCATCCCAAGGGAGAGCAGCAAAGGGGCTCCACGTGGCTTCTCCCTCTCCAGAGGAGGCTGACCCATTCCCAGTGGCACTCAAGGCATCTGCATTGAAGAGGGATCACCTCTTTCTTGCGCTGAACTCACTTTGAAGATATTCTCAGTCACCACATTTCAACTGATGCCCTGTGTTTGCCGTGCCTCAGTCGGCAGCACTGCAGGACCCCAGTGCTCAGCACAAGGCTTTCATAAAATCACAGAATTGTAGAAAGTTAGGGGTTGGAAGGGGCCTCAAAAGATCATGGAGTCCAACTCCCCCTGCCAAAACAGGGTCACATATAGCAGGTCACACAGGAATGCATCCAGGTGGACTCTGAATGTCTCCAGAGAAGGAGACCCCACAACATCCCTAGGCAGACTGTTCCTGTGCCCTGTCACCCTCACAGTGAAAAAATTCTTCCTAAAATTTATACAGAACCATCTATGCTCCAGTTTACAACCATTTCCCCTTGTTCTATTAATAGTCACCCCTGAGAAAAACTTTTCTCCATCCTCCTGGCACTGACCCCTTACGTATTTATAAACACTGGTGAGGTCAGATTTCACTGCATCTCCTTGTCACCCAAGGGAAAGCCTCAAACCTGGCTCCAGCTGCTCCCAGCGAGGAGTGCCACAGCCGCCAAGATCTCTCAGCCCAGGTGGAAAAGCACCATGAGAAAACCACAGATGCTCTTGAGACGACACATGGTATTTCAGCAGCTTGATCAGGGAGATTCCCACCATGCTGAAGGACACAAAGATGGCTGTTTTCATCCAAACCAGGTGTCACCCAAAGCACCAACCCTGAGTGAGGGCACAAGGGCTCAAAATAATTAAAAACTCATGTGTCTAGAAGCCACAGCCCTGTCCAGGTTTTCTAACTGTAGGGAAAATCCCAAGGAGGAGCAAACACTTACATGCATCAGAGCACTTCCTACACCTCACTGCAAAAGGAGGAAGAGTTTTAAGCGACTTATGGAGCAAAGTGGAACAGACACTGCTACACGAGTACAAGTGTGTGGCATAAGCGTATGAAATTCGTGCACCAGAAGGTTTTCTGTATGTTTACCTAAGGCGTCTCTCTGTTTCTAAACTTGTATCTTGCAGGAAGGTTTTGATAGCATGACATAACCGAACGCATGTATCGACTCTGTTTTTAAGGCAGTTGACTTCTGTCTGGTTTACACAACTCCCTCTGATTTTACACGAACTCAAGCATAATGGAAACCTCTTCTTCCACTGCTTTTATGTGCCATATCCTTTTCTTCCTATTTCTTCTTTGAAACACATTGATTTTTTTTATCTAATGCAGGACTCTGCATCCAGAGCCTTGCAGATGGAATGCATAATTGAACATTATATTCCACTCTTGAGAGACACACCATAAAATTAATATTTGAACCATATTCTCGCTGATCCAGAGGAAGAGAGCAAAATAACATAAAGAAAATATTCTAAAGCAATTTGTGGCCTATCTGCAGAATACTTTCCAGACATTAGCATAGTAAGAGGAAGACTTAACACTAACAAAAGGTGGGGTTTAATTCACAAGCAGCATTACTCTGTGCTAGATTGCTTTGCAGAATTTAGGAGTTAAGGATTTAAACAGGGTTTGGGGTGATGGGAGGAGAGTGGGAAAAGACCAGATTCCAAGCAGTGGTCCCTATATCTTCCCTCTCACCCCCCAACACACAATCACAACTGTGCAGTGGGAAAACACAGAGCAAGAGACTGCTTGACATCAAACCACACTGCAGATAGGACCACAGCAGGGTCAGCATTTCGTAGCATGGAGGTCCTGGCCTCATGAAAGGCACTTGAAATGCTTAGGACAAAAGATTATGGGTAACATTTGATGCAGTACTATTCTAAAGCCAAACAGAAAGAAAGGGAGGGGGGAAAAAAATGGAAAAAGTATAAACAGTATTCAAGAGAGAATTAGGATCTGGGGAAACAGAAAAAGGATGGTTATTACTAATCAGCTACCTCAATCATTACCACAGCCATGAAACTAAGATATGAAATTGGAGTAAAAAATGCCTCATATGGGGCTGTTTTGCCCTGGGATATTGGTGTGAACAAAGAGATGTCAAATCATTAAATTTTGAGCAGATGCCAGATAGTCTCAGATTTCAGAGTTAGGATCCAGAGTTTCTATTTGTGTCCAAAACTCTTTCTAGAAATAGGAATAATTAATTTGAACTTTATCACAGGAGCACTGATGCCTGATCATGATACCTATTCGAATCCAAAAACATCTGAGTTCTGTATAGGCTGTGTTTTAGTGCATTGCTGGGCCTTCATTTTCCATTTTCATCAGTTTTCCCTAGTTAAAATGTAGAATTCTGGTATTTGTGGATGCTGAAATACATCTTTAAAGGCCTACAAAAGGCAAATGACATTGTTCTGCAGTTGTAAACAGCTTAAAATGGTGGCCTGAATGGAAATTTGCTTTTTTTAACTGGCCTGACATCTCTGCACTCATGGACATGATATGAAGAGAAGATGCATTATTATATCCTCAGAAATAGCTGAAGGTCATAACCATGACCAGCACATGTCAGAGTAATTAATGTTAGAAAAGGTGCAGGCGACAGGTACACCACTACCACATCTGCAGCTGAGATGTTTATTGGTCACAACTTGACATTAAAAGGCCTTCTAATTGGCAAGGATTCATTCCTTCTGATCTCGGGGAGTTTAATTGTGAGGGTGTCTAAATCTCCCACCTTTCCTTATGTATTTCAGAAAGCATGCACTGCCATGCGAGGCGGCAGTGAATGAAAAGCAGGTGAATTCCTCTCTCTGGCCTGCAGGCAAAACAGAAGGACCTCCTCCCAATGCCTAGGTTGGGGGTAACACCACACATCCCATGCAGAGCCTTGATTTCCCCCCTAACTGGTCACCCTCTCCAGCGACCAGCAGCCAGGTCTAGAAGGCATTTCTGCAACACACCTGTCACCCTCCTGTACCTTTTCCCAGTGCAGGAGCCAGCCAGCAGTCCCCCAGCAAGAGGGATGGGGCTGCAGCAGTGGGTTAGGGCACAGGTGCCTCAGTGTGGTGGTGCTGGGCCACACTGCACACACATGTGGCCAGTGTTCGGGATTCTGCCCACACAGAGAGCCACGATGGGGACAGGACATTGCCACTCCCTTGTCACTGCCACCCCATCACCTCCCTCGCTCGCCCCAGCTGCCGCTGCCTGGGGAGGAAGCACCATCTGTTGCAATGCCAGGGATGTTCTGGCAAAAAATAAAGGATACGTTTCCAAAGAGCTGCACATTTGAGAAGGCACTTTAAAAGCCCAGATCTCTTTGTTTAAAGTCCAATTGAAGACAGACCCATATGCTCTGTATATTATTTATTAGTTATTGTCTTATTTAATCCCCTTTGGAAAGGCAACAATAGAGGAGTTAGAGTTTGCTGGGTTTTTTTGGTCGGGTTTTTTTTTTCCCCTAAGCTAGTGATATTATTCCTTTACTTAGAAACAGAAAGCACAATGTACCATACATTTAAATACCAGCACGGGTGGGTTGCTGTTACCCACAATATTTCCTTCATTCCTGACTCAGTACTGGTCACTGTTAGCGATGCATCGGTCACTGGTACTCTGCTTGGGAACACAGCTCTTTGCCCAACTACCTTAGCTCAGTGGGTGCATCTCTGGCCTCAAGCACCTTTCCTGACCACTCTTGAAGAACATGAGCAGTCTGGTGCTGGGAAACAAGGCTCTGGGAGAGTGCAGGTATCTCACCTCAGATGCACCACCAGACCAGTTTGAAATTTTTACCTCCAGGCCAGCCTCCAAATGAATACCAGGAGCAAACTTCCAAAAGGAAAGGAAAAGGTTATCACCACCCTAAAGTAAGTTGTGTCCTGGTCGTGCTCTCACTGAGCAGCATCACCATCTTCAGAGAGAAAGGACAGTGTTATATCACTGATGAACAGGAGGAGGCTTCTGTTTTTCATTATCAGATTTCTTTAAAAAAGAAACACAAAAAATCCCCCTACACCACCACTACACTCTCATGCTAGGTAAAAGCCTCCTGAAGAAGTAGAAAGATCAGCAGTCTACTGCCCTCCCACACTGGGGTAAACCACCCTCAAGCAGAGGGGCAGTTAGTCACATCTGCTGAGATTTTTGTTCAGAAGAGACATTTGCTTTCAGGAAAGACGTTCCTAAGAGTCAGAGTGCACCCTAAAATCAGATTTTACTCCTTTAATGGTGGGCTTGGGCACCTGGAATGTATCTGTACAACAGCTAACCCCCAGTTGAGCTTGTAAAAAAATCTATTTTTTTGAGGGTTGTGACTTTCCCCGTATTTTTCATGTTAGAATAAATTAACTTAAGTGTGCATGGAAGGTAGGAATACATATGACTGAAATGAAAAGTCGGGCTAAAAATAGCACTAAACCAATTGCATTGTTCATAGTGAGGGAAAGGAAACCTGGGGGGAAAAAAAGAAATATATTTAACAGCTGTCTCAACATAATGTCAGATTTATTCAAGATTTCTAAAATGGTCTTTGACAAGCCTTGACTCATTGTGTAGGGCTGGAAAGGGTATTGAGGGTGGACTATTTCTTGTGATTTATAAGAGACCACTGTGACTAGTTTGAAAAACCTGCATACAAGTGCAGTAAATTAAAACAGAAGCCTACATAAGACATGTACCTTACAGACAAAAGGCTTAAAGCATTTTTCAGTATGGATCACCAGAGTGTGGTTTTGCAAAGGAAAACCAGTTTCAAGAATTTCTGCTAGCCAAGGATGTGTTCTCCAATATCTAGAATAACTAATTTCTTCCATTAGCACATTTTGGAAATTAAAACCTAAACTCATGCAGCTGTATCATGCTTCCAAAGGCACTGTACTTGGACTCTAACAAAAATTGCAGAAGTTTTCAGTGGTTCATTAACACTGGATCATGTAGTAGTCTCATTTATTGAAAAGCTTGCATGGCACATTCAGCAATTTCTAAAGTACAACTTAAAAAGCACTATAGCCTGCATATGCAGAATAGGGGAAAATGAAACCATGTGCATTTGATCAAAGATGGATGTGTTGGCCTTCCCCATAGCTCTGAGAGATAATTGCAGAAATTTTAATATAAAGTTTGAACATTACCTAATTCATCAACAGAACCTTGCACAGACTGTACCATTAAAAAAATAATAATTCTCCAGACATCTTCATGGAAAGCAAGAGGGAAGTGAAAACCCTGCAGCTAGAGGTGCTCTGCATAAGAAGTGCATTAGTTTCACAGATCGAAGAGAAGTCAGATTGTGATCTTCCTTAAAAACCTGGTTTTCCCTCTCCCTCCAGGCAGATACTCACATTCCCCTGCAGAGTCCAAGAAATTACTAAGCACAGTGGGAGTTCACTCCAACTTCCACAGCCCATGAGTAAATCAATACAGGCAGCCCCTTTGGCTTCTACCACATGTCTGCAGAGGTATGTGATCTACACCAAATAAAGTGGGAAAGACATAATACTCTTACTCTGATGCTCCAGCACTGATTTGGATGGCCAGCATGACTGGACATACAAGAAGGACCATTTCTCTTTGGAAGTGTGACACAGAACTTGTGATCAAGCCTGAAATCCTTAATTTTACATCATTTAGGGTATACTAGAGCAATAGCTGGTGACATCCTACCAGAGAACAAACTGGGGGAAAATGGCACCATATGTATATGCTTTGCTTCCCATTACTTGTTCATGATGCCAGCTCATGATTTTGTGTAACACCTACCTGAAATCACATCTGGGAATTCAGGAGCCAAAACTCTCCCTGACAGCTATTACCCAGACTACAGGATGGCCCTGCAGCTTCCGTGTCACCACGCAGATCTGGGGGATCCAAACCAAGCAAACCTTCCAGGCACTTCTACACAGAGTTGCAACACCCCTTTCAGTGATGGGGCTTTATTAGCTGGTGCTTACACAGGAAGGAGCAGACTAGCTGATACTCTGAATGAAGGCTTGACAGCTCTTCTTTGTATAATATGGCCAGGAAGGCAAAGGGCTGGAGGAAAGGGAAGTCACTCCAAAAGAAAAAGAAGAAACAGACAAGCAAGAGAAGGAGCTGAGACTTCCAGCCACTTCATCATTTCCTATTTTAAAGCTCACAGCTAGAAAAAACATGCTTGGGCCACTTCTTGCCTGATGTGACTGTTTCTGCAGGAATGAAATATTTTCTTGAGTGCACCTGCTCCCCTTTGCCTGGCACAACTATAGTCAGGAGATTTCTGTATTAAAGCTTGGGGAAAAAGTTACTAAATCATCCATGGCTCAACCCTTATTCCACAGAAACTGTCATAGAACAGTTTGAGTTGGTCAGCAGGCCAACTGCTCCCTACAGAGAGCAGGGACATCAGGTTATTCAGACCCCTCTCCAGCCTGACCTTGCATGTTTCCAGGGACAGGGCATCTACCATGTCTCTAGGAAAGCTGTCCTGGTGTTTCACCATCCTCACTATAATTTTTTTTTCCTTGTATCTAGCCTAAATCTATCCTCTTTTAATTTAAAATGACTATCCCTTGTCCTATTCTAGCAGGGCCTACTAAAAAGTTTGTCTCCATGTTTCTCATAAACATTTTCTTATAAAACTCATTAAAGCACTGTAAGGCTACAATAAGGTCTTCCCAGAGCCTTCTTGTCTCCAGGCTGAACAACCCAGTACCACCTCCAAACCTGAGGAATTCTGACTGTAGCAACTTCTCCCCTTTTCTGTGTCAGGTAAAATAAAGATGCCTTATTTTGAATCCATATACATACCTACATAAGCCCAGCTTCAAGTCAGTGCAGCTCCACCAGAGAAGAATTGCTGTAAGAGATTATAATCAAATGCAAAGTGTCTTTTATCTGCCAGAATTCTTACATGTTGCTCTGAAATGATGGGTCAATTATCCTAGTGCTATGTTTTTCCTGGGCTGAATGAGGATACTAAGATGAGATCTCATCAATCACCCCAGCTCCTATTGCTCCTGCAGAGAGAATTGTTATGGCACCAGGAGGATGAAACCCGGGTTTACAGTAACTGAACAGACAGATTCCAAAAGTCTGGGACATTTGTGCAATGGAAAAGCTGATGAATTACAGAAGAAAAACATATGCCACTTATTTAACCTTCTGATTTTCTTTGATTCATTTCTAGGACAAGCAAACAAATCTCAAAAGAGAAAAATAAAATAAAATAAAATAAAATAAAATAAAATATAAAATAAAATAAAATAAAATAAAATAAAATAAAATATAAAATAAAATAAAATAAAATAAAATAAAATAAAATAAAATAAAACAAAATAAAACAAAACAAAACAAAATAAAATAAAATAAAATAAAACAAAATAAAATAAAATAAAACAAAACAAAATAAAATAAAATAAAATAAAATAAAATAAAATAAAATATAAAATATAAAATATAAAATAAAATATAAAATAAAATAAAATATGCAAACAGTAATGCAGCTTTCATTTCTGCATTTCACACTGTAGTGATTTTTTTCCATGCCAGTACACCGACTGCTCCCTGATACTTCAAAACCCTAGATTTTACCCTGATTTCTGGGAAGCATGGGGTTTACCTAGCAGCAGAGCCCATGTCTCCACTTCTTCCCCCTAATTTTTTTCCCCCACTAGCCAATGGCATTAACATTTGGCAGAAGAATAGCGGCCTAAGAGAATACGTTTCTGTCTGAAAATGGGCAGCTCGTCAGGGGACAGAAAGGCAAAGCTGTGCTCCAGTGGCTGATAGCAGCTGTGGGAGCCTCCACAGTAGAAGTCTTTTCCTCCCGGGGTTAGAAGGATGGCAGGGGAAGGCAACGTGCAATTGACGGGCCTGGGAATACTGCAGGGAATGCAGGACACTTGGTAGGAAGGCTGGTTACACCTCAGGAAAAGATACCTGTGCATGTTTGCACTAAAAATAAGAATGGTTTTTTTTTTATTTCCCCTCCTCTAAATAGGAAAGAAACAATTGTGGAGATGCACTGTGATGAAGATGAGGATGCAGTCCCTATTGGCTGTGTAAAATGTAAAGAAAACTTTTGTATTCATCCTTTCCTCTGTGTGCATATGTGCGTGTGCATACAACCAGAATATGTTTATTTACCCACAGCACACACCAACACACATCCACACACAGGGGAACAGTTAAACACAGGAATTATTACAAGTATATCCATGCACAAAGGCAAAATCTGAGATTTCCAACAAAGCTTGAGCAATTTGGTGTAATAAAAAAGGGCTCCTTGCAGCAAAGCGTTTAACAAATGGCAGGCTGTGTCCAAAGGGTGCTATTACCCAAGGAAGCCGAGGGATTTGGCTGGAGCATTCAGTATGAACAAACAGCCCAAAGATTTGGTAGGGTAAGGACTGGATTCAGCACAATCAGAAGGCTTCGCTTCCTCTGAATCCCTATATATATTTCATCCCTGGAGCACATGAAACTGCAAGATTTTTCCATACTTTAGAAGTAATTCCCTTGTGAGAGGAATCTAATTTCTGAAAATTATGTATCCTCTCAGTATTTTCAGAGTCAAGGTCTCAAGGTTCTCTGGCTCACTGGCAGAAAAACCTGAACTAACCAACCTTTCTTTTTAATTTGTTTTCATTATTAATTATCTTCCTGTATGCCAGCCAGGGAAGACAAAAAAACCTAACAAGAGACCCAAAACCTAACAAGAGACCCAAACAACTTGCTGTTCTAAATAGCCAGCAGAGTTATAAATGAGGGCTCTGACATTGGCTATCTTGTAGAAAACATCTTTTCACTTTCCCCTATAACCTGTAATTTGAAATATTTGCAAATCCTCTCACCTTGAAGAAAATATAATATTTACAGCATGTTTTCTATTCTAGGAGCTCAGAATTCCTCCTTGACTCCAGCTCATACATCACGTTTTCTGTGTCGAACTCCGACCTCATCTCCATCTGCATTCCCTACTCTGATGAAGCAGCTATTTTTGATTATAGACTGGCAAAATAAATCATAGAAAATTGGAATTCCAAGGAAAAGAACATTTCATGTTTCGTCATGTTTTTGTTATGAGAAGGGCAGGCTTTTAGCTTGATTGTTTTATTTTTACCAGGGGATGCTCAGTGTTGTGTTTTATGTGCTCTCAGAATATAAGCCCATCTACTAAGGTGTTCCAAAACCTCAAAACCCACAGTCAATTATACTGCTCAAGAATGGTGATTCTAGATTCCTGACAACCAGTTTCTCAGTTTTCAGCTGGTTCAATCTGTCCCACACAGCCATACTCCCCATGGCTTTAAAAACACACTGACTCACAGAATGGTTGAGGACAGAAGAGACCTCTGAAGGTCATCTGATCCAATACCCCTGTTCAGGCAAAGCCACCACAAGCTGACTGCCCAGGACCATGTCTGGTCAAATTTTGAATACCTGCAGGGATGAAGACTTCACAACCTCTCTGTGCAAGTTAAGCCAATGCTGGGTCATCCTAACAGTCAAAAAAATGAGGAAGCTGTTTCCTATGTTCAGACGGTACCTCCTGTGTTTCACTGCTGTCTACTGCCTCTGGTCCTGTCACTGGACACCACTGGAAAGAGCTTGGCCCCATCCTCAATGCACCCTCCCCTCAAGTAATTGTACACAAATTGAAAAGATCCTCCCTAAGCCTTCTCTTCTCCTTAATCACCTGCATCAGGATATTACTTTTAATGAACTCCAGAAACCTCCAATATTGCTTGGACCCTGTTTTGTCCCTTTAGCGGGTACTGGGGCAGTCACAGCCTCCCATGAGGACTAGAGCATGTAAACATGAGCCTCCTTCCTTCTATCCAAGAGCCTCATCTACTTCCTGATTCGGGTTAAAAAATACTATTTACTTCATATTAGACTGCAGCTTGTAACATTTCTGCAATTGGTTCTGTGCAAAGGTTCTTCACTGGTATATGAGAGAAATCAAACATAATGCAGGAAATATCTTGTCTGTGTGTAGTCAAACCCATTCTCTTCTTTCTAGTCACTTCATCTGTGGGACTAGAAACTTGAAAGGCACACCAAATAAATAAGAACTCATTGTGCTGAAATCAATATATTATAAGTCACAATTTGGGATATCCAAACTATACCTTCAAAAGCAGTGCTTGATGTATGGACGCCCTGCTTGAAAACGTTTTGCACTTAAGCTCCAAGCTACCACGTGAGGACTTCAGTGCATGAGGTCCCCTCCTCCACAGGAATACATTTGTAAATACTGAATGGCATCACCCACGATGAACTGCCAATTTAGTGAAGGGAATAACTTTTGAAAAGCAGTCCTGATTTGGTACCCACAGATGGGAAAAAGCTGTACCTTGTTAGTGTCATCCCTAGAAGTCAGGCCCTTTTCTTGATTTATGTAAATCTAAGCCCAAAAGTACCACATAGCTACACAATTCTATCACCTCCAATTTAAGCACGAACAAAAGCATAAAGTAACCAATGAATTTCAAAGAAGTAACTGATATGCTGCCTCTTCTCACCATATGCATATCAACAGCATGAATCACCCAGGTTCAAATACACAGTATGGTGTAAATGCTCCTATAATAGTTCCTAAAAATGTAAAGTACTCAGAATTTCACCCCTCCTTCTGAAATGCATTCCCCTTGTGCAAAAATACGAGTATGTTTAAAAATAATGAACTGCAAGCAGCAAGGTGACACCTTCCCTCATAGGCAGAAGACGTACTGTCCTAAAAGGGCATGACTGAGGGTTTTTGCTTTTATCTGTAAGTGTTTGTACAGCCAAACCCAAGCCTTGCTTATAGTGGTAACAGGGCTGAGTATCCCCATGTGCTGGGCTAAATAATAGGAGAATTTTCAGAGCTCAGTGCTGAAGCTTTGGGGTGCTTTAGGGGGTATTAGTTGGCTCTAACAATGTCATGACCCCTTTAGTAGTAAACAAAACAGAGAGAAAGGTGAAATGATTTGTGAAAATCACATTGAATTAAGCATTGAAAATGGAAACCAGTGTTTTCCCAGCCCTGTGTCTCTTGTAGAACCACCCCTCTGCTTTCCCAGAATGAGGCAAGTTAAAGAGGGAGCTGTAAGTACACACCGCTGTAAAGCACAGAAAAGTAGCTGGGAATTGACACTATTAAACCAGTGTGATCTCATCTGCTTAATGTACGAGGCAATATGTGAAGGAAAAGCTCAACACACTGTTCAATAGTCATCATTCTCCACAATCAGCCAAAGGAAAATCTTTTGGTCCAGCTTCAGGTACGTATTCATGGAAGTATTGCACATACAGTTAATGATGCAGATAGGTCATCTACAACTACAAGTAGGTCAGAGATTCTAGGTGCTTTTCTCTCTTCTTCAAAAAATCAAGAAGTTGAGGGGAAAAAAATAAAAATTCAGCATAAATCCCTATCCCAAAAATAACAGCAGACGTTTCAAATATGTGGGTAGCTCCTATGGCTATAGGCACAGCTGTGCATTGCATAGCATTACAAAACTAAAGCTCTTACCTGCATACATTTTGAATGCATAGCCAGCATTAATGACACAGGCCATCTAGGAAGGATTAAGGATTAGTTATCATTTCAACCCAATGAAAGAAGATCTATATTTCTCTTTTAGACATGTAATTCACAGGAGAATTGTGCTTGCCAACACTCTGAAAAAAATAATCTTTCAGAATTCTTGCAAACCCACTGTGTTATGATTTCATCTCATGAAATACAACACCTTTACATTAAACCTCATAAAACTAAATCCTGCTGGATCTCTTCCAGGCTTGGAGAATAAACAGCTATATCAACGATGCCTAGAACAGTAAAATCTGGCCCACTGTCATATGGCATGTTCCCATTTACAGAGGGGAGCAGGTCTGCAAACAGCTAATTCACTTCACTATTACAAAATCCTCACATCTAATGAATTACTCACATAATTGTTCAAAGAAATACTAGAAGGGAAAAAAAGAATGCTTTGAACGTCATAATATATATTTATTTCTCCTAGATTTTGGGGGGTTTTCTTTTTTTTTACCTATTCCCTGCCTTCCCCTTAATTAAATATGTGCTACTTTGTTTTTTATGTGCACTTTGTTTTTTAGCGACCAGGAGCAAGTTTAGTTGTGCCTGGAACTCTGGTAGATAGCAAAGAGAGGAAACTTGTTGTCAAAACAGTTCAAAAGCACAGATTATTATATCCAATGAGATGACTTTTAAAAGGCAAATTATTTCCTTTTTGCAATCAGAAGAGCTATACAGATTCCTTCCAGCCTTGCCAGTCCCACCCAGAGCATGAGTAAGGATACTAAAAGAACCAGTCCAATTACACCAGGCAACACAGACCTAATGCAAAAGCCCTCCTGGAGCACTCAGGGCTAATGTTCTCCACAGAGAATAGCACATGGCCAGAGAACAAAAGCCATTTTCTATGTTCTATTTTCTGTTCCCCTGTAGAGCTTTAATCACCAAATCTGGGCAGAGGCTGGCACACCTTCATGTGGTAACTGGAGTTGCAGACCCAGGTGTCACACATTCCTGCCATCTTTCCAATTACTTTGTGGGCTAATTGCATTTCAGGTGAACCTCAAGCAGACCGTCCTCAGTAATGAACTACACAGGAGCCAAGACTGATATTAACTGATGAAACTCCTCACCAGGGCTCAAATCTCTAATGTTCCCCTCCTTATTTTCTTCACTTTCACCACAACACTCTGAACTTTAGTAGCTATGGATGGAAGATGATACTTCTGTAGTAAAAGGGGGAGTTTAACAGCACCATAAACCATATACGATTGGTGACACAAAGCAGAGGGAGGAACCCTAAATCATCTGGGTAGGCAGGAGCCACAGAGGACAGGACAAAGATTCCCTGGGAACTGTCAGGAGGTCCTTTTGAAACTAGGAAGAAGAGAAACACCTCTGTTAAGGTTGATTAGATGATATAATAGCAGGGTGAGGTCACTGACCCCATCCCTGGAAATGATTAGGAGGGGATGTGCACTTGGAGTGCAGGAGGTTGCATCTGCAAGCTCCCCACCAAGCAGAGAACTGTGGAGGACACCCAGAGGACATCATGTGCCCAGTCTTCCCCTGGGATGAAGAACACCAATGCCCTAGGAAGGCTCTCCATTGGTTTGCCACTATCCTGACCAGCAAGTGACTTTTGTCAAAAAATTTCTGTGTATGTATGTTTTCTGTATCAGTGTGTCCAAAAGCTCAAGGCTGGGAGGAGGGAACAGCAGCTGTTTGCAGGCTTGACCATGTATGATGCTGTAACTCTAGAGCTGGCTAAGAATTACCTCAGAATCAGGATCTCTTAATAAAGGCACACCCTGTCTGACTGAAATTCAAGTGCCCACAGGGACCTATCGTCCTTAGGGAAAGAAAAGGAAGAAAGGAAAAAACCACAGGTGACAGAGTTGCAAGCTAAAGTGAAATTCTTATCTGATTTACTATTCCCCTTATTATAGGTTTATTCTGATATTTGAAACATCATTTTTAATACAGCTTGTGCAGAACCTGATTAAGAAAATACAAGTTAGATTCAGCTGTGTTCATCTTTATCAGTCTGAACACTTTCAAGCTCCATGTGTGTAACTCAATATATTATGAAGTAGGAAGTCATATATGTCTATAAGCCACAGCACCTTTATTTGCAAAATTTATAGAACTACTGAGAACAACATCATTTCACCATTTACTCACAGATGTAACTATTAATTCTAACCTAACCCTAATACACTTTCTACCAAAATTTTACTGACAGGGACTAAAAAAATCTTGTTTACCCTGAAAGCTTATGGGAGAAAAAAAATTACACAACAGAATTATATGTCCTCATTTTTTTTTCCAAGCACGAATCTAAGTTTTCTCTGCAGAGTATCAATCAAGCCTGCTACGTATCAGTTGGGAACATGAATTGCCAGACACTCAATACCCTCAAAACTAGCAGTTTCCTCCAGACCAAAAGTCCAAGCATCAACTCGGATCCCAAGGTTAGATCCATAATTCACTGCCAGATTTGACCATGAAGCACTTTTCACACACAAGCAGCACAAGACTATCAGAAAAAAAGGTGCACAATAGAACTGGCAAACAAGCCTTCTGTCTAGCAAAGATGCTGCTTTAGCACATTGCAATCTCTCAAGAAGGGAATAAAGAAAATAAGGTAGGAGAAAAGAACAACAATTTTTTTTCCCAGTGTCACACCTCCCTCGCTGCAGTATAAGCACCACATGTGAACAGCCACTAACTCATGCAGAAGTGCCCCTTTGGTCAGGAGCAGGATTTCTACCTCTACAAAGCCACAGAGAGCTTTGGGATAAGGAGAGAAGTCTCCTTTTTTTGTGGACAAAAAAGTCAAGCTGGTGCACAGCAAGGAATTGCATCCTTCCTCAGCGTAACTGTTACCTTGCCTTGCCCAAACCCCTTCCCAGTTACTGCCTCTGCCTCAGTGGTTCACACTTCAGCTCACAACTATTTGGGCAGAGTCATCACAGGTAGTAGAATGCTGAGCTCTCAAGGCCTGACCCAAGTAGCCCACGAAATATAAATGTTGACAACTAGACCAAGCACAACCAAGTGGGGTTGAAACTTGATCAAACCAAGTCTTGGGTTGGAAAAATGATGGGAGGAAGCCCACACTTGGGAAGAAGGAGACTGAGATGGATTAGGCACAGACTACAGAGATGACAATATTGAAAAAAAATAGAAACAAAATAGTAAGTAAAGGCATGTAAATAGCCAGAAATAAAAAAATGTTGGTTCTAAAATTTACCTCTGCCCTTGTTACATGTAAGCATTTGCAAGCACTGAGAAAGAAACAGTGCACGTGGGGAAGAAGACTGTGTTTAAAATATATTTCAGACACAGGCTTCTTTACGAGGCTTTCCATGTTTAATTTTACATGTCAGGCTCAGGAAGGTTAAACTGTAAATTTCAAGTTTGAAAGCAGGATGAAAGGAAAAAATATGAGATGACCAGAAGTTTGAATATATTCCTTGCTGATAAATACATGTTAAGTGATTCCTGTTGCTGCTTTTTTAGTCATTTCTGAAATGAAAACTGCAGGTGTAATACTGTTATAAGCCACGTCACCAAAACTCCTTCTGGGTCAGCTTCTTCAGAACTGGCCTCAAACATCTGGATGTTTTCAATATTTTGATATACCAACTTTATAGTCTGCAAATATATTTTAATTACTGATTATAGCTTGATTATTTAAATCACTTTGTAATGTAACTCCAATCCAGTACAGAGACTAATTTGCTGATTTGATCATGATGTCAGATTGCTCTGATTGTTTCATTGCATTATTTTAAGTCATGTTTAATAAAGTTGTAAATAGCATAGCTTTGGGCAACAGGTTCTCTTGATTTTACTTTTAAAAAATGTTTTACTACAAATTACTATTTAAAAATAATTTATCTTGACAAGCAACATGTGTCCAAACCTTGAGGCCATTAGACTAGCTATGTGCCTGAAAACCTGACCATTCCCCTAAAAGTTGCCATTGGTTCTTAAAAGGTTTTTCTATATCTTTTTCTTTTTCACACAGATTTATAGTCATTTTCTCTGTTCAGCACTCCAGCAGAAGAAAGGTGGCTATTTTTTGCCCACACATCTCTGCAGAACTGTTACCCCACAGCACAAAAACCCATGCCAAAGCTCATCACACATCCACAGCTCTGGCCACTCATCGGGAGATGTACTATAGCAGCTCTGGAGACAGATGGCCCAAACATTCCTAAGTCCTGATTTGAGGAGTAAAATTTGGAGCAAGAGCTCTCACAACTAGCATCAACTGCAAAAATTCCAACAAAAAAAAAATTCCTGCCCCGTGCCACCCTGCCCAGGAGGAGGCAGCAATTCTCCTGTCTTCCCTTCTGCAATATTTGTGTCCTACCTGGAGTCAAAATCCTTTGGGATAAGCACCCTGCCTTTCTGTAAGGCTCATGCTGTGGGGCCCTGCTCTCAGCTCAAGGTGCTGGCTACTACCAGGCTGCACATAGCAGCTGGGGAGAAGAAAGGAAAGATATCTTACATTACAGCTTTTTAAGTAAAATACACTAGTAACACCAGGTACCATGCAATTGTAGCCCTCTAGGGCATGGTCTCTGCTATCTTTAGTTGCCATCCAGTACTTAAATTAGATAGATAATAAAGGGAGCAGTAATCACAAACATACATTCTGAATGAGCAAAAATGCTCACCATGACAAAAACTGCAGCCAGATACAGATGTAGGTCAGTTAAATATATATGGAGGGTCATAACTTGCTAGAGCACTAGCGTGCAACTAAACCTAGATTTAAATTTGTATGTGTGTGCATAGCACAGCATCGAAACACCTTTATTTTCCATTTAAAATAAACTGTGGAAAGTACAATGCAACATTAAAAAACAGAAACTCAAAATAATATCTAATAAGGTTTCCATGTAAAATATTTCAAATGGGTAAAGCTGACTGAAAATGCTAAGTTACGAAATGCAGAGAAACTATGGAGGGAGTGACCACTAAAATAAAAATTAAAAGCTCCTCGTGACCTGGTTTTGTTTCCATTTGAAAGTAATCAGCCCCAGTTTGACCTTTCCCCTTCAGGACATCAGCCCCTGATTAAAGGTGGTATAGAGTTTCAGTCTCCCAACACCCCGTTTCTGGAAAAGAACGACAGCGAGCAGAAATAAAGAGCCTTGGAAGATCCATAGCTGGTGTCACCGGGCAAGGAAAACCCGGACACGGTGTGCACAGGCGCCACCAAGAGGTTTTTCTTCAGAGCCCAAAGATTCTCCCCCCAGCCCGAGGTGCACCCTGCGAGGCTGAGCCACTCCCTGGCACCCGGCGCCTGCTGCTGCCTCTCGGTGAGCACCACACAGGGAAAGCAAAACAAACCAAACAAAACCCAGCCCCGGTTTTATGGGGTTCCTTTCCGAACAAAGAGAGGTGGAAAGAGATATCCACGGTCTGACAATGGAGGTTTTTAAATGTTGTGGTAACAGAAAACAAAATCGCTGCCCAGTCCTCGATCTGGAAAATGTGAAATTCCACCTCATCAGCCACTGAAACTCCCAAGTCAAGATAGATCTGTTGCTGAGATGCCTCCCGTCAAAACCTGTGCAATCTTTTCTAATTTTTTTTTTTCCAATCAAATGCAACTGAAAGGTTCAAATAGTAATAATGTTATGATGGCGTGTTTTCAAAGGTAAGCATCCATCTTTATCAGACTATTTTCATCATGGGGAGAAAGCCAGTTTTTGCCTTACCACTGCCATTTCATGGGCTGAAGACAACGAGCCAACAAACCAAAGCTTTTTCATTCCTTTACAGTGCTACTAATCAACAGGTAATTCCTCAAGCCCTAAGTTATGCTTATAGAGCCCCTGAGGTCAGGGTCTCCCTAAACTGCTTGGCCTGGCTACCCCAACCAGTGAGCAGCAGGAGCTGGTGGTCAGGCTGGACACACTTCAGTGGGGAAAGCAGCAGCTTCTCCTTTGGTATAGGTGGGTGCCCTGTGTTGGCTGCTCTCCATGGGTGTGTAAACCATGGTAAACCAACCTGTGGGCTGCCCAGGAGCTGCAAGCTAAATATCTTCTCCAGGAAGAGGAAGGAGGTTGAGACATAGCCTTGAATCGAGCCTCCCAGGTGCTGGGTAGGTGTGCAGGCACTCCAGTGGGGGCTCAGCTGGGTTAAGGCTGCAAGCTGCCTAGCTGAACCCTGAACTTAGAGCAAGGGCTGGACTAGATAGTCTCCTGAGGTCCCCTCCAGTCATAGTCATTCCATGATCCTGCACTGGAAAAGGGTGATCCCATCTGCAGGTCGGTGACACTGGAATATGGAGTTCAGGCTGGGGAAGCCGTCAGTGGTGACAGCTTTCACCCCAAATTCATCACATCAACAAAGTACCTCCATGGGTCATCAGGTCAAGGAGAGGGGTGCTAAGAGGACCCCACATAGCCAGGTAAGAGATTAATGATATCAAGGCAGCAGAATTGGAAAAATGTGCAACAGGCAAACTAACAAATTGATAGTGTTTTTGCCTACTCTCTAACCAACAGGCAAATGTCAATGTATTTCCCCTTTACCACTCCTCAACTTCAAGAACTGGCCAAGAAAGAGTGCAGAAGATCTGATTTCACACCAAGGCTTGAGAGCATGAGGAATCAGCACCCTGGTTTTAATGCAGGTGGCACCAAATTACGATTTATGTAGATACATACTCTTTAGAACTCAGTGCTAGTCTTACAACTTGCAAGCACCATGGACACAAGTATTTTTTCCCCCAAAATTTTACATTTTTTTCATTTTTTTTCAGTATTTTTCATTTTTTCACCCCTATCAGGTACCTCTTACAGAGCGTTTGTTGTTTCTTAAGGGAAAGAAGAGGGGTCGGGGTCTCTTTTTCCATGCAGCTCATTCTCTCATCTCACTCCCGAGATGTAAGGTGATTTAAACACTTAAGGATTAAAGGTATTTTAACAAGCTTATATTGCTTTAAGCATCTAAGGTGGCTTAAATGCTTATGCTACTTTCAGGGGATAAACCGCAGCTTAACTGTCTATGCCACTTGACGAATTTACCGGAGCTCAAAAGCCCACACTTCCTTTAAAACAATTAAAAAAAAAGTCTTAAAACATTACCATATTTTAAGAGTGGCTTCCCCCAGCTCTCTTAGGTTTTCATCCAGGAGGGTGCCCAACCCCACCCCCCTCCTCAGCCTTTCCTGGGGGCAGTGGGGAGGCTCTTAGCACCCTTACCTGGCGGCAGCAACCTCCGGGGAGGGGGAACCTTCCCCCGCCGAGCCTGCTGCCCCGGCGGCTGTAAGCCGGACCACGCAGCCGCGCTCGGGCCGGGCCGGGCCAGCTGCTGCCGGAGGCTGCGGGCCGGGCGCAGGTGTGAGGGTTTTTAAGCCGCCGATGCCCGAAAGGAGCTCATTAGTTTCATTCCAAATTAAGCGTGAGACTGTTTATTGGGCTGAGCACCCACCACCACCACCACCCCAGATGACACCAGCGAGACACATCCCCCACCGGGGATGCCCCCCAGGCCGTGGGGTGCCCCCCAAGATCCGATGTGTGCCCTGACAGCCAGGGAAGGCAACAGCACCCAGGACAGCCCAAAACACAGCCCTGGTCCTCAAAGGCTGCCCAGATATCCCTTCGCCACCAGCTCCATGCCTCCCAAAAGCTGATGCAACTGAAGTAGGGCTAGCCCAGGCAAGACATGGCATTTAGTGCCATGGTCTAGCCGATGTGGTGGTGATAGGTCATAGGCTGGACTTGATGATCTCAGGGGTCTTTCCAGCATCAGTAATTCTGTGATTCTCTGAAGATGCCACTGCTCTCAGCAGACACCCAAAACTGCAGGGACCCCTGACACCTCCCATGGAAACAGCCCCATGGTTGTCTCCCTCTCAATCCCCCCCCCACTGACCCTTGAGCACGCTGGCACAGACACCCAAAGCTGCTGTTCCCTCCTAGGCTTTGCTGAACTTGGAGTGTTTAGCATGAAAATCACCTGTTCATGCAGCAGGTTTCCTGGCTGCAGCAGCCCCTGCAGCTCACACCCAGCCTGGGCTGGCATACAGACACTATTCAACCACAGCCACTACAAACAGCTTTTGGGGCTGCTACACCCCGAGAAAGCCGTACCCCACTTTGCAGTGATGAGCTCCAGTATCAGCTGCACACTCTGTCACTTTCTCCTGCAAGGGATCAGGGCAAGGGCAGTAAGGATTGCCTGTGTGTGCAGGCTTGGACTGGTTTTGTTTACTTGATTTCAGAATGACAATGTTAGGAGTTGAAAGGGACCTCTGGAAATTATCTAATGATATCAGATTGTTTCAAGTTTATAGTAAATTAGTTCACCAAGGGTGATTAAAAGTGGAAATAGTAAGGTTTCATTAAGCATAGTTTCAACTTAAAGCTTAATCCTGGAAACAGTGGGGTTTTTTTCTCCTTACTTCCTGTGGGCTGGAAACAAGCAAACAGTTCTGCTGAAAAAAAAGGAGCAGGATTCTGTCGGTCATGTCTCATCCTCCATCACAGAAAATGTTTATTGTCTTTAGTCTAAACAGAGTCTGTTCAGATTTGTGTTCTTGCTTCCACACAGTTCAGGCGGCTGGATCTGTAGAAAGCAAAGTACAGGGCTACCAGGAGCTCACGGAGGCAAACTGTCTTCTGATCAAGCGAAGACCCACTGGAAGAGATGACAGTTATACACACACAGACACACACACACACACAAAAAAAAAAAGCGCTGTGAAAAAAGGAGAG
Organism: Florisuga fusca; assembly: GCA_038090715.1. Classification (NCBI taxonomy): domain Eukaryota; kingdom Metazoa; phylum Chordata; class Aves; order Apodiformes; family Trochilidae; genus Florisuga; species Florisuga fusca. Next base: position 10,094,521 of record JAAWXA010000025.1, on the reverse strand, counting down.
AGAAAAACAAACCACAAACTTGTCCAATCAATTTAAAAAGAACAGGTGAATACTGTGTCCATTTGGGGTAAGACCAAACATGATGGTAGGTCCCCTTCCACTGAAGAGGATTTTGAGGACAGAGGCTGGTAGGAACAGCCCTGGAAGCTGGAAGTGACATGTCTTGCAAGTGGCAACAGCTACAGCCTCTGGCAAGCCTCAGGACTTGGCAATATGGTCTATAAATGGGCACTGTAAGTCACCAGTGGGGCTCAGTACCATGGAAGCCAACTCAGGCAAAGTGCTTAAAGATTTATTGTTTAAAGGAATGAGTTGAACAGAGATAATAAATGGCAAGAATATGTGGAGCAATAAGAAAGAAACTGCTTTCAAGCCCTCCCACAAGACACTTGGGACATTTCCATGTATGAAACAACTTTGAGAAGCTGACCTACAGGGAGATTACATCCATTAGCATGGCCCACTGAAAAGGATCTTGAAACCTCCTCTGAAGGAACTACCACTGGCTTTAGCACACAACAACAGCCCACCTGGGGCAGCACTGTGGCCACTCCAGTCCCATGCCTTCTGTGGGAGGATGCTGCAGGTCCCATCTCTTTCCTGTGCCACAAGCAGCAACCCAGACCCCTGGAAAGCCCGGTCTGGACACCAGATATAAAGGGATCTTCCAATTTACAGAAGGCATCGTGGCTAAAGGTTAGCTTCCCATAAAACATCTCTATAAAGAGAGATTATCAGTAAGTTATTAATTAAAAGTGGTTTACCACAAAATGATACTAAACAGGCCTACTCTTTTCAGTAATAAACCCATAAATAATAATAAAAATCCAAGAAGGATTCAGATTGCACTGATGCTGGGTTGTGATCCTAGTGCCTTGCCTGTTGTCTTCACTTTTGTGGTAAATCAACACAATTATAATTCTTTAAGGGAGTTTCTAGTTGAAGACAGGAGCAAGGGGAAAGGGACGCGCCTGCCCTGCCCAGAGCCAGGCCCACGCTTTTTGCCTCCAAACCACGTGCCAGGTGACGGTATTTCATAAACACTTGGACGCTCCCACTCGGGGAATACCCCCTTGGGGATCGAGAGCCATCCAGGGGGCGGGGGGGCAGCAGCAGCTTCCCGCTCTTCGCAGGGGAGAGGCAGAGACAAGAGGCGCTGGGGGGCAGAAGGAGGGCCCCGCAGGGCAGCCCTCAGGGCTGGGG
>JAAWXA010000025.1:10066085-10093299 GCA_038090715.1 Florisuga fusca | reverse complement strand
CGGCCCCCCAAAACCCTTCTCCAGCCACCCCTCCTCCTCCGCGCCCCAAAATGCAGCGCCGCCTTTGCGCCCTGCTCCTCCTGGCGTCCCAGTGCATGGGCTCCGCCACCGGACTCTTCCCCTTCGGGGAGCCCGACTTCTCCTACAAGCGCTCGAACTGCAAACCCATCCCCGCCCCGATGCTGCTGTGTCGGGGCATCGAGTACCAGAGCATGCGGCTGCCCAACCTCCTGGGGCATGAGACGGTGCAGGAGGTGCTGGAGCAGGCCTCCACCTGGATCCCGCTGGTGCAGAAGCAGTGCCACCCTGACACGAGGAAGTTTCTCTGCTCCCTCTTCGCCCCCGTCTGCATCGACGACCTGGACGAGATCATCCAGCCCTGCCACTCGCTCTGCGAAGAGGTGAAAGAAAGCTGCGCCCCGGTGATGTCCGCCTTCGGATTCCCCTGGCCCGACATGCTGGACTGCAGCCGCTTCCCCAAGGACAACGACCTCTGCATCCCGCTGGCCAGCAGCGACCACATCCTCCCGGTCACCAGGGAAGGTAAGAGGGAGCCGGCGGGCTGCCCCGCTCCGGCTGCATCTGCCCTCCCGATGAGCCCTTCCGACAGCGGGGTCCGTCCCCCGCTTTCCGCAGGGGAGCGGAGCCGTCACCCGCCCCTCACAGCACGTCCCCGGGGCTCCGGGACGGGGTGGGGGCCATAGATCAGGCTCAAGGAGGCTTTCCCGAGAGGACCGGGGGAATCACCCCGCTGTTCCTCCCGGCCAGGGAACTGGCAGGAGCGTGCAGCCCTCGTCGGAAAGGTCCGGGACCCCACAAATCGAGCCTCGCAGCTGCCAAAGAAAAGAACACCCTCCCTCTGCAAAGATCATTGCTGAAGCGAGGGGTTGGAGGGTTTCGCGTCATGTCCCCCTCTCCTTTTACTCTTTGCCTCGTAAAAAAAACAAAAGAAAACAAACAAAAAACCTAAACCCAAACAAAAAACCCCACAACCAACTAAAAACTTTTTAGTATAGGTGTGACCTTAAAAGCACACCGTGCCCCACGCTAGTGGGTCGGCGGCAAGCTAAGCCGCGTCCAAGTGGTCGGGCAGCGCCGGGTAAGAAGGGTCAGGGTCAGTCCGTCCATCGGGGGGTGTGAAACCGGCGTTTCCCGGAGGGTTCCCAACGCCACCTGCTGTTCCTCTCTCCCCGAGCCTGATGGGGACTGTCCCCTTGCATTTCCAGCACCCAAGGTCTGCGATGCCTGCAAAAACAAAAATGAAGACGATAATGACATCGTTGAAAACCTCTGCAAAAATGACTTTGGTAAGTGGAAGCAGAGCCCTCTCGGTTGAAACTTGAGAGTTGAGGATCAGGTAAAACTCCCAGTGGAATGAGAGGGATATGTGCCTGAATAAAGGCAGGGCTTTGTCTTATCTGCAGATGCAGATGGACCCTTCTGACTTTTTGGTCACGCAACACAAATTTCCACCTCGGAATGAAAAGTGGCCCTTTTTTTAGTTCTTTTCTGTTTGCCGTTTCAAAGTAGTGCTCTTTTATGTGGATGTTGCTGACAAGCCAGAGAAAGTAAAATGAGAAAAGAATCTTTCATCCAGACTATTGCCTGGGGAGAATTAGAGTAAAGCTTCATTTAGGTGTATGAAAAAGAGCCACATGACCAGTATCATGTACCATAAGAAAGGATCTTTTCAGATTAAGAATGAAGTTCTATATATCATTTGACAGAGCAGGTAATGCAGAGACAACTGGAGATATAAAATTAATGGGAATATCTGGGGTTAGAAGAGGACAAGAAAGCCCCTCTGACACAGATAACTGAACAGCACATTACCCACATATTAGCAGTTCATAAGATAAAGGGAATATGGAGGAGGATCTGTTTATGTAAATGTTTATACCTGGAAACAGATTTGTAGTATAAGTATCTGTGTAAATTAAAAAGCTTTTCTATTTTTTCTTTAAAAAACAAAACAAAAAACCCAAAACACACAAAAAACAAACAAACCAAAAACACACAAAAAACACACCACCCGAAACACAAAACCATGAATGTGGGACAAAACTGCTAAAACAACCAATAGCTTTCACCTGGCTACCTATACTCAGATAAATGTTCCTAGAGCTAAACATGCTCCACAGATTCTTACAGAGCCCTGCATCCCTCTCCTAGCTATTTTACAAAATCAAATGCAGCTGTTGAACTAATTTGTCCTCTGCAGGATCCATTCTCTCAAAAAACAATGTATGTGAAATATCATTTCCTTACAGGTTTGCCTAAAATCCTCTCCAGCCTAATAAATTATCTTTAGAAGTTTTCAGCCACAGCAGAGATCAGGTTTCGGATTAGGTCTAGGTACTCCCCTCCCCTTCAAACTCTAGTTCCAGGAAGACTGTCCTCTCCCAACAAAAACCAGAGTACTGCTTAACATAGCAAACCTGCCCTCTCTGTTTGCAGACAGGAGAAAAGTCAAGGAAAATATTGAGAAAGCAAGGGAAAAGGGGGGTTAGGGGAGGAAGAGGAAAAAAGAAAATGAAAAAAGCCCTCAACCCAAAGGTTGATTCAAACAATGACTTGCATGCCCTTTGTGGCTTTAGAAATGGAGCCACCTGCTGCCTCTTCTGTCAGCCCTGACAGTTTAATTAGCAATAGAGCACCTCCCTCCCCAGGTGCACTAATATGCACTAATGGGAAAAAAACCTCTCAATCTCTCTCCCTCTTCCCCCTCCCTTTACTCTATCAGCCTTGAAGATAAAAGTGAAGGAGATTGCCTACATCAATGGGGATACCAAGATCACCCCTGAAACAAAGAGCAAAACCATCTACAAGCTGAACGGGCTGACTGAAAGGGACCTGAGGAAGATCGTGCTCTGGCTCAAAGGTGGCCTCCAGTGTACCTGCGACGAGATGAACGACATCAATGTCCCCTACTTGGTGATGGGGCAAAAGCAAGCAGGGGAACTGGTGATCACCTCTCTGAAGCGGTGGCAGAAAGGGCAGAGGGCTTTCAAGCGTTTCTCCCGCAGCATCCGCAAACTGCAGTGTTAGTGGCTTTGGCTCTGCCTGCCTCCAAGGGGCCACCTCTGTCCCCAGCTCTCCGGGCCTCCAGCACCTTCTTGCTTTGACCCCTCTGAGCCTCGAGATGCCACACGCATGAGACACGGTGACCGCCCTCCGAGGGGGGAGGCAGCCCTCTGTTTTTGTACATAGGTTGAAATGTAATGGGAAAAAAAAAAAAAAAAGACTATTTTTTGGGAAGTATTAACGTATCTCGCTTAAGGCTTTTTTTTTTTTTTTAATGGTTGCAAATGTGATTTTGGTCTGAGGTTTTTCCCTCTTCATTTTGGTAATGCTGGTTCATTTGTATTGCTGCTTCTCTGTATACATGCATGTTTGTTGTGCAGAAGTAGGAGATGCAGAAGAAGACAGCCACGTGTGCAACTGGCCTGTCACAGTGGGTATGACTTTCACCCGGGTGAAATGGCTTGCCATCTATATTAACACTATAAAGGTCATGTTACGACTCTTGCATGTGACACATAGGCACCAGTAAGATCATATTAACCATTCTCACATTTTATTTTCCACAAGTCTAAGCCCTTCTCTCTCAGAAAACAATGATCAAGTTTTGGAGCTGGTCAATCTGAATGCAACACTTTATTATTTGCAAATTAAACCATCCGTAGCCTAATTGTAATATACCTAGTAGTTAACCTGAAAGTTGTAAAATATTGCTTTAATTAACCTTGTAAATACTTCAGATAAATGTTATATTCTTGTATATAAACTTTACATCATAGTTTACTCATTGTCTCAGTCTGTATTCACTTCAGTCTGTTCTATGAGAACCAGGAGAAAGCTCTCCAATTGGGCTGTGTCTTGGTAAAGCAAAATTTGGTCTTCCGCCCCAAGTGGCCAGTAGAGAAGCAGAAAGAAGCATCTAGTGCTACAGTCAGAAAAAAAAAAAAAGTCAACCTCATTTCCCCAAAGATGAACCCACAAGACACAGGACTAAGGTTCAGTCAACTCATTTTATTGTGTTTCTGGTGAGCTCTTCAAGATGAAAAGTTGTTGGTGGCTCTTTCATTCAACTGTGTGCATTTCCATCTCAGAATACTCTTCTTTTTGCTGATGTGGAATTACAATGAGACCATTTGCTTAGAAATCAAATCCATTTATCTGTTTCTTACACTTGAAAAATACATAGATGCAAGAGTAGACAAAAATCTCATTTGCAGCTAACAATTCAGAATAATGGTAGAGCAAGGCATGTTTTGTGTATACTCACTATTCTTACTGAGAAAGAAAATAAAACCTACCTAATAGTTTAACTAGAGTAATGTTTTTCAGCATTTTTCTTACAAATGGTTTCTGATGAGGACCACTACCTGCTAGAATTTCATTGTACCTACCCTGAAAAATAATCTTGCTTCTTAGTGACATCACAAATAAAAAACTCCCCTTAGCTTCACTGAGAGGATGAGTGTATTCCCAAGGACATTTTATGTTAACTATTCATGGAGAGAATACAAATCCAACGATAGATTTTTTTAAAATAAATATATTACAGTCAAAATGATTTTTTTTTAACCAGAGTAAAAAGAAAAATCTACAGAACCAACATGCTAAATTTGTCTGAGAAAAAATAATTGTTTGCCCTCTCCCAAAGTCTTTATGCACTCACTACACTTGGTACAAATAACAGTAGGACTCTGAACAAGCAAAAAAATATCTGTCCTGCCAAATATCCTCAAAAGTATAATTAAAAAACAAACCAAACATAAAACCCTGTTCCAAACTGGCTCTTTAATGTCATTAAATGTCACCTTACAGAGCCATCAGCATTCAGATGCCATATCTCTACCCATCTCATTCAGCATTTAGTGTAATACCTGTCCCTGAACAGCCTTGGGTTTAGGGGGAACAAGCTCACAGACCAAGAACAGCTGCCTGAAGCCTGCAGAAAGTGGTGGAGGGAAGCACTTCAAAGAGGCAGTTGTCACAAAGCAGTCTCTTTGGGGACCAAAAATGAAGAGCCAGGACTGCTCCACTCAGCCTGCCTCACAGATACTAAGACCTCCTACAACAACTATAAAATTATCTTAACTGGGCTGTCCTAGAAGGCAGAAGTACTGATGAGGAGGACAGACAGGTCACAAGTTACTCACTCTGGGGTCATGTTAAGGCTAAGACTACACATTAGATTTTTGCCAAATCACTTAGGACACACTTCCTATGACCAGCATTGTCCTGTCTTAAGACAAAAAAACATTCCTCATCCTCCATCACAAAATAAACACTGCTACACCAGCAAAATCCTGTTCCTGTCGAGAAATTCAGGAGAAGAATAAACTAGACTGACAAATTCTACTGGTATAATCAGCATCCTGGATTAAGAGGGACTGAATTTAAAGCATCCTGCCCCACGGTGCACCCCTACTGATAAAGCCACCTGCATGGGGCCCTGGGCTGAATCTCTGGGACTCTCCACCCTCAGGATGAATTGGCAGAGGCAGGATTACCTTTCAGATAAACAGGATTTAGGGAAATGTGAAGTGTAACGGGACTCAGCTTTTTCCAGTTTAGGTCATTTACCACGTTTTAATAGCAGTGCACTAAAAGAGGGATCATATTCATCTCACCAAGGAGGGAGAGTGTCAGTGTTGGTTTTACTATTTCCAAAGGTTTATAAACCAGACATTGTGAGCTGTTCAATGGAAAATTAGGATTTTAAAGTCAGAGCCTGAAGAAATGTCATCTCTCAGATGCTGGCAAATAAATAAATACACAGTATTTTTCACATTTACTCTTACTTGCTCAACAATAACTGAAAATCTTTGACTGTGACAAGCAAACGGAGAACCACACGTTAGAAAGAATTATCAGAATCTGTTATTTCTGATCAGCGTGCCACATAAATTTCAGAGTGACTTTATTACCTGGTATGGTTCAGTTCTAGCAGATTTTTTTATTTATTTATTTTGCAGTTGATGAAAGCAAGCAACCCACTATTGCATTTTTCAGACACTTTTTTGTCTTCTTCTAATTAAAACAACATTGTTAGGCAGCTAGCTACGTAGCTCCCATTGTATTTGCTTTCATAAAAACTATAAAAGCAGTTGACTACAATGGATTAGTTTAAGAACAATAATAATGACACTTGACATTTATACAGAAGTTTCTATTTAAGTTTCTCAGACTGTCTTCACAAAAATAGGCATTAATATCCCTATTTTGCAGATCAGGAAAATGAAGCACAGTGAAGTGAAATAACTCATTCAAAACCACCCAGCAAGTCCTTTATTGTCATGAAAAACAGCATATTTTTTTGTCTCCCAGTTTTATATTCTAATCACTAGACCACAGCAATCAGAATGGTGTATAATCAAGGCAGCACTTAGGTTATAATTTGAAAGCATAATAGCAACCAAGGCTCCCTCCCACTTCATCTCCCTCGGTGTATTTAAAAAAAAAAAAAATTACTGCCCAAATTCAAATTTAAGACCCATCAACAATATTCCTTGTGCTCTTTTCCTTTCTTCCTAATTTATCATTCCCTCTATCCTTTAATTAGTTCTTAATCCTTTCCTTTCTCCCTCATTTCTCATTCACTTCAGACACCCACAGAGAAGCCACTCAGCCCCTCTCACCCCTCTCCTGCAGACACTTCTGCCCTCCGTGTGGTTTATTAAAGGACTCACACAGTACAACCACACAGAAGCCACAGAAATACTCATGACCAGCTTAAGATATAAAAAGACACATGCGGGAAATTGAGTGAGAGTCTTTTAAATTTAATTGATGATTTTCTGCCAGGAGAAGGAGGGCGGTTAGATACAAGAAGGAGCACCACAGACAAACACTGGCTGCCTCAGGCATGGCTACTATTCCTGTTCTGCAGCAGGAGAATATAAGAATATTTAAAGAAAACAGCAAGCATGGAGAACACACAGATAAAGCACACTTTCCCTTGCATGTCAAAGCCTCCTGCATATCTCAGGCCTGTTGCTATAACCCTGTACTCCCCCACAGCTGGGGCCATGGTGCATTTCTCTCAACTTGCTTCCAGATGTCTCTCTAGATCTCTTCAGCCATCGAGTGCACCATCCAAGAGCAGAAACACTGTGACTCAAGAATGGAGCACCTCATCACACTCCTGGTGCCTGCTGGGACATGAAGTAAGGCAGCCTCTTTTTTGCTGCTTCTGCTGCCATCCCCACCAAACCTACCAGACCAGTGAGCCCTTGTGCTGTGCCCACAGCTGGCAATGCCAGAGGCAGGGTCAATGGATTAATTGCTACCAGAGCAATAGACGGCCTTCCCTAGGCTGGGAAGCCCAGGCTTTTGTTACTGGAGCCAGAAATTCTTATTTCTAGGCTTCAGAGACATGCCTGTAAGATTTATCTAGAAGTTGCTTTCTTATCAGCAGATGTAGATTCAGTACAGCCTGACTGTCTGATGAAACAACCACAGGAATGGAACTTGTTTGCCTCTGTACGTAGAAGAGAGTGCAAGACATTCACATCACAGGAATCCAAGACCCCAAGCTGTCTTACAAACATAAATTAGCCCATGCTTTATCCCTTTGGGGTGAGTTTAATAGGGTAACATTTTCCAAATGCATCAACCCCCTTCAGGGTGAGCCGCGGGCTCCTAAATCACCTCGATTCCTTGGAAAATATTAGCCCCTCTCCCCCAGCAGAGTTAAAGCCAGTTGGCTGAGGTCAGCCAGCAAGCCTGTCACCCAGCCAGGAGGAACACCTCAGCAATCAGCCAGCCAGTCCATCGCTCTCCCAGCTGATCAAAATAACCAACTTACACAGAAAGCTGCACTGCAAAGCAGCTGATGGAGCAAACTTCAAAACCAGCTTGTCCCGCCAGAAAGACCAGAGCAAGTTAGGAACTAGGTCCAGGGTCTTACAGAATGGACCCAAGAAAGCATACACATCTCCTAAGACCCATGATAAGGCAGTACTAATAATGCAGCTCTTTCAAAACCTGAATGAGCAGACCATCCTTATGGAGTAATTTTCAGTCCACAAAGGCGATGCTGAACTCATGGGGATATCTTTTTTGGACACAACAGGTTGCCATTAGGGTTACAGCCAGAACAAGCAGCAACTTGAAGATTTAGGAGTGATCTAAAAGGGTAGCAGAAATGCTAATTTAAGCACACTTTCAAGTTTCCAGGTCTTTGTTATCAGAGCTTGACCCTGGCAGTCTTCATTAGACATTAAACTTTCCATGCAGAGCCACTATGGAAGGACAATTTAGAGTTTTCCATTGTTACCTGCTTTTATCAGGCAAGAGATAACTAATCCTTCTCTGGCAATTTCCCTGCATTGTTAGTTTGCTTCAAATCCCTAACATTGTCTAATTGCCTTTTTTGTTATGTGAATCTCCAGCCATGCACAATAGTGAACCCTGGCTGCTTACACACTGAGACAGGTGCTTTAGTGGCTGCAGGGCTCACATCATTAAGCACACACAGAGCTATTAATCATTGCAGTTTACTCTGAGGCACAAATCTGAATTAAGTCAGACCACTTTCCTAAGCAAAACAATAGCTTAATTGTAATAGGTATGGGAAAAGGGTTTTGAGAGCTAGAGTTTCAGAAACTAGAGAAATCCCCTCCCTACCCCCACAGAATAATCCAGCAAGACAAGAAAACATACTGTAATTTAATAATTAGGAGGGTTAATAATTGGTTTTCAACAAGGGAAGAAAATTATTTTGAAGATAATCTTATAGCTTCACACAGCCTCTTTGTTCCCTTCAGATGCTGGATTCTTTGGATTCTTCAATATGGGAAAAATTTTTTGTATTCTCATTTAAATTCTGTGATTTGTACCACTGTGAACAACCCAGTGATATAAATGGTTGTTTTTTTCACACAATATAGATTTTTAGATACAGCATGGATTTTCCAAAGAATCTATGAAACTAAAGCATAAACTCAATTTCCAAAGTGTTCTTGATTTTTGTGTAATTTATACAACAAAAGAATGAACAAATAATTTTGTTGGAAGCACTTTAAGAAGGATTATTTAAAATCCTGTTAGATGCTTACAGATGCTTATCTGCTGCTTGAGGTACCCACATATATTTAAAGATTTGGCTGCAACATTTATATCCTTAGAGAGTTTGATGTATTTGGCACCCGGGGATTTTTGGAAATGGAATCTGGACTGTTGAAAATATTAGCCAGTAGTAGAGTCATAATCTGTCCCACACATGTGAAATGTTAAAATTGCTTTAACCCTTTTGTTCCATCATTTGTCTATAATATATGACTCATTGGGAGAGCTCTCAAATTCTAAAGCCAGCTCTACCTTCACAATAAAAAACTGCCTAGAAATTAGTCCCTTGATCCAGGAATGAGTTTTAGAAATCTTGCTGGAAGAATTAGCAGCCTTTTCAACCTTGTACTGCTACATTAAGTAGAAGAACAAGAAAATATTTATATGAAACACTGCTTTCTACAACACATAGAGCAGAAAACTACCTTAACCATTAAGACTTTCCTGGAAACTGCTGCAACTAACTAGCGCGTAGTTAGGAGTAACATAAAAGTCAGCAATATATTTATATATATGAGTATAGATACATTTAATAAAAGGTCTGTTATTTAATGGAGTTTCTTAAAATGGAAGATGGGAGAGACACTGCATTTTCTCTCACATGAAACTCAGCAGGATTTTTGGAGACATGTAGAATATAGATTGCAACGTGGAACATCTCCTATGCCACAGCTTAGTCTAGGGTGAAGTTCACCTGGCAATACCTGCATTTATTGTTTGCATATTAAATCTGAGCTGCTCCATAGAGGTTTCATTTTGTTTACCCCTTGGCTTCGTGCTCCCACCACCTTCCTTGAGGCAGAGGTTTCAATCATGCAAGGCAGACAGTGTGCCAGCTTAGCTCTTTTAACTCAACCCAAAATCAGCCCTGAATATGAACAACTAAATAAGATGAGTGGTTTGGGGTGAGTTCAGCACCTGAGCAGAAGACCCACCTATTCCTACTGCTGCACCACCAGGGGGGAGAGGGTGATGCAGCTGGCAGGTAGGACACAAAAAGTGCATCCCAAAAACGGACCCTCACCCCAGATATTTGCAAAGAAGCAGGTGTGTTACAGCAGGCACAGTCTCCACTTGCTGCTACAGCTTGCCCAGCATCAAGTGAACTTCCTGGGATGAGGAAAGCTATCAAAGAGCTTGCAGCATCAACTTTGTCTCTGCATAGCCTGTCCCTGCAGCACACAAAAGGGTCCCCTGGGGGTCTGCCCCTGCTAACAGGCAAGGAGCTAAGGCTGGTGTGATGCTCCAGCTTTGTGTACTCCCACAGGCAGGAAAGCAGCAGGCTGGAGCCCTTCAGGTGGCAACCCAATGGCCATCTGCAGGGCAAGGCTCAACACATGTATCTTGGACATGAAAAATGCACCTTTTCAGCCTTATGATAATCTCAGTAAGGCTAAGCACCCAAGGTCCAGGCTCTGTTTGGCAACTGGGCTCTTCTCTTGCTTACCTGTCTCCCACATTCTTTGATCCTTTCAAGAAGAAAAAGGATCTAGAAGAGCTTGTGGAAAACTTTACACACAGCAGCACTCGAAAAAGAGATAAGAAGGAGGTGCTGGTGAGCACTGCAATGGCATAATCTGCTTGGTGGGAGATTCTCGTCTGGCTGATGTATTCCATTTCTGACACACTACTGAAAGGACAGTACAGAAACAGAACTCAAGAAATGGAAAAAAAAAAAAAAAGGACAAGATTTGCCAGGGAATTTGGTACCAACACTTTATGAAGTGTGAAATGATGGCCTAGAGCTGGTCCTAGGGAAATCAGCAGTAACATTCCGTATACCTTAATAGAAGCAGAGTAAATTCAGTATTTGACTAACTTCAAAGAGTCTGATTCTGTAGCATTTATTTTCTAAATGTCATGCTTTATATAAATAAAGGACACCAACAACTCAGAAGAGCCACTCCTGCTCAAAATCCAATTAGAAGAGAAGCCTATTGAATAGACTTAATGGAGCTCTACTTGAAGCCACTGCATGTACTAATGCAATAGCTGACTAAATCTGAATAAAACATGGACTTGTATATAAATGCAACAGCAGAAGCTATCTGGAAATAAAAACAGCAACCCTGATTGTCAGTTTTTCAGCACATAAAGAGATGGACAAATGGCTGTGGTCAGGATGAAGTCATTCTCACCATATAGCATCAGGCAACTGGCTGAGTGCAAAGCTGCCTGAGGTTCAGCAAAGTCAGCCTGGTGACGTGGAGCAGATGCTGAAAGTCTGACAGCTGGAAACGTTGCAAGCACTTGTCATCAGGAGGTGGCAGGAAGCTTATGTCAGCTGGAAAAGAGCCTAGATGCTTGTTACTAGGGCAGCAGAGAGGGTTTTGACAGATAAAAGTGTTGGTGAGCGACTACTAAAGATAAGAGAGCAAATCCCTGGGAAGGCAGCGGAGGGATTGTTCTTCAAGTTTATCTTTAGAGATAGTGATACAACAGATCACAGCCAACCCTCAGTATGGGGGAGAGGCTTGCATAGTCCTTAAGTCATCTGCAACTAGCTTCACCCCAAAATGGAACTGTTAGCCTGACATTTCATGCTCATTCCCTGTGTTGTGGTATAAATGCTACATAGAACGGGAAGGTTGCAGATGGAAAAGAAAGCAGGGGGCAGGGGGAAATAAATACTTATCTTCGGGAAGAAGTGGATTCACTAGACTTGACACTGAGTACCTGAATGAGCAAAGCTTGCACAGGATTCAGTCTATGTCTGGGAAAGTAACTTCTGTATTTTACTTTCCTCTGGAGGCACTCAGAGTAAAGCAACAAAGACAAAGCAGATGTGTATTTGAATCAATCTTATTTGGTTGGATCTCAAAAAAAGGGGGAGGAAAAAGTTTCTTAACTGAGATTGCTAAAATATAAGTATGTTAAAGAACAAGAAGAAAACCCAAGGACAATGAAAAATGCAGTGTCTTCAGAAAGGCTGAAAAAAAAAAAAAAAAGACCGTGATAGTAGCTGTTTTCACTTCACAGCCAGTAAAAATACTAGAAAACAACAACAAATAGAAAGGTTTTTTCAAGTTTCCTCAAATGTACAATATTTGTGAAGAGATTTTTCCAGAGCAACAGCCTCTTCAAAAAATGTTATTAAAGTAACAGTATTGACAGCAATTTCAGATAACTGGATAACCCAAGATCTTTGTCAGTTTTCACACTATGAGAAGTTGCTTCAACCAAGTGCAGCTGGCTGAACTCTTTTTCAATAAATGGTTTATTGGATTGGATGACTCAGATAAATAGGGGAAATTCTGCTAGTCCTATTTAATTTTCATTTTCAAAGTTGGCAGTGGACACTTCTGAAATTCCACATTCCAATTTTGGAGCAGAACTGCACAGCCACAGACATTATCTCTACTCAGTCACACACACTCCAATAGATACATATAGGAAGATGGCAAACACTTGTCTAGGCTGTGGGAGATCCAGGTTTAAATCTCTCCCCTCCTGCCCTCTGTGCTTCATGTCCCAGTTCAGATCAAGAGCTCAACCAGTAACCATAGATTTTGGTAGCTACACGCTTGAGTAAGGAATATGCTGGGTGTTTCAACTCTCAACTTTTGGTACTGAAGCTTTCCCAAAATTTAAACCATCACAGAATAAATCAGACAGAGAAAAAATAAGCTATGGCCTGGTGGCTGTTACTCACTTTGCACAGCAGCAGGAAAACATGAAGTATATGGGTCTGAGCCCATTTCTGAGCCTCAGCCTCTCTCTTGCCCCAGTGGATGTGTGCTGTGGCTTTATGTCAGACTCAACAAACAGAGATCCAGCACAAGAAACCTGACCCACTCGTTCAGATTTACCTTGCTGGATACATTGGGGTTGTTTTTAATCTAGGCATCCTAGTGAAGAAACAGACCTCTCCATCCCAACATACTTCCAATGTCAACACTTTCATCTGAGTGAAACCTGGAGAACCTTACAAAAGGCTTGAAGCAGTTTGGAATCTTGAATTTAAGTTGTTAACATCCCAGGTAAATTGCCCCACTCATTCATCCAGTGGATAGAGCAGGAGAGCTGGGACTACTTTCCTCTCAAGTTTATGATCCAGTCCTTTGCTTTTATTAAATGTACCTGAAGCCCAAGTGAAACAGTTTGCCAGGTGCTAAAAAAAAGGTTTCTATAATCCCAAATCAATTCTCATTGCTGTGCTGACAGTTCTAAAGAAATGAAGTTTCCATTCAGTCCGTAACAGTTTTTTTTCATTTAACTGCCAAAATACTTGAAACCCAGCAACTATTTGCACAGCGCTATAAATTAGGTTTACTAAGGAAACAATTAGCAAGCCTGTAGCCTACAGGAATTTCAATTGGTGCTGCTACAGTGCATTGTTTAAGTAATTAGAAAATTATTCCAACTATTGTAAATATTTGCAACACAAATGGGGAGCACATCGATGCTGTCCTATTAATAATGGGGAGCTATAAAAAGATTGAAAAGCTTGTCTGCAGAGGAGGTCACATGCTCATTAGTCTAACCAGTATATGCTTTTCATTGTCACCAAATAGTGATATTAAAATAAAACAGGACTGTACAGGGAAATGTACTCCTACACTGCTAAATCTGTGAGAAATCAAAAGATATAGATGTGTCACTTTGTCCATCCAAGCTTCAACAGTTGAGCATCTGAATAAAGGCATGAATATAGCAATTACTGAAGTTAAGGGGTATCACCAGATTAGAATTCTGTGTGAAATACTGAGCAGAGCTGTAAGATCAGCAGCAAGTTGTCATGAAACCAAAATGGACTTCCAAACGAGTGTCAGTTCCCAAATGGAAATAGTGTCAATCATAAATGCTGATCTTGTGGAAATTAACTTAACGTGAAGACTCAGCAGAGGTGCTCAAACCACAATTTAAATACACTCTCTGATTCTGAAATGCAATTAATCTCCTTAAGACCGCGATGCTTCCAAGTAATAATTTCAAGCACAGCCTTAAAAAATTCTGCACCTCAGATTTAGCTATTAAGCTTTAGAGATGGGCTAGCAGCCAGATGTTTATAAACTCTTTTCAGGTTACAATTTAGTTACGGTTACAGGGTTAGACAATGTCCCCTCATTTAGCCCTTCAACTGACTAGCTTAACCATTATTTGCCACTACACTAGGCATATGCACCCTGCTGGCTGCTACTCCCCAATGCCAAGTCATCTATTTCCCTGCTACTGCTAGGCTGAGCCTTCTCCATTCATCCCCTCGACAGCCTCCTTTCAGGGGAGCATTACAGGCTCAACAGACCTCTTTGTTGGAGTTCTATTTACACCACCATTTTTTGTTACTCAGACTGTGAAAGGAAACAACAGGAGATGGAGAGGAGACGGACTGCTAACACAGTGGACCAGAAGTCATCAACCTTGGCTCTTTGAAGTGATATGCACAGTAAACACAGAAACTATACCAATATGTGAAATAACCTGGTGGTCTAAGTGCAATTCCCACCAGACGCGTGGATCTGTATCTACAAAAGTCAGCATCCCAATCAGCAACGACTGGCAACCTTCCTCGTTATTTACAAAGCCCTGCAGTGTAATTATTCACCCTGCTCCCATTGACTGTAATGGGATTTGGCTGCATAAATCCCCATGTAACTCTTTGAAAATCGGAGAGCTTTGGGGCAGCCGTGGCTCAAGAGGTGCAAAAATGAATACACATTCAGATGGAACGCGCTCCCTTCTGAACACAGCTAAAATGCACCAGCACGGATTGTGAGCCTATGACTTGTCACTGCTGTCCCAAAGCCATCCTGAGGCAGAAATGCACCTCCCTGAAGCCACCACTGCACATCCCCTGGCCACAGGAGTGCTGGAGCACACACGCTGAACTCTGAAGATGTGATTAATTCCCATGGACTTCACCAAGATGAAAGCACTCAGATCTGACTGCTTCGCGGCACGGATTGCAGCACAGGGCAGGGGTCCGGAGGCCACGCAGTGGCTTCAGCTGTCAGGTTGTAGCTGGGGAAGCTGCTTTGCATACAGACCACGCTGCTTGGCAGCTGCCCACCCAGCACACCATTAGCAGGCAAGCTCCTTGACCACACCACAAAGGCTTTTTACAGCCACGTGGCTCCACTCCTGTGATTCACCCTCAGGAGTTCACTGGGAGCAACACTGCCTTCCAGCAAGACCAGAACTTTAGGTGCTGAGGTGAAAGCCACAGGAAGGTGAACCACAGGCATACGAGCAGGCATAAAGGCCTCGGGTTCAGTGAAATCTGCACCCTTCAGGCAGAGTTCCTACATGAAAGAGCAGCCCCAGCAAGGGCACACGTGCATCATTCATTTCTTTGCTGTGCTCTGACTAGAATACAGCTGTTTCTCCCCAGTCGTGCTCTCTGTCTGGTGCAGCACCCCAACACCTAGCAGCTTCCTCTCCAACTTGCAGCTGTCCCATTGCCCCTTTCCAAGATCTCCTGGAAGGTAGCTCCATGCTACATTGGTTGCCAGATTTTAAGTTTACAAGTGCATGGCACCCCACTGCCACTGACCATGCTGTCCAGCAGCCTTCCACTCTCTGCTACTCTTTTCCAAAGCAATGATACCTTAGACAAAATAAACACCACCAGTAGGACAAGTACCATTTCTTATCAATGGCAGTTATTTCCCATTTCTACAGGGAGAGGGATGCCATATAGTGCTGCTGTAGTAAGATAGGCCTGTATGTGTTGCTTTTACTGTAAGTCCAACGATAGTCTTTCAAAGCTTTTAAACTGGTGCCCATATCCTGGAGTCCTGGGATGATAAAAGTCCCACTGTTTTCATTTTTGTTTTTATACTTCCTTTTTAGAAAAAAAAAAAAATGAAAAAGGGAACATTAATAGCTAAAAAATTAAAAGCCACCAGGAAGAATTGTATTATTGCAGAAAATTTTCTCTTCCTAAATCAGCCACATCACTGGGAGATTTGCTCTTGAATTTTCATGATTTAAAGCAGAGAGGTTTGTTCCATTAAGTTTTGAAGATATGAGGAGAAACACATTTTCATGTCCAGCTTTATGGCAGCCTAACTTACTATTTCTCCCTTGTCTGATGTGTTTTGCTGCTTTTTAAGAGCACCTCCTTCACAAAATAAAAGTGTTCTTTTATCTGACAGGATCCAGAGGATAGACATAAAATAGACAATACATAGAACACAGTGTGTGCATTCCTGTTTCAGAACATAGAAATTTTTAAAAGTGCAAATTAAGAGAAATAACTTTTTCACTTTTGCAAGAAGAGGTTTCATTTTTGCATTTTACAGGGTAGTAAGAAAAGCTAAAATTTATTGACTGTATAGGAGAACAATTTTCAGTGATTTATGCTTATAGTGAAACCAGCTGATTTCCAAGTTGCTTAATTCTTAGATCTTAAACGTATGCAAGGAATATATTTATGTTATTTTACTTTCTAGGTAAGTTGCATGCATGAATATAAAAAAAGCATTCTAGTTACCATTATTTTTCTAATGGGTTTTCCTTTCCAGGACAGTATTGTATTCTGGTTATCACATTGAGAATTTGCCAAAATTACCTGACAGACATGCTCTGGTGCTTCAGCAACTCTGACATTCCAACAAAAGTTCCAAGAAGAAATAAAAAAATAATAATTTTTAAAAATCCATTACTTTTTGCTTCCCAGGAGACCCAGAATCCAGCCTAATCAGCCAGAAAGTGTGGTTTGTTTCTTAGGCCAGAGCAAGCCTTTAAAGTATATCAAGTTTATGAAAACACAGATGAGTCCAGTAAGGCAGTTTTTAGGGGGGGAGCTCAAAAAACAAAGTTGAAAGTGTTGTATTCTGTTGAATGCTGTAGTAAAGCTAAAAATGGACAGGGCTGCCTGGTCATTGAGACACTGAGATGGAAAAACAGGGCCCTAGATGGTAATTGCCCGTGTTAATTGCTGTAATTCAGCTTATATTCTCTTACCCAGCCAGGGCTTTGATTAGATTTTTGCCAAGTGCCTTGAGATTCATGTTTGATAAGTGTTATAAAGGTGCAGTATGTGCATATTGAATGTGGGACACTATTTTTATGCAGAAATGTTCCTCTATTGCCTAGTTGCATTTTGGCTGCTTAGCTCTATTTGTTAAAATGCAGAAAAAAGGGGAAAAGTAGGATAAAAATATGTACAGATTTGCCCTGGTATGTTTCTTCTTTGTCAGAGGTAAATGCACTTTAGCTTTCCAACTTTTTCAAGAAGAGATCCTGTTGTTGCATTTTAAACAACATTGAGAAATATAAGCTACTACTTTAATAACAGAACAATTTTAGGGATTTAAACGTATTGTGAAGGGTTTGTAGCATATTCTGTGTCAAAAGTAAAGTACAGTAACTATACAAGGAAACCATAAAATTATGGCATGCAATGCACTGTATTATTTCTGTAAATAGAAAACATGTATGTACTCACAGGGAATTATACCACTATCCCACTATTGTTCCTAGATAAGGCCTTTTCTTCCCATCAATGGCTGATGTCAATGAATTATATTACTGTAGCACTTATGGAAGTACCAGGGGCTGCACACAGCCCTGCCACATGGTGAGAACCTTGTGGCAAAGAATACAGGGTCCTTCCCCCAACAATGTTGCTACCTGTTTTAAAGCAAGGCACAGTACAACCCTGCAATAACGATGGCATCAATGATAATGAGCACTTCAGGTGTATTTGGAGAAACTGCTTTTTTCCAAGGTTATAAAAAAACCCCAACAAACTCTCAGTCACCAAGCTGAAGAAGTTCAAGCACACAGCAGGGCACCTGCTTGTCTGCACTGAAGCTTTTATTTCAGCCCAGTGTAAATAAACAGGGATTTACCTGGGCTGTGGCTAGAAAATAGTTCTTCTGATCATACAAAAGCCATACTGTCCATCTTTTTAAGCCACTATTATTTTCTCTTCCCATTCTTTTCAGTTTTAGGTGTGTAACATTAGTTTACACCTCACTAGCAAGCACTTTTTACCGAGCAGCCAGAAGGAAATGTGTTGACTGGACAAGGGCATCCAGTCTTTGTCCCTGTCTGCTGCTGACCTGCACTGTGTTTAGATGGGAGTTTAGCATTTATACCAAATACTTTTTTGGACAAGTCACAGCTTGCCACTAATGAGGAAACAGTGGCAAGGGAGAGGTCATTCCCATTCATAACACACTGATGTCACAGTCCCGAGTTGGGCCCAAAACCTTTAACTGACCTTTTCCTGTGGGCCAAATAAATCTTTCAGATACTTAAGTCTGTCTACACATTAAAACAGGGCTTCACTGTCCTCTCCCCACTGCCAGCACACATAATACTCACCCCCTTAGTCCCATACCGTGCAGCAGCTCCCAAGGATTCCCTCTGTGCTGTGTCTGTGCCTGGTGCCCACTGCTGTACATGCAGCCCCATGCTGCCACGTAGTATTTGCCACTGTATTTCTCCATGGTCACAGTACTGCTCCAAAATGCTTCCTTGAGTACCCCATCCCATTTTTGCTCTTTATTTTCCCAACGCCTGTGCCACAAAATGCAGAGAGCAGCCCCTCAAGGTGCTTTCCTTACTCCTTCCTCCCCAGCCCTTCACCCCAAGGACAAAACCCTTCCTTGCTGCTATGTTATGAAAAACCTTCACCAGCTGCAATGGTTTTTGCCTCCTGCAGCACAGTCCCATAGCAGAGGGCAGCCCCCATTGCCACTACCATAGGGGAGGACAAGAGCAGTCAGAATTTAAAAAGGGAAGTCTGGACATGTTAGGATTCATTTGGCTGCACAGTATCCAACATAAAATTAAAACCACTGTGTGGACTGTAATTTCGTTTCCATTTTTTAACCACTGCCACATCCAAATTGTGTATTTCATCACTTTAAGGACTTGGGAAGATGCCTATTAATAGAATATGATTGAATACTAGCAAACAGTCTACAGTTTTTGTTGCAAAACTAGTTTTATTTTTAAGGCCAAAAGTCTTCCTCTTAATTAGTCCCTAGCTTGATGGAGTCAAAATGTTACCATCTACAGTGTTGAGGAAAATGGGATCTAAACTATATTTCCAGATTTACTGCATAGTAACAGCCCGAATCAGGTTCAATTAGCAAGATATGAAAGTATTTTCAGAATATACAAATCCTCTGTTACTTACCAGCTGGTAAACTAATAAATAATGCAGTGTGAATTGAAGCAAATCTCTGCTTTGAGCTATACAATTTAACTGTTGTAATTTAATTCACCTCTAATGAGATTAGAGTTCCCAGATGTGTAGTCCAGTACTTCTTTGAAGATATATTAGCATATATATGAACTAGAAAAACAAGTCTGTTTTAAGATATTTGCTGACTAAGATTATACTGGAACAACTTTAGTCTGCAAATGTCTAGTGAAGTTTTATTATTTTTCCTTATTTTCTCAATTCGATCCTTATGACCTCAAAGATGAGAGGTGAGGAATCAGGTGCCTCATGCTTCCTCTGACACACATAGCAAAAGGAGCTAAGGAAGCAAAGGGTGGCAGCAGGGCAGCTAGATGGGTTTGAAGTTGCCACTAGGTGCAGCTGTATCTTTTGGTTCTTAAATTCTTCTAAAAACATACATCTTCCCCCAAATGTATGGTGACTTGCAGCCTTTGTTTCTCCCCTAGACAAGTACAAAGTGCCACACACAGAGTTACTTAGCAAAAAATGTAGCATATCCCTTAATACTCAGAGCAAAATTCAAGGACACATCACCCATAGGGCTAAGATGTACATGGCAAAAGTCAACATAAACTGGCACCTTGACAGTTCAAGTTCTAGTAACAACAACCACTACCACCATCAAACATGGACATTTCAACTGAAAAAAAAAAAAAAAAAAAAAAAAGCATTCATAAAAAATGGAAAAATTTGTCCCCTGCGAGACAATTTTTTGAGAATTTTTATAGGAAATCTAAAGACTTACTAAGAAGTGAAATATTTTTAAGGAAAAACAAGAAGCAAACACCACCTTTGAAAAAAACCCTTTTCTTCTAGCCCCCAGCTGGGAACCACAAGTCCTGCCTTCAGACTTCATCACTATGACAGCAAACCTGTGCAGATGCCTGCTAGGAGCAGTTTAAAGATCAGACCTAGACCCTCTTGGCAAGTCTAGGAGACATTTTGCTTAAACTTCAGCTTGCTGATTTTGTGTTCGTGTATTGAAGAAGAAAATCTTTCATTGCCGCCAGAAGCCCAGAGGGGCAGTGAAATATCTCTCCCTGGAGGTAGTAGTAACTCAGCTAGACTCAGCCCTGAGTGACATGATGGCCTTCACTCTGTTTTGCACTGGGGGCTGTTCCAGAAAACTGCCAGGCTCCCTTTGGGCTGAAGTTAAGCTATACCTGTAGGTCTCTAGAGTACTCCTTTGTCCCCTTTGGTCTGTGACACTGCAGGTGAGCTGCACCCATCATACATGAAAGCCATCAGAACTATGGTGTAGCTGCAGGATTCTAAGTGGCTTCCAGGCAAGAGGCATAGAGGGAACTTGCTAACACATCCAGCAACTCAGAGGACAAAAGGGGTGGTGAGGGTTAAGAGAAAACCCATCTGGCTGTTGTTCACCGTGAAGTTATAATATTTGTTTTGAACATGTTTCAGGAAAATGATTTATTATCAACAGAGGAACAATGGAAGTATGTTAATTTACATGTTGCTTGCAAATGTTTTCCTAAACGACTTGTACATTTATAGGGATACCAGAAACCTTTAACATTTTCTTCACAGAAGTGTACTTAGTAAAGAATTTTATTTTCTTGAAAAGTTTTACTGGAACTTTTTATTCTGTCACTTTAATCAGTTTCTCAGCAAAACAAAACAGAGAACAGCTTTATAGTGATTGTTAGGGAGATTGTTGTTGCAGTAGAATGTTTTCCTTTAGGAATAAATATAATCCTTCCTCTCCTTGCAAGTCTAACGTAAAGAAATGGTCCTTTCATCATCATTTTAATGCTTGCTTGGGGCAGGGTGAGAGGAAAAGCTGTCTGCCTGTTGCTGGTGTGCTGCCTGTCAGAGGGAACCTCAAGTGCATCACACCAGTGAGCTTCTTTGAGACACTCAACCCAAGCATGCTGTCAGGGAAGAAGAAGAGGTACTCTGATGGCTGTGTAAAGCTGGGAGAAAGACATGACTGACACTGGTGTCAGTATCTGCTTCAGGCCTCTGGCATCTGAGCACAGCATCCACCATGTAAGCATTTCTTTTTATATGGAATAAAGCATGGCTACTGTTGACTTCTTGCTTATGAAGAAAGGATGGGAAAGAACTACATGTTTTAAGCCTATATTCAGATTTCTGCGAAGTCAGAAATTTTAACTGGATTCAAAGGCCAGATACCATGGGATAGCAAATAATAGCAAAGGATAGCTTAGGGATTTTGCACAGCTCCTTGCTCAAGACTGGATCAGAGCTGGTTTAACACTGGCAGTATCCGGACAGAACAGCTGCTGCCCATCAACCACCACGACTTGATCCCTGAATCACCCCGGGTGGGCACCAAGCAGACCATGCTGAAGCTCCTGTCCATCCCATATGCAGCATGTTTGTCCCCACAGGGGCCAGAGCACAAAAGGGGAAGGAGGACAGTGCTTTCTGTCACCTTAGCTTCGTTTCAGGGCACATTTGGGCTGCATTCAGTGCATACACAGATCTGGAAGCCAGGAGGTGCTGTCGAGTTCTGAAATGGAGGCTCAGAAGCTCCAGGTCAGAAGGGAAAAAAACCTAAAACATCCAGGTTGAGTCAAGCTCAGATGAAGATCAAGACACAGGAGCAGGAGGCTTCGGTCTAACACAGAAGCTCACTTAGGTGTAGTTATGAAGAAGGCTGATTCATAGCTCCAAGACAATCCCCTCATTTCTTATGGACTAAAGGAAACTCTCATTAATGCTAATAATTCTTATGTTATAGTTAAGGAAGCTGTAACTGGGACTTAAACCCTCTTCTGTGTTTGTATTTACCTTGGGCTGGAAAGCTATGCATCTCTCAGGTCTGTGATTATGAAATGTCTGCTCAAAATTCAGAGACACTATGTATTTGTGGCTATATTTATGTTCAGGACTGAGTAGGAAAAAAAAAAAAAAAAAAAGACAACTCTGCCCATTACTTTACATTTCCTTTTTCAGGATAATAGTTCCATTTACAAAGGCTCAGTATTCTCATAGAATCACAGAGTGGTTTGGATTGGTAGGGACTCCAAAGATCATCTAGTCCTTTAGCTCATTTAGCCTTGGTTGTTGCTCAAATTGTGCTTGTTCAGTGGAAGCAAAGACATTGTAAACTTTACAGTATGAACAGCTTGACAGAAAGACAGCAGTTCTGGAGCTGTAGTAGTCAAGACACCATCTTTCTCAAGTCATAGTTGGGAGTCATTGCACACTCTGACAGGGTTTACTTCTAGTGAGACAACTGAGCCTCTGTGGAAAGCAGCAAGCCATGTTTTTTGGTCAGGTGGAGAACAGCTTTATGGACAAAGGAAAAAGAACTTGGCATTTTATTTTCAGTGCATGCAAACTGCTGCTGGATCTGTCTTTAGCAGATTAAAGATTTTAAGGCAAAGGTTTTGAGTTTTCAAACAATTAGGTAGGAGAGTAATGTTCCTATACTTATCTAGCTGAAGAACTGTTACTAGGATTTTACAGGGGCTTTACCAAGCCCTCAGTTTGTCAAGTTACTCATGCACATACCTAATTAGAGGGAAAGCTTGTCTTGTGGTTAAGGTGATAAAACCGGAGCTTGTGGTGCTTCAGCTCACTTCCTTTGCCCTGCCACAGACTTCTTTGCAAACCTGAGAAAACTGGAGTGACACAATTTCAACCCCTGACCTCCCTATTCGAGAACTGAAAAAAAAAAAAAAAAAAAAGGCATCTCAGAAAAAGCAATGTGAGTCTTAAGTTAAATGTTAACTAAATAAGGGAGGTTACACATATTTTGGAGACACAATCTCGCACACACAAGCAGTTTCTTAGCCTTTCCTTATACATCAGCTGGTTAATATTTATGCCATCAGCTACAAAAAAAAAGTATGTTACTCTACAGAACTTCTTAATAGCAGTGACAGCAATAAGATTCATGATCAATACTTTATCCCTTGGCAACTGTTCCTCCAGCTCTGTAGGCACCATACATGCTGATTTGACAGGTCTGTTAAACACTAAAAAATCAAACCTTGATACAGTTTGCAGAAACTCTTTTAATAAGGGTTATGAAACCATCCTGATCTATGACATCTTTTCTCTTGGTAGAATTTTACAGTGGCATAAAATTGCAATGCAGAGGTGGTGGAACAGGCACTTCAGCTGAACTTCAGAGTTAGGCACAGTGAAGTCATGGCAAGACACACAGCTGAAGTGTCCAAGAAGTCACAGAGCAGCTGAGTGAAGATTTTAGCTTCATGTCATTAACTCACTGCCTTTAAAAACACTCACTCCTAATTCTGAGTGC
The DNA here is from genome assembly GCA_038090715.1 of Florisuga fusca. Lineage (NCBI taxonomy): Eukaryota > Metazoa > Chordata > Aves > Apodiformes > Trochilidae > Florisuga > Florisuga fusca. The sequence continues at coordinate 10,069,816 of JAAWXA010000025.1, read as the reverse complement.
ACACAGTACCTGAGCACATACAGTATAATCACTCGTGATACTATTTTATCATTATCTTTAGCTCCTCTTCTAGACAAGCTCTGCTGTATGATTCATTTTAAGTTCACGTTAGCATCTCAGTTCAGAGCTTTTGAAGTATTTCTTTCCTATCTGTTTTGTGCTGCTTAGGGACATGATTTAGTGGTGGACTTGACAGTGTTAATTAACCTTAAGCTCAGGTGACTCAAGGATCTTAAAAGTCTTTTTCAACCTAAACAATTCTATCATGCTGTGCTTTCCACAGACATTTAGAGTACGGAACACAACACTGAGCTGACTGAAGTCACCCAGGCTGTCTGTAGTTTCCATACAAAACATTTTGCATGAGATTCTGTTGAAGCACACTTGAACCCTAAGTATGCATACAACATAGCAGCTGGGAAAGTCCCTGTCTGCATAACAAACCCTGTGGGAGTCCAAGCAACAAGCACTCTGCATTGCTTTGCCATTATCCTCCTTACCAATGCTTACAGTTGGTTAATGTGTACTATATCTACTTAACCTCTGCCAAAAATGCCAAAAGCCCACAATGTCAAAAATGCCACTTGCCTACACTTGTCACAGCCCTAGTACTCATGCAACTTCAGCAACACAAGTTTCATTCCCAGCTATTAGCTTACAGGAGCCACAAAGTGACATAGCCAATATGGAAAAAATATACCTTTAAATGCATTTAGTCTAGCTTAGAGAGGGTCCAGTACAACTGTAACCTGCATAACACTGTTAAGACTGTGATGTTTTTTGTGGTTTTGCGGTGCATTTTCAAATAAACAAAATATCTGCACCAGAAATACATTGAGGACTCGAAGTTCTCAGTGCACAGCTGTGTGGCAGCAGCAAGGCCTCCTTCTCCAGTAAAGAGGAACTAAAGCAGAGCTCTTTCAGTAAAAATAGTAGCACCAAAAGCTGAAGTTTAATTTGTACTGAGCTTTGACAGTCCCACTTCATGCTCTGTTTAGTTGGGAGGGTAATATATTCCCATATCTACCATCTACCTATATATGAAGTTACTTTATAATTATAAATGCTGCTCACAGTGGGTCTCTGCTGGTAGATGTTTTATTGCATTTATTTCTCATTAGGTAACTTAAGAGTGTTTGTCACCAAAACAAGCTTAGAAGCATGTATAGTAGGTTATAACAGGCCTCATGTTTCATACCCAGATGCTTTTGTATAGCTTGAACATACTGTTCATCTCATGGCGTTAGCTTGCTTTCTGTAAAAGATGCCATCCAGCAATGTTAAAGTTACAAATTTCTACCAATACAGTAACTGCCAAACTCTGATCCACAGTACTTTGAAGACTTAATAAATAAGACAAAGATTAAGGTCCAAAGCTGAATGATTATTGAGATCCTTACACAAGAGAGATGAAAAATAACTAGGGATACATTGTCACATCAGATAGAGAGACCACCTGATTTCAGAGCAGAAACTGTAATGATAGTCACATTTAGAACTGAGACTACTTAGTGCATGCAAGAAATCCTCCAGTTGACACTGAAGTAAACAACAACAACAACAAATAATAATCTACTGCTCCTCTAAGCACAGGCAGTTCTAGACTTCTGCATTACAGTTCTGCCAGGTGGAAGTTATTATGCTTGGGTTCAGGTGCGTATAATTTTTGTTTGATTTGGTAGGAAACATTTACACAAGTAAAAATTTGACAACCAGCCACGTGCTCACTAAAAAGGAAACAGCCCTCTACTTCTGCTTGCTTACACATTTCTCTTACTTGCCACCCACATTTTGACTGCTTGGTTTATGCCTGTATAGTTCATATATAAATTATGCACAGCAGGGTCTAGTGCTGAAGAGAAGGAGCTGGTGAGTTCTCCTTGCTTGTAACAACATCTTTAGGAGCAACAGAGAAGGAAAATCAGACAAAAAGATAGAACATATTCAAGCAGCCAGCACTCCATGGCATATCAGGAGGCAGCATCAGCTGACAAGCCTTTCTGTCTGATTCTTTGAAGCCCTGGTGGGTGTTTGCATGTATACATTCCTGCTCTGGATACTCCTAAGGGCTCAGAGAGAATTGCACAGTCCTGTTAGAAAGAAAGCAAAGGACTGCAGTGATTGACTCTCTCCCCTTCAAAGTGCTTTGCAAACATGTGAAAAGGAAAAATTTGGTGTCTTTTTGAAAGGAAAAGGAAATAAAGGTCAAAGGAAGCATTCACTAGCTTTCCCAATAAGAACAAAAAATAAAAAGCAGCAGCTACTTACTGTGTGCAAGAGAAACAGCAACAGCCTCGAGTTTCCTCAGCCAGGCTTATCGAGAGTGTGAAATGTCTCCTGAAAAGAAGGGGAGAGAAGGCATGCTAGGGAAGGCTCCTATTTCAAAGAGGTAAAAGCAAAAAAAGTTGCAGCTGAGCACCCAAGGCTCAGCTGTGGATGATTTTAGCAGGAGGGAAGAGATTGTGCCTCACCAGATGGCTACAAAAAAAGCAGCATGGGTATGACCCTAGCACTGGGGGGAAATTAAGGGAGAGGTTTTTCTAGTAAATCTGGGCCTAAAATAAAATGTAGCCACCCTGAAAATTATGTTTTTCCTTTTAGATGGTAAATGGCAGTTTGGGATAAACTTCCACATGATAAGGAAGGAGATTAGAGAAAATTATTTCTCAGTGACTTGAAAATTTTGTTAATGCTATTTGACATTTAAAAAAATAAACATGGAGCCTCTCCTCTGCTAATTCCCATTATAAAAAACTGTTTTTCAATAGGTTTTAATCTATATTCAGTTTACACTTTCACTTCTCCATTCACAAGTTTTGCACACCTCTAATTCAGGGAGGTGGAGGGGTAGCAATGAAGAATGCCAGTCAGAATTATCATCCTTGAAAAAACATTACTATGCTATGCTATGCTATGCTATGCTATGCTATGCTATGCTATGCTATGCTATGCTATGCTATCCTATCCTATCCTATCCTATCCTATCCTATCCTATCCTATCCTATCCATTTTTCTGAACATCAAGGTAGGAGTCTAGCTTATCAAATGGAGAAGGAAGGGAAAAAACTTCCTAGTGTCCTGACTGTATTTTCCCAAAGGAAATTCTGACTATCAGGCTCATAGGCGATTCTTATAGTGCAATTTGCTTGCCATTACAAGCTGTCCATTGATGCAAATGAAATAAGTGAAATATGATGAAATAAATATGATCTCCATGGAGAAAAATTGTTCTCCCCTGGCATAACAGAAATCTTAAAACATCCGAGATAGAAAGGCAGATTTGTAATGGTCTCGGAACAATCTCAAACAAATTGTTACAGGTGGCTGCCCATTTTGTTTGAATATCTTTTATCATGTGGTAGTCACATAATGCAAACTTACTCTACAATAGAGTTGAAAAACAGAAAGACATAGCTATGACAACATTGATTTCTATACCTAAATAATGAGGCAAATGTCTTAAGACAAAGTTGGCTCATTTACTTAATATAGAGTCTTAGCCAATTTCCAATGTATTACCAAATATATGCCCATTAATTTAAACCTTTAAAAAACCAATCAACTCATTTATTATTTCTTTCATGCATATGTTTTTGTGGATTTGAATATGTCCACATCAAAAGAAACTAGATTTTTAGAGAGACAGTTATCTTGTTTTACTAAGTTCATGGGTTCTGGTAAGGTCAGACTGTCACAATAAATCTAATTATTACACAGTTATTTTCTTTATG
>JAAWXA010000025.1:9948906-10066069 GCA_038090715.1 Florisuga fusca | reverse complement strand
GGTCTATGTCTCCCTCCTTCACAATTCCCAGGTGTTAGATTTAATGCTGTTAGCAATCTGTTCACAATTACTATTTCTTGTGAAGCTTGAAGCAGAAGAGGATTTTTAAATATTTTTTCCTTTTGTACTTTTTCCTGTATTATAGAAGAATACATACTCACCTTTAGGTAAGGAATAACTACAGAAGTGTGGAACTTCTCTTGAATTTATATGAATACTTCAGTAGAAGCTACGTACATGGCATTCCATGCCATTCCACAAAATATGCAAGGTCTTGAGCAGAATTTTTTTTTTCCGTAAGCTGGTTTACAAATGGCTTCTCCTGTATAAACTAAGCTCTGCAGATAGAAATATGGGTTATCCAGCCCCAAGGCTTACCATGTTTGGACTTAATTTATTCTTTAAGTAGGTGTTCTCAGGTACAATTAGGATTGGCAACTGTTATGATTTGCTATTTGATAGACTTGACTTCATTTGCAGTGAAACTGCTTCAGGTTAGTCTCTTCACCACCAACTTCAACATGTGAAACTCCTTTTACATTGTGAAGCTTTAGGTTCCCCTACTTCTTGATTTTATTATTTCATTGGTTATCTGAGGCTTGACATTTACAACTTGTGTTTGTGGTGTGAAGAGGAGAAACCTTAAACTTCATACATCCATTGTGTTCACTAATTTAATCCCACAATTTAATATCTGAGTTAATCACCAGGCCTTCATTTCTGAACCTGAAGATAAGACATAAGAATTCATATCAAAACCACATTATAATTCTTTCTGTTATTTATGATTTCCTGCTCTACTAGGCTGTGATGTTGCTGAGGCATTCTTTTTGTTTTGACTATTGCCAAAGATAATATTGTATGTCCAGATGATTCTCAATCTAACCTCTTAATCCAGCCAGAATTTTCACCTGGGTAGATTTTGAATTTTCTTTATATTTATGCAGGATTTCTGTCTCACTAGCAGCCCAGTCAGAGCTACTGTGCTGGACTCTGAGGTGCCATCTGACCAGAAACTCCAGGAATTCCTCAAGAGCATGTAGATGAAATACGTAATGCATCTGCTGTAAATCCAACACATCTTGAAGGTATGGGAGGTTCCACACATACGTAAATCAGCTGATCCTTTAAGTGTCAGTTTTATTGCTCATATACTGTATAGTTGATTAACTCAAAAGTGTTCTGCTCTGATGAAAAATTTTTGGCAGAAACTTAAGTCGTGCTACCAATACCGTTCAGCTTTATTCTGTTGAGGTATTTTATTTACCCAGCTAGGTTCTCCCACCAGTGTATTTTAAGGATATAACTAGTGACATTGTTAGCTCAATTTTAAAGATACTTACTTTATGCCCTGTTGCAGCAGAAATAACAACCCCTTTCTAAAGCTGAGAAGCTCCAGTTTTAACAGTATTCCGTAGCCAGGTTTCCAAAGACCTGAAACACAGAGAGATGACAAGACATATTAACATTTTTGCAGACTTGATTGGATTGGGGGCTTTGAAGAGTAGGGTGTTAAATGCCACCTGCTGCAATTTAACAGATTTTATTCTGAGGATTCTGTATTTAGGAGGACAGGAGGCTCTTCAGCTATAGAAACACCATTTCTTTGGCCTCATATACTTTACTGAGATTTGACTGATCTTGTTGCTTCTGCAAAACAGTGAAATAAACCTAATTGTTGTGTGTTACAAGAACCTTAGCAAAGTCCCTTTCTATAAGAAGATGTGTTGGCTTGGCCTTCTTTTCAGAGTGAGCAGCTATGGCTACAAAAGCAGTGCACAGCTGACTTCCAGCATGGGTTGCCATCAAGCATATTGATACTTCAAGAATGAGAGTGTCTGCTTCTGCAAAAGAAAAGGAAATGAAATGTGCAGTGTGAAGGAAGCAGGAGCTAACTGCAGTAAAAAAACTTCTTGATAATTTTTACAGTGGTTTGGTCAAGAACAGACTCACCCAAGTACTCTTTTGTGGTTTGAGGACAGAATCGAATCTGGTGACTCCGTGAATCTTGGTGTGATGCTGCTTTTTTACAGACTGTAGTATGGAGTGACTCGAGACTTTGCAGAAATCTGTTCTGACAAGATGGCTTCCAGCATTGGTGTAAGTGGCAGGGATCAGCATCCTTAATACCACTTGCAAGGACTGGAATTGAGTTCTTGAATGTCTTGTGCCCCTGAGTTCACAAGAGCAAGGTCTCCTGGATATAGTAAATTATCCTTACTTTTCCTTGAGGAGAGCTGTTCTTGTGCCACAGACAAACTGTTGAACTCTGTTGTCAATCTCAGCATTAGAACATCTTAATGAAGCAGTAGCCAGTGACATATACCAGGGCCTTTACAACAGGCTGGTGCCTATGTACAAGAGGCTACAAAATTTTCCTTATTGCCACAGGGAGACAAGATGCTTACTTTCCCAAAGGCTGTGGAAGACTCTGCTTGCCCTTTCTTTCTTATGGCTCTTATCTTCCCTTTTCAAATCAAGTGATCATTTCAGTACAATTCTCTTCTGTCCAAGTAACTTTAAATCAACCAGACAGTTGCAAAAATTCTTGCATTAGCGACAAGATTTTAAATATTTCCAGGTAACTCTGTGCAGCCTGGCACTAGCAAACTGTAACCCTGAGAACTTAAAATGTACTCATGCATCCTTGGCTCAAAGCAAATAGGTTGTTGTTCTTTGGCTTCTTTTTTTCCTGAAAGATAGCAACAATAAATTTCTCCAATGACATCTGTGCAGTCTGTGGGCAAAAATGTTTTGTGGATATAAATGAAGAAGGGATCATTGAAATTACCTACGAGCTGTACTGTAATCATGTGTACTCTTGCCATGTAATTATAGAACTGTTGTTTTCTCCTCTTTTATGCTGCTTAAAAAAATAATAACAGTGGCAATAAATACTGTGGAAAAAAAAAGGAATCAAAACCACATTCAGAAACAACATAGCACAAAAGAAAAATAAGACCATGGACTATATTTCATTTCTGTGACACAATTTGATGCCATGCAACTTTTTGACAGACAAAGTGATGCAAGAGTGGCCATAATCCTACAGTTCCTGACTGGGGTCTGCCTTCCAGGTACTTTGTGCAGAGCCTGTGTGGATGTGCCTGGCACTGTCTTAGCCCACATCTGCTGATTCAGGCTCCTGTGTCCTGCACAGATTTCCTTCAGCTGTGCCTAGGGCTGTGTTTGCTGGGTAGTTTTAAGGCAGGTGTGGATCCCCTGTCAAAAGCTGGCACATAGTTACCTGACAGAAGGTAACCTTACAGAAGTTACCTTACAGCCTGACAGAGGACCCAACATCTCGTACTCTGGACTACCAAACAACTCCCTGTTTCACATTCTGAAACCAAAATGAAGGGTATCACATACGTGCTGTAACATTGTCACTAATAACCCTCTTCTGCAGTTCATGTAAGTCTTGTGACTTCTAGCAAGCTGGAAAATACAAATACCAGTCTGGGTAGTCAGGACATTGGATTCAACTTTAATGTAATTCTAAATATTCCAAATATTCCAAATATTTTAAGTCATTTGAAACTGCTTGGTTATAAAACAAGACAGTATCCGTAATCAGTCATTAAAGTTATCTCTTGATGGGCTGACTTGGTTCTTGCAAATGTCTGCACTGGGCCTGGTTTATATATGAAAGATTCCTTACCAATACACTTCATACCAGGTTTCATGAATTCTTCATCTGTGGTTGGTGCATTGCTGGCAGAGCAGACTTGCCCATCCTGCCCTGAGAAAGTTGCTTTGAAGAGGATGTTAAGCCCATACCCTTAAACCCATATCCTTTCCCTAACAAGTGTGCTTTTGATTTGGGTTTTCTAAACCATAGCCTGATTAGTTGCTAATTCTTCTTTTGATTGGAAGTGGAGGGATGAGATGGTCCCATTTAATGGGGAAGGCCAATTATTATTAAGGAACAATTATATTTAGGGAAGATGATATTTCTGTTTGGCTTTATCTTATCTATGAACCCAAACAAGCTAGAAAAAAATAAAGTGCACACATACCTTCCTTCTTGATTTTAAGACCTCCGGAAACAATTTTTATAATGAGAAAAACATTTTAAAGAATGCAAAATGCAATCTTAGAAAGACCATGCAGTGGATTTTGCTCTTTAATGAAATAACAAAACTGATATATTCCACTTTCAGAACACGTGCTGTTTTTTCCCCCTTCTCTTAGTAGTTAGTAAACAACATTTTTCCTTTAGCAAATGAAATCATAGTGGAAGATCTGCTGCTGCATCTGTAGAAACTTGCTTAAGTAAATGAAAAGTTTGGCTTACTTTTTTGAAGCTTATTTTAATCATCTGTAAGGAAGATATTTAGATTTAACCTTACCCCTACAAAAAGAGAAGTAATTTAGAAGAGTTTAAAAGAATACATTTCAGAATTTTAACCCAATGCTTTTTCTTTATTCTGGCTAAGAAAAACACCCAAATTTACCTCTTGTTGCATTTTCTCTCAAGTTTCCTTAACAACAGGTTAGATGGGAGTGCTCATACATAGTATGGGCACCTTTTGGACTGGCTCTGCTATCTAGCACTTTAGCAACCAGTTTGTTTAGGAATCAACCAAGGCATTGATTACTTATTTGGTCTAGAACAGGGCTCAGATTATTAGTGAGAGTGCAAAGTGTTTGATACTTTCCAGTCTGCAATAATATGCCTATTCTGCACTTAATTTTAAAAGCCTAGAGAAAACAGCAGCTGGTTGGACTTGGGTGTGCTATATAGATGACCTTTCACAGGATGGTGCCTCTTTTTGCATTACAGCAAGATTGTACAGTGTTCTATTAAAGTATATTTTTTATTTTCTCAACATAAGATTTAAAAGAAATTGCTGACTTTAATGTGAAGATTGTGCCAGAGGGGGGAAAAAAAAAGTGGCTCCCAATTCAAATTCTGCCTACAGGAAGTTGTGAAGCAGACAAAGAAAATTGTAAGTCACATAATGGCTTTGTATACAGAAAATTCTGAGGGATTACACTCTAATAAATATATGTGATCATTTGGTTAGTGTAAAGTAATGTTAGGCTACCTCTAGCTTTTTTTCCCCTCACCTCTTCCAAGGGCTGCTGGATCATAACTCATACACCTTCCAGTGGCCATTTACAGAAACCTCTGAGCAGAGCAGTGCTCATGGTGTGCTTGGTAGACAGAAGGGCCAGTATCAGGAGGCCTTATCTTAAATTCTCTTAATGTCACCATGTTCAAAAGTTCCAGCTTCCAAGAACCAGCTTCTCAAACATAGCAGGACAAAGTATTCCTAACCACCAATTCCGTATGTTGCTATTGATTTTTCAAAACAAAACAAAATACAAACAAACAAACAAAAAGAAAAAAAAAAAGAAAAAAAAAAGAAAAAAAAGAAAAAAAAAAAAGAAAAACAAAAAAACAAGCAGATCAAAATGGATGCCTAAGCCTTTCTGCTGAGCAGACAAATGTTTGCCACCTACACTACCCTGGCCATGCTGTGAGGAACTGAAACACAGCATGCTCATGCAAAACCAGACAGTTCTGCTTTAGAGTCTGAGAAGTTTGTCTTAAAAGGTAATTAGCCCACATGAAGTAGCTTTTACACTCAGATGAAATATGGTCCATACTTTAAGAATAGTTACATTGCCATTAGAAATAAGAAATACAGATTAAAGTAATTTACACTTAAATATGTATGAGAATAAAGCAGAGATTTCATGAAGCCTTCTGCAGATGAAGGTATGGCTTAGATGCTAAAAATAGGAATGATGGAATAAAAAGATCTCTTGAGTAAATGAAAAAAAGAGCAATGTTAAGATCTTAAATCTTAAATGCTTAGATGAAATAGTAAAGTTAATAATTCTCATAATGCAGTATGCCTTTGTTCATATATGCAAAGATGGACAAAAATAAATATTACTCTTTCCATTACACTGTCAGAGTTGCCTAATTGTGGGTGTAATGGAAGAAAGTTTCTCCTCAGCCTTCTCAGTGGCTAGCAAAGGGCTGGGGGGACTTCTGCTCCCACTGACATGTTGGCTATGTGGCAAACACCCTAAAAGCAGTAATATGACAGGTAACTAGCTGTGAGATGAGACTTCCAATGTACCAACTCAATTACAAACATCAAAGTGTTTAGAAAGAGATTTTGTATGAGTCAGATGCCCAAGACCCAACAAAAACACTAACCTGGGCATGATCTAACCACAGATACAGCAAAATGCTGCAGATATTTCCATGTGAGGCATTTTTAGACCTGCTTCTGTAATGCCCATTAATGTTTTTACATTTACAGAGAGAGCAGAAAGGCAGGAAACACCCTTTTCCTTGTGCTCAAGGCTGCTGGTCAGAGAGGGGATTATGGGTTTGGATTCAGACTGTAGACACATTCTGCCTGAGAATAGCTTGAACTCAATTTAAGAAAGTCAGAAGAGGGTTTGGACTCTACTCTAAAGAATCTATTCCCACATACAGTACAATATATAGAGAAAACATCACTAGGTGTCTTTCACCAAGAAAGCTGTCTACTGTGGATCCCAGGTGCTGCAACAGCCAGCATTGCAGGGTGAAAGGACACTTTAAGTATTGCAGCCACAGTCCTCAGGAGATCTGAACATTTAACTTACAGTAATTGTGAAATGCTGCTGAGAATCAGTCCTTAGATCCACTAACTAGGAGAGCTAGGACAAAAATCCTGGCAGCATAAACTAAGTTTCATTGCATTTGATTAGAAGGGGTTTATACAAAGAATGCAGAAAAACCCTCGCCTAGGCAGGGCCTCTCCTAAAGTTTTGAAAAGATAAAGATACATAAACTGCATAGCTGTATAGCTAAACAACTTTTCATCATTAAAAATTAAAATGAAACAACTTTTTCTGGCAGTTCTGATTCACATATGTAGGCAGCTGTTGTGGTATAACCCCAGAAGGCAGCTCAGCCCCTCACAGCCCCTTGTTCAATCCCTCCACAGAGGGACAGAGGAGAGAAGCAGAAGGGTAAAAGTGAGAAAATTCATGGGCTGTGATAAAGACACTTCAACAGGTAAAGTAAAAGCTGCACAGAAGCAAAGCAAAATGAGAAATTCATTCACTACTTCCCCTCAGCAGGTGGGTGTTCAGTCATTTCCATGAAAGCAGGGCTCCATTATGCATAACAGTTACTTGGAAAGACCAACACCACAGTTCCAAATGTTCTCCCTTCCTCTTTCCTTCCCACAACTTCTATTGGCAACCATGGCATTACATGGCATTCCCTTTCGTCATCTGGGAACCTCTGTCTCAGCTATGTCCTGTCCCAGATTATCATGCACCCCCAACATATTCACAGTAGGGACAAGGGAAACAGAAAATGCATTGATGCTGTGCAAGCATTGCTCAGCAGTAACTACAACATCTCAGTGTTATCAACACCATTTTGGTCACCAATCCAAACCACAGCACCATAGGAGCACATACAAAGAAATCATCTCTATTTCAGCCCAAAGCAGTAAAACAATTCAATACCATAGCTACAAAAAGAAAATTATCTCACAACAATTAACTGAAAAAAGAGTATCTCAGCTCTCTGTCCTCAAGATGTAGGTAAGTTATGGGATGAACATGCAAGGAAAATCAGTCCGGGCTACATTTGCTATATATTCACTCTTCAATGTCCCTGCCTAGGATTTTAGAGCTATTTTCAAATTAAACCAAAACAACCCCTGCTGCTCTTCTTCAAGAGGCCACTCCAGGTAGGTCTTTGTGTTCATGATCTTCCGCAGCTTGCAGAACCTCCTGGGAATCTCTTTGCTCTGGATGGGCTCCAGCAGGACCAGGATCACCGCATCGTTGTTCTCGTCAAAGAGGCGGAAGTGCGAGAAGTCCAGCTCGTATTTGCACCACTCGCTCTGCACAAAGTGCTCGGAGAGCACAAAGAGTGTTTTGTGGCTCTTCTCTATGGAGTCAATGATGTTGTCCACGATCCACTTCCCGGGCACAAAGTCCCGCTTGTGGAGGCAGAGCCGAAAGGGAGGGCAGGCCTGCTCCAGCTCCCTCACCATGGTGTTTTCCACCCAGTCCGAGTCGTTCTCACTGTAGGAGACAAAAGCGTCGTAGCAGATGTCCTTGGCGGGGGCTCTCTTGGGCTTCCTCTTGGCTCGGAGCCAAGCCCAGGTCATCCTCAGGTACCAGACCGCATGGTACTTGTAGCCGACGGCCACGAGGATGAGGATCACCAGGAACACCAGGGAGCAGATCAGCGACACCACCAGGGACCTGTGGCACTCCATCAGGGAGAGGTGCACGGCACCAACCTGTGCCCCTCTCACGGCCAAGGGAGAGTCACAGAGGTACTGCTCTGGCCACCCCACCAGCACCTGGGCTATCCTGGCCTCCTGGCTGACGAAGGAGAGGAACTCACAGGAGCAGATGAAGTTGTTGTCACTGGCGTCCAGCAGCTCCATCTTCTTGAAGGACTCAAACTCTTCCCTGGAGAAGCCGTTGAGGTTGTTTCTTCGCACTGACATGGCCACTAAGTTAGGAAGAGGTGCAGCAGCAGGCAAGGTCTTCAGCTGGTTTCTTGCAAGGTACAGCTCTCTGAGAAAAGGCAGTCGCAGCCCAAACTCCCTCAGGTTGTTGGCACTGACGTCCAAAACCTCCAGTGTTTGGGGAATGCAAGTTGTGAGTTTGGGAATCTGTGTGCTGGAGAGGTTCAGGTATTTCAGGGTTTTTGGCCATGCACACGCATCTGGAATCTCACCAAAATTATTTTTGCTTATATCTAAGAGAATTAGGTTTTGTAGATGAGACAAACTTTTACCTGTCATTTCTAAGTCACTCAGTGAGTTCTGACTTAAATTTAGAGTTTGCAGTGAGGGCCAACCACCCTGACAGGCCGAATGCTCCAAACTCTGGTCTCCAATCAAATTTGCACTAAGGTCAAGATACTTCAGTGACTTCAGATGTTTTGAGAGGCTGCACGGCACCAGAAAGACCTTGGTGTTTGTGACTGTGATTCTGGCTAGAAGAGACAATAGACCTGTCACAGAAGAAAGATCTGTAAACAAATAAAATTCTTCTATAGATAATTTGTCTACTGTCAGAACTCTAACAGTCTGTGATTGGTTTGTTTGAATTTGCATTTTCCATCGTCCAGTTCCCAAAAGTATACAGTCCTTCATCTCCACTTCTACTAATTTTGGCATGCCCTCTAAAATGCTGACAATCTCAGGCACAGTGGCATCTGTTAATAAGGCCTGATTAAAAGAAATCTTCTTTGCAAAAGCAGATGACATGACTCCCAATAGTTCTATTTCATCAGGTCTATTGAAAGCTATGTTTCTCACTTCTAACCAAGTGACAGAATACAAAAGGTCCGTGACAATTGCTGAGAATACACCAGCATTTCTTAGGTTTATGATCATGTGATTTATCCTCTTAATTGCTCTCAAACTTCCTGCCTCATACTGGCTGAGATTGCCACCCTCAATCCACAACTTGTGGAGAACTTCAATGCCCTCAAAGTTTCTTTGCCTTATTGTGGAGAACCGTGGGTTGCCCAGGTGAAGAGAGCTCAGGTTCCTCAGCCCAGAAAAGGGGGAGCTTCCCCCCAGCTCTGTGTAGGTGTTCCCTTGAAGGTGGAGGTGCTGGAGTGAAAAAAGGTGCTCAAACCACACAGGGGACAAGTGAGCCAAGCTGTTATTTGACAAGTCCAAGAGCTCCAGCTTCCCAAGGAAGCTAAATGAGTCCTCATCTATCAAGCTGATGATGTTGGACTGCAGCAGAAGGACTCTCAGGTTCACAGCCTGCTGCAGATCCTGGGACTGGATGTGTTTTATCCTGTTGTGGGCCAGGTTTAACACCGTGATTTTGTCTGTGAGTCCTGGGGGAATAAAGTCCAAGCCCATGGAAGAGCAGTTACAAAGCTGAGTAGCATCGCATGTTGGGCAAGCTTGCTTCAGAGTTTGTTCTTCAGAGAAATTTGCTGTTAAGACTATGTAGATGGCCCACACTTGCCAGTTGTATTTAGTCATTATTTTGCCTAAAACGTGAAATAAAACCAGAGCACACATAACATGAGTAGTTAGTTTTGAAAAAAGATACATTTTGGGTATAGCTAAAACATAACCTTTACAGTTCTGTCTTGTTGAAGGCCCCCTAACTGTTTTTAACAGTGTTCAGAGATTAAACAATTAATCAAAACAGGGTGCACTGTACATAAATATTCCAGAATAATTTGCTAAAAGCCAACTACACTGAATTTACTCTTTTTTTCCCCCGTGTTTTCTAATTTTGGCATGAGAACTCTCAAATCAATTAACAGATGCACAAATCTGTTGCAGATTCATCTCAGCAACTGAATCATCACATTACTCCTAATCTGATCCTTTGCCTGTTAAGGAAATAGTCCCTATATATCCCCCCTCAGCCTTGACCTGGATTATTCTGGGTCTGTGAAAATTATTTTGTATGTTCATTTTTTAAGTGAGTCTCTCATATGTGTTTCAAATCCTGGTTACATCAAGAAGAGTTAGCTTTTTGCAGGACATAGTTAAACTCACATTTCAAGTACTCATTTCAAGTGTATGTCTAAACTCAGTTCTGAAAACAGGGAGAAGAGTGTTGTATGTGTTTCAGGCCTTTTCCTCATTTTATCTGCCTCTGGCTACTCTGATTGTAAATGTGCTTTGAGCAGGGACCTCAATAGTTGCTTGGAAGTCTGTGTAGGCCATCGTTACCACATTGTGATGAGTTAACAACAATTTAAGCTGAGAAAACTGATCATTGCAACCCATAAACTTCAAGTTTTTCTTTTTTAATGCCATATCCTTCCCCTCTGCCAGTGGCTTTTTCTGCTTTGGGTCTGTGGCAGAGAGAAGCTCAGACCCAGCCAAGGGGAAGAGCAAGGGGCTTTTCAAGCATCCTGAAGATCAGCTGGCTGGATTAGAACAGGCTTTTCCAGCCCCACAATAATCATCTTCTGGTCTGAAAAAACAGAAGCCATACAGTGTGGATTCTGTGTTACTTCTCTTTTCTCTCACAGATATGCCTTTCGTAGTACTGATTTGACATGGGTTTTTTGTGTTACAGAGCTTGCTACAGTATCCAACCTGTCCTTACTCCACCCAAGGCAACTTCAATTCTTCAGTCCCTCTGAGGAACCGGAAAAACAATTCTTGATGCCTGAGAGGGTTGTTTTCCCTTCAAAACACATACATTGAATTTTGTTTGTTTATGCTTTTCTGGAAAGGATCAAAGAGCACTTCTAGAGTATAACTTCCCCAGTGTGTCACAAAACCCCTGACGTAGGTGTTTACTGACAGTGACAAGAGTCAGCCAACCTCAAAGAGCCCAAGGATTCCAAAGATCATCATGGGCTCTCTATCAAGTTAATCAGGTTAGCTTTGCTCACTGAGGAGTACTTCCTCCTTCAGTCATTCCACTGGGGCCCTGTGCAAAAGACCTGCTGTATTTTGAATTCATACTCTGATCTGTTTTACAAGAGCTGAGCCATGCAGACAAAACCATACATGCAGACAAATTCCACACTTCTAGTCACATTATTGTCATCCAGAGTTGCTGAAAATGATTCAAGCAAAGCAGAATTAGCTGAGATTGTTTGGGTACATGGGGAGAGGAGGAAAAGGTGTGGATAATTTTTTCAATCATTCTACCTTTCCCCACCTGAAGGACTACAAACAACTTGACCTCTTGAGGTAATTTCCTTTAATCTCTCTCTCTCTCTCTGATAGAGAGTTCTGGGCCATGAAGAACACAGGCTTCTCCTCTGTTTTCAGATGCTCAGAGCTGAACTGGTCACCCACCACTGTCCTCCAAAGTCAATGGAGAGAAACAACTAATTTCAGTAGGAAATTGACATTATGTCTTTTGGACACTCACATAAAGTTGTGATGACTGCAAGAGAAATGATCACATCAACTTAAAACATAGTACCACAGTTTAGACATCTGGATACTTATCCATGTGGATCCCACCCAAAGAATAGCAGTGTGCAGTCACACTCACCTGCTGTCCAGCTGAGGCTTTTTAAAGGGGCTTTTTTGGTTCTGCAAGTTTGGCTGGATAGCATGGTGTTGCAGGCCATTGGAGCAAAGCTATGAGTAAGATAAGTTTCACAAGCAACAGATTTATTTGGGATTTTTAAAGTTGTGATAAAAATGCTTGCTGTTAGAAAAAGAAACAACCAGATAATATGGACAATCAAAAACTATCTGTAGGTAGCTTATTTACCTATGAAAAATTGGCAGTACAGAAGAGAGCTGGGCAGGGATTACATGGGAAAATACTGGCTGAGCCTCGTAGGTCTCCTCCTCTCTTACCAGCCTAAAACCAACCAGAAACTACAGGACTGAACCCCATTTGCTACTACAGATCTACAGATTTCTTTTTTTTTTTTTTTTTTTTGGCCACTCAGAATCTAAGCCCAGCTGCCCCCAGCTCCTCTAATATCTGAGGGTCAGCTGGATTGCAAGGAGGTTTATTTTCTGCCAGATTTCTTTACTCCCCTTTAACACAACAGGCCATCAAGCTAAATGAGGGCTGGTAAATTTTAACAGTGCTACAGAATCTGCAGCGAGAGGCTCGTGGTTGGAGAAGGGCTCAATCCACAAGCTGCTGCTTTCCACCTGGTTGTGTGTTCGTGAGATGTATCGTAGCTGTCACCCACCAGCATTGCCTTGGTAGTATGTATGTGTAACACACACACACACACACACATCTGTAGGCATGTCCTTTCACATTTCTGACACAGAGGATGTGCAATGGGGCAGTTAGGTCAGGAGGCAGCTGATCCCAGTACCCTGAGATCATTGCTCAGTGAGCTCTTTTCTGATTGAATTACTAAAACAGATCCAGCCCATCTTCATGTCCAGCCTTCCCTCAGCAGAGGGTATCAACACAAAAGGGGAACAACCTACAAATGGGACAAAGCCCATTAAAAGTACTCTCCCATGAAGAAACTGAGCAAAAATGATAATCTGACCCAACCTGTCTTTTTAATTTGCTGCTTTCCTCTCCCCTCTCTCCTGAAGGACATAGGTCCCATCAGCACATCCTGGCTCTCCCGTCTCATTTTGCTGCCCACCTGCCATGCAGCCCTGCAATTGCACCTGCCTGATGCATTTCTGCTGCCAGCCAGAAATCCTTCTCTGCCCCACACTCCTGTGGGAGATGGCCTCTGCCCAGCAACCCCACAGCCTGGAGCCCCCATGCAGAGGAGGATTTGGTGGCAGAGATCAGATAGCCTCTTCCCAGTCAGTGCTCCCTCCTTGGTTCTTGCTTTGGCTTTGCAGCCCCATGCTCTTGCCCTGCATCTCCAGCCCCCACCCACCTGCAAACTCACCTCTGTGCAGAAAAAGTTCCTGGGGATGCCAGCACCAGTGCCTGGATGCTGCTTAATCTATGTCATGCTTCAGCTCCCACATGATGATCACTCTTGACTCAACTTCCTCTCATGCTGCTGCTTCCTTCCCACTTCACCTCTCCGACTTGGCTACGTGAGCAGGGGAATTCCAGCCTAGGGGATCTGCTTGGCATACGAGCAGTAACACTATCAATTGTTTGAAATGTGCCAACCCATAAAAGTCTGGGTCTGCAGTAGGAGTGTACTGTGAGAAAGCCAAGGCTTCTCCCACATCTCTCTCTGATCTCCTTCAAATAACCAGCAAGGTATATTTTTCTCCTTACCTCTAGAAGTGAAATCTTCTTCAGTACACAATCAGTTTCATCAGTGCTCGGTGTTTGCTACCAGCTGATTCACCCATCACTTACCTGGAGCTCAGCCTGGATTAGCCCTTGAGCTATTCTTATCCATGAGAGCGAAGAGAAAAACCCTTTTGCAGCAGACTTTGGACTAACCCTACAGATATCATTAAAGCAGGAAAGGAGAACTGAAAGTGATGTTTTCTTGCTTACATTTACAGAAACGGCCATCTCATGTGTATGTATATGCACACACAGAAGTGTGACTATATGCATAGGCACACACAGAGAAATACATACATATCCATATATATATATATATGGATATACCAACACAGAGGCATGTGTGTATAAGCAAAGTTCCCTATTTTTCAAATATCCACTCAGTTCATATGCCAATGCTTTGGTATTTCACCACAAAATAAATTCATTTACAAATTTTAATCAAGATGCATCTAGACTCGCTTGTACTTAAGCCCCAGCAATACCAGCAAAGCACAGCATGAAAGTGCTGAGTTCCAGAAACCCACACCTAACTTTATCCACCAGAGACAATTTCAAATTTCCACAAAAATACCTAAAGCACAAGAAACCCACAAAAACTGTGACTCCAGACACTCAGGAGGGGACCAGCTATCCTAAAATAAACATCTGTATCTGCATGCGTGTCTAGATTACCTTTGTGATTGGTGAAGAGCTATACAGTAGCTCTAGGAGACACCCCATACTGAAGCAGAAAGATGAATTGCCTCTTATGAGTGTGGTTTTTCTCCATTGATTATAAAGGAATTAAAGCAGAGCTTGAAGGGGTGCATGGCCCAGCTATTAAATGTGCTGTGCAAGGAGCAGAAACAAGAAGTGAGCTAGTCTTTAACACCATCTAGCCCACTCATTAGAAAGAAGCCTAGGCAAAAAAACCCAAATCAAACCAAATCAAAATAAAAAACAAAACCAAAACCCAAACCAAACACAGAACACAGTGATTTTTTGCCTCTGGATTTCACCACCATCATTGTACAAGGTGCCAGGATGCTTCCTGGACAGGTACTGAGTAACCCCCAATCTGTGCACAGTGGTATGGACTCTGGCATAAATACCAGGAATAACAGACTTGTGAAGGGAAGTATGTATTCAATATTGTCTTTTTTGAGTGTTCTACATCAACACTAAGGCTTTGGAGGGCTTATTGTAATTTCAGTCCTCCTTTTTTTTTTTTTTTTTTTCCCCAGAGTTTAATTTTAATCACCCTGCTACGCATGATGGCACTGAAAATAAACTAAAGGAGAACAACAAACACAGGGGAGTATTGAGGGACTTGGCTTTTATTTTGAATTGTAAATAACAATGGCATTGTTGGGGATGTGGTAACAGAAAGAAAGAGAACAGAAATACCCTAAATTCAGCTAGATTTATTTAGGAAAATGTATGAAGTCTAATATGGCTTCAAAATATCATAGTGATTGCTAGGGATTAAGATCAGAGTATCAAATCACGGGAAAGCCTAAAGTGGGTCTTTCTCATTTAGTAAGATGATAATTCTTTCTATAGACAACAAAGCCAATTCTCCTTAGGCAGCAAAATAAGAAAGAAGAAACACATACATCCTTTGTGAAAATATGCTGGAATGAGGTATGCCGACTTACTCTATGACTTCAAGGCACATTTCAAGTTTTCCCAAAACATCTTCTGCTGCTCTTCTCCAAGAGGCCACTCCAGGTAGGTCTTTGTGTTCATGATCTTCCGCAGCTTGCAGAACCTCCTGGGAATCTCTTTGCTCTGGATGGGCTCCAGCAGGACCAGGATCACCGCATCGTTGTTCTCGTCAAAGAGGCGGAAGTGCGAGAAGTCCAGCTCGTATTTGCACCACTCGCTCTGCACAAAGTGCTCGGAGAGCACAAAGAGTGTTTTGTGGCTCTTCTCTATGGAGTCAATGATGTTGTCCACGATCCATTTCCCGGGCACAAAGTCCCGCTTGTGGAGGCAGAGCCGAAAGGGAGGGCAGGCCTGCTCCAGCTCCCTCACCATGGTGTTTTCCACCCAGTCCGAGTCGTTCTCGCTGTAGGAGACAAAAGCGTCGTAGCAGATGTCCTTGGCGGGGGCTCTCTTGGGCTTCCTCTTGGCTCGGAGCCAAGCCCAGGTCATCCTCAGGTACCAGACCGCGTGGTACTTGTAGCCGACGGCCACGAGGATGAGGATCACCAGGAACACCAGGGAGCAGATCAGCGACACCACCAGGGACCTGTGGCACTCCATCAGGGAGAGGTGCACGGCACCAACCTGTGCCCCTCTCACGGCCAAGGGAGAGTCACAGAGGTACTGCTCTGGCCACCCCACCAGCACCTGGGCTATCCTGGCCTCCTGGCTGACGAAGGAGAGAAACTCACAGGAGCAGATGAAGTTGTTGTCACTGGCGTCCAGCAGCTCCATCTTCTTGAAGGACTCAAACTCTTCCCTGGAGAAGCCATTGAGGTTGTTTCTTCGCACTGACATGGCCACTAAGTTAGGAAGAGGTGCAGCAGCAGGCAAGGTCTTCAGCTGGTTTCTTGCAAGGTACAGCTCTCTGAGAAAAGGCAGTCGCAGCCCAAACTCCCTCAGGTTGTTGGCACTAACGTCCAAAACCTCCAGTGTTTGGGGAATGCAAGTTGTGAGTTTGGGAATCTGTGTGCTGGAGAGGTTCAGGTATTTCAGGGTTTTTGGCCATGCACACGCATCTGGAATCTCACCAAAATTATTTTGGCTAATGTCAAGACTAATCAGTTTGTCGAGACGATTTATAGAATTTGCAGTCTGTTTCAGAGATTTTAGAGAGTTTTGGCTTAGATTTAGAGTTTGCAATGAAGGCCAAGCTTTTTCACAGATTGTCTCATCTAAACGGTTATTTACAAGCAAATTGTCATGAAAGTCCAGATACAGAAGTGATGAAAAATGTTTTGCAAGATTGCATGGTACCATGAAAACTTTTGAGCTTGCAATAGTGAGACTTTTCAGTTTGTTTATTTGTGACTCCATACCTTCCAGGTCAAAAAACAAGTGAAAATTTGGAATCATTATATTGATTATTGATATTGTTTCAACAAAACTTTCCCCACTCCTTCTAATTTCTGTAGTATCCCACGCTCCTTTCCCTTCAAGCACACAATCGATTGCCTCTAATTCTTGCAAAGATTTGATTTCCTTCAACAGTACTAGTACTCGGGTAATATATTGATCTGTGAAGAAAGCATCTTTAAATGTAAATTTTTGTAGTCTAAAAGGAAGTGTAGAGTTCTGCACAAAACTGTATTTTTCAATCTCCAATCTAATTTCTCTCACTTCTAACCAAGTGACAGAATACAAAAGGTCCATGAGAATTGCTGAGAATACACCAGCATTTCTTAGGTTTATGATCATGTGATTTATCCTCTTAATTGCTCTCAAACTTCCTGCCTCATACTGGCTGAGATTGCCACCCTCAATCCACAACTTGTGGAGAACTTCAATGCCCTCAAAGTTTCTTTGCCTTATTGTGGAGAACCGTGGGTTGCCCAGGTGAAGAGAGCTCAGGTTCCTCAGCCCAGAAAAGGGGGAGCTTCCCCCCAGCTCTGTGTAGGTGTTCCCTTGAAGGTGGAGGTGCTGGAGTGAAAAAAGGTGCTCAAACCACACAGGGGACAAGTGAGCCAAGCTGTTATTTGATAAGTCCAAGAGCTCCAGCTTCCCAAGGGAGCTAAATGAGTCCTCATCTATCGAGCTGATGATGTTGGACTGCAGCAGAAGGACTCTCAGGTTCACAGCCTGCTGCAGATCCTGGGACTGGATGTGTTTTATCCTGTTGTGGGCCAGGTTTAACACCGTGATTTTGTCTGTGAGTCCTTGGGGAATAAAGTCCAAGCCCATGGAAGAGCAGTTACAAAGCTGAGTAGCATCGCATGATGGACAAGCTTGCTTCAGAGTTTGTTCTTCAGAGAGGTTTGCAGTTAAGACAACGTAGATGGCCCACACTTGCCAGGTGTGTATAGTTCTTGATCTGTGTGTTGTTTGTTTGACCATTTTTCTGTCAGATACATAAAGAAAAGAAGATAGTGTTGATTTAATTTCTCACAGCAGCTGAAAGCACTTGAAAAATTGCGCAATTTCAGTAGAAAATTCAGCACCAAAGTTTTTCTTGTAAGAGTTATGCTGCAACGTAAGTCTTATGCTTCAGCTGCTCACCCCTGGAAACAGGGTATGCTACTCATCCCTGGAGCTCAGCAACATCATTTCTCAGCAGTCATAAAAGACTGTTCTTGATGTCCTGCCTTTGTCCTGCTATATGCATACAGCTATGGCTGTCACCTCTTACATGTCTCAGAGTACACCTTCTCTCAGCAATGAAGCTGTAGGTGGATATTGCAGTCCTGAGCAGAGGATGATGGCTAAATCACCAATGATAAGGGAATGAAGTGCACCCCATCTTGAGTTAGTGGAGTTTCGGAAGCAGGGCAGGGCCACCAGGGTGGATCCTGTGCAGAGCTGCTGGAAGCTCCCAAGGCCTCAAATTCTGGCCCCACCTCCTGCCAAGGCCAAGCAGATACGGGAAGCTGGATGTGCCTCTGAAAGTAACATATTCAAGAAAGGGAAAATGAAACTGCAAAAATAAATATTAAAATAAAATAAAATAAATAAAAAAGAAAAAGAAAAAAAGAAATAAAGGCCTGCAGAGGAGAGGAGGGGGTGAAATCAATGTCAGAGAAGACACCAAAATCAGTGAGAAAGAAGGGGGAAAGGTGCCCGAGCAGAGGTTTCCCCGCAGCCCGAGGTGAGATGGCGGCTGTGCCCCTGCAGCCCATGGAGGAACACGGTGGAGCAGTCCCTGAAGGGGAACAGTGGGGTAAATGTGGATCTGTAGCCCCTGAAGTGTCACGGGTGGGCAGATGTGAAGCAGCAGCCTGTGGGGGATTGCAGAGAGGGGCAGATGTGGCTCTGCAGCCCTGGAGGACCCCGTGTCAGAGGAGGTGACTGTTCCTGAAGCAGCCGTGACTCTGTGGGCAGCCCGGGCTGGAGCAGTTCCTGAGGGACTGCACCTCACGGGAGGGACTCATGTCCCAGGGGTTCCTGAAGGACTCTCCTGTCAGAGGGACCCCGCATTGGAGCAGGGGAAGGATGTGAGGAGTCCTCCCCTGAGGAGGAAGGAGGGGCAGAAACACCGTGTGGGGAACTGACCCTGAACCCCCCTGTGTCCCCTGTGCCCTGAGGGGGAGGTGGCAGTGAAGTGACCCGGGACCAGGGAGAGGGGAGGGAGGAGGGAAGAAGGTATTCAGATCTGGCCAGGGTTTCTGTTTCTCCTTGCAGATTAAATCAGTTCTTTTTCTTCCCAAGTTGAACCTGTCTGGTTTTGCTTGTTACCGTAATTGAGGAGTGAAAACTTCCCTGCCCTTGTCTCAGCTAAGGAGCCTTCGGGTGGATTTTCTCCTCCCTATCCCACAGCAGGGTGGAGGGTGGGTGAGCAGAGGTCGGGCTGATACCTGCTGGGCCTGAAGTGTGACACACCCTCAGAAAGTTTGCAGATGACACCAAGTTGGGTGAATGTTGACCTGCTTGAGGGTAGGAAGGCTCTACAGAGGGATCTGGATAGCCTGGATCAATGGGATGAGACCAGCTGTGTAAGATTCAGCACAACCAAGTGCCGTTTCCTGCACTTGGAGCCCCATGCCATGCTACAGATTTGGGGAAGAGTGTCTGGAAAGCTGCCCAGAGGAAAAGGACCTGAGGACGTTGGACACCCAGATGAATATGAGCCAGCAGTGTGCCCAGGTGCCCAAGGTGGCCAAAAGCATCCTGGCTGGTATCAGGAATAGTGTGGCCAGCAGGACAAGGGAAGTGATTGTCCCCCTGCACTTGGCATCGGTGAGGCTGTACCTTGAATACAGTGTTCAGTTTTGGGGCCCCCACTACAAGAAGGATGTTGGAGTGTGTCCAAAGAAAGGCCACAAATCTGGTGAAGTGTCTAGAGAACAAATCTTATGAAGAGCACCAGAGTGAACTGGGGTTGTTTAGTCTGGAAAAAAAGAAGCTGAGAGAAGTAACAAGTGATAGGACAAGAGGAAGTGGCCTCAGGTTGTACCAGGGGAGGTTTAGACTGGATCTTAGGAAAAATATCTTTACCAGAAGGCTTATCAGGAACTGGCATAGGCTGCCCAGGGAAGCAGTGGAGACACCATCCCCAGAGATATTTAAAATACATGTAGGTGTGATGCTTAGGGACATGATTTAGTGGCAGACTGGGCAGAGTAAGGTTTGACAGTTGGACTCTCTGATCTTAAGGATCTTTTCCAACCAAAGTGATTCTATGATTCTAAATGCTCACACCTTTCACAGGGTTAGCCTGTCCACCTGTCACTTGGACTTGATGATCTCTGAGGTCCCTTCCAACCCAGCCAATTCTATGATTCTATCTTGTATGGTTGCCTGTGAGGTAGAAGTCTGAACAGAGTATGTCCTTCCTGTCAGCTGTTCAAGTGGCCTGTAGCCTCTGACACTTCAAACTTTCCCAAAAGAGATTTTGAGGCCCCCTGCATGGACCCTCACCAGTCTCAGGGCTTCTGAAAAGCAGAGCTCCACAAGCTCCTGGCACACCTTTTTATACATTGTGTAGAGCAACTTACTGGAAAGGCAGAACAAGCTGATATGCAACCAAACAACTCTATCACCCTTTTCTGTAAATCAACATTGGTAATAGATGGGAACTGGATGTTACTGTCACCCTACAAACAGTGGATGTAATTAGAACAAGACTATTTTAATTTATAGAAGGGTTGTGTTTCCTGCCACAGGTGCCAAAGAACATTTCACCATTGTCTACACCAGAAAATAAGTCACTTATTAAAGCTCACAAGCTGCTGTAAACAGCTCCTGTATGGCAGGTAAAACAGTATCCCCAAATCCTGAATATACAGAGAGTAAGCACTTACCGTGTGGACTGCATGCTGGGTGTCACTCTGCTCTTGTGCTGACCATGTACCCTGGGATCCAGGCAGTCATCTCATAACTGCAAGTACAACAAAAGCAGGGAAGTCTTCAGCAGGCCCAATGCAATGACAGTCCTGGAGTGAGAAAATATTTCAGCCTTTGCTCCTCAAACAAAACTTCATCTTGACAGTTTTTCCAATGTCCTCTAACTACTCAGTGAAACCAGTTTGCTTTAGTGGCTGCTCCCCTAAGGAAGCCATGGCTTCTGAGGAGTTTGGTATTGTCCAGCATGCATGGCACTGCCCTTCAGGCTTGCATTTCAACCTCCTCTATTGCTGCTGCTGACAGGAGACACAAAAATGAGCACAGACCATGCTCACACTCTCTTCTTTGCAAGCTGAAATTCAGTGGCAGGTCTCCCTCCCTTTGTCAGTCTTTGTCCATTGCTGGAAAGGCTGATGCAACCATTTTGCAAAAGTCATTCTTTCACAATCACTTCCTCCAGCATTAAGTGCAGAAATAGTTCCTAGGCAGAACTGCATCCACCTCCCTGTGTCTGTAATTTCAATGCTTATTATTTGGTATGCATTGGGGTGTGCTAACTATACTGAGCAACAGAACATCTCAGCACAGCTAGGTTATTTTCTGTGAAGGTTCTGTAAAATACTATCTATATATATAGTGATATATATATATTAATGTTGGATTCCAATTGTTTATTCAAATAGAGTACTAGAGAAACACTTAGCACGATTTAATTTCCTAGGACACCACAGTCATACATCATCAACAAACAGAAAATGTGTAAAAATGGGAACTGTATTCTGTCTGAAAAAGAAGACACAGTTTCAAAGGCAGTATCCCTGTGTAAACAGCCAAGGCCATTTTGAGAGAAGAGGTTTGATGGTATTTATTTTAGCCTGACTGAACACACAGTCCCATGAGAGTATCCTTGGTAAAATGGCCAAGCACACACACTGTATGCAGGAAGAGGTAGGAAAGTAAGGCAGAAAGTAGGCAGTAAGCTGCCTAAAAAGCTGAAAAAATGGGATAGGCCTTCCGCTTTCCTCCATCAGTAAGGAAAAAAAAAATCTAAAACCAGTACAACTTTTCTCTTTCTCATTCCAGGTAAATTTGTCAGGATTTATCAGATTATATGTAGTCAGGAAGACCCAAGGATGAACAAGATGGCAAGAAATGCCCTCTATAAGCTGCCTCACACAGAAGGGAGGTACCAGCCAGATGTGTCCCAGAACATCAGCTTCCAAACAGAGATCCAGCCTGGATTTAGAATAACATCTTTACAAATGGAAGAGTCTGGAGTAAGAGAAAACAACTGTCTTTTTCAGGTGAGCATACCTTTCACCTGCTTTTCCTCCAGAGTAAATACATATTTACCATTGAACTGTTGTGTTTTGTGGGTGCTTTCTCTCCTTCAAGTTTAATCTGGTTGTTGTTCCTCTTATAGTGGCACACACCTTCACATGTCCCAGTACATTACTTTTTCCCAGCAGAAGAGCACATATCCACAGCAAGCCTGTGCTTTTCTAACTGCAGATGTTCCTTGCAGAGACACCTCACAAGCTTTTGTCAGCAGGTGGATAGGGCTGAGACAGGGCTGTCATCATCACTTTTGAAGCTCTCTTGCTTTGAGTGTTCCTGTTTATCTGACAACAGCACAAGAAGCACACATTTCCCTCAGCTGCATCTTCCCTGACCCCCAGCTACCACTTGCTCACTATCCCTGCCTCCTGCAACTCAGTTCCAGGTCCCTGCATTGCCCCAGCTGGCAGAGGGGCAGGCTCCTACCACAACCCTCCTCTGCTTGTAAACCACTGCAGCTAGTAGACAGGGCAGTGACCAGCATTGGGGTTAGGTAGATGTTAACCAAAATAGGTGTAGAAACAGAAATATGTTTATGTGGGACAGAACCCCACAGGAATGGACTTGCTGATCAAAAACCATGCACCAGTTGGCAACCCTAGTGGCCAGTCAGTCTGCCATCAGAGTTACAGTGGTTATTTCACTACTGTATCCCCACTGCCTCATCTTTCTGCAGCTGTATGGTGATATTCAGGGGAACATGGCTTTAGGATCAGACTCCAGTTGCTAAAGTCCGGCTACAGTCCTGCAGCCCTCTCCCCTCTGCATGCCAGAGGTACCAGCTTCTCCATCTTCTGCAGTATCTGGGCATGCTTCACCCATTTCCCCTTCCCAGTCCCATGAGAGGATCCTGCAGCCCATCCCTTCCCTTCCTGTATGTCAGTCAGCATCCACACTCAGAGTTCCTTTTTTCTTTTCCACTGAGAAAGCACCAGTGATCAGTGCAGAAGAGGCCCAACACAGGCAACACCCTGCCTCAAAGAAAATGCAGAAGCAGTAGAAAAAGGAAGTAAAGTCACAAATCTGTTGGCCAGCCTGCAATATCAGCAGAAACACATTTCAAATCTTTGCAAGCAGTTCAGAACATGCTTCCTGTTACTTACCCTTGGGTAACAAGGATGTGTCAGTGCATCAGGCCAGCTGCAGCAGTGCCAGCCCGTCTTCTCCTAACCTGCCCCTGGAAATGTCTGGCAAGGAAAAGCAGTGAAATCTGTGCTTGCAGTCTTTGAAGCAGGAGGTAAAATACTCATGTAATTGAAATCAGAACATCTTGGCACCCTTTCATAGTCCTGGAAGTAAAGCCTTGGCACACGTTGCTGCTGCCCATTCTTCTTGACTTGCGGGGCTTCGGGTATTCATCTTCCAACTATGACAGAAAGGAACACACTCTAATGAAAATAAAACAATTTTAACTTTGTCATGTTCAGTATCAGGCCTGCCCTGCCAGCTGCCCAGTGCCCTGGTTAGATCTCCAGACTGAAAGTTCGAATGCAATGGAAAAAACTTCCTTTATTTTTCTTCTGGGCTATCCTTGCCTCGTCGTTGTGACGGAGCATGATAATGCTGTGTAAACAGTTACTCATTCAACAGCCAGCCTTCAGGTCTGCCTTTGCCAAGGAAGCAGGGCTGTGCATTTTTTTCCAAAAGCTTTCCAAAAGCTTTCAGTCAGAATAACATGACATTGATTTGCTGTCTTAACAGAGGAGGAGACAGCAGAGACATTCGCAGGCTAAGACACCAAAGTGTATTGTAATAACGTGGAATGTTTTGTTTTTCTAGAGCAGTTGTATCAATATGATTCAACACACGAAAAGCCCCAGTTTCTCCAAAAATAGTCCTGATTAATTTTTGATTCCCAAAGAAATTGCATCAACAGAAACCAGCTTGTATGCGAGGCAAAGCTGGACAAAGCAGTTCCTTTCTTACTTCACATTTTCTCAGATGGGGTGGAAGCAGTTTCTGACAGGAGCATCAGGAGTTTTTATTCATACACAACTATAAAACATTACATATTCTAGCAGTTTTCTGCACGCTGTTCCAAAGTACACCATGAAAAACACACAAAACCTCATTAGTAGCATCACGCAAATTAGTTACTCCAAACTCATAGACAACTCATGTAGAACAGCTCCCCTCAGCTGTTGCTGCTTTCACCCCAGACTTGCATGGGGCTGGAAGCCAGTCAAGCAAGCTGACAGGTAACTCAGCTTCACACAGACACCAGAGACACAGTGGAATGAATGGCACCCATGTACCAGTGCGCCTACTACAGGACCTCCTGGCATGCTGCAGGGAACAAGGCAAAATGTAAGATACCCACAACTAATGAAACTCACTTGGCACATGTCAGGGAGAGCTCTGTCTGGAAATACACCTGGTTGTATAACTTCCTCTGAGCACTGCCCAGGGCTGCATCTCTGCAGAAGGGGTCCAGGCTTCCACTGAAGATGCAGGGATGGGAACTGCAGGTGGAGGCAGCTGCCCCAAACCCATAAAAAGGCTGCTCAGAGCAGCCTTGACCTCACCTTTTCTTAGTGTATCTTAGCTGATATGCTATCTTGGCTATGTCAGCCCTCATATTTCCTATATTCATAACTCTGGATCTCCACAGGGAGCCTGAACAACCCACAGAACACAGAAACCTGAAAAAGAAACATCACAGTACTGGGACCTTGGAGGTCAGCCCAAATGCACCTCTTCCCACCCAGGCAAACAGGTCCCATCTTGATGCTGTTGAGGATCCATCCCTAAAACAGGATGAAAGAGGGGATGCCATCTGAAAATAACATTTTCTTTTAGTATATTACCTGGGATTTTCATACTGTGAATTAGTTCACCATTATCAGCATACAAAGCTGCTACTTCAGTATTTTAATCCCCTTCAGAAAACACCTCTGCACAGCTTTCAGCAGTACCAGTTACTTAGTATTTTGAAGGGCTCCTTTCTTAGCTCTACACATATCACACTCTTGTGTTGCTCAATTTACTTCGCTGTATCCCAAACTATATGATAGAGGTCATCTGTTATGGGCTGTGTAAAGAGGTGTTTGGAGACATAATACATATTTCCAGATTTTTTTAAGAAAACAAGGTGCCATACCTATTTCAAAACAAGGATTTTGCAGGTTTCTGGACAGAGCCACAACCACCCTGGGCTGTGGCATCCCAGGAGGCATCAAACCTTCCCATGCTGAGGTTGCTGTATGTACCAGAGGGCTGGGGTCCTCCCATACACTACAAGGCACAAGCTGCCCTACAGGGGGGTGAGAAGAGAGAGGAATGGGAACTTTTAACACTCACTGTTGGATGGCTTCTGCTTCATTTCAGCTCACCAGGGGAGAAAATACCTTGTCACAGCCCACCAGGTGCAAGCCATGGCTGGCAGGCTGTTAGGAGGAAAGTAGAGTTTAACATCCTGGCACTGCAGTTTCCCACAAGGAGGCAAAACAGCTTCACTCATCTCCAGGGAAATTTTCCTTCCAGAGGTGCTGGGCAAAGGGACATGCCTGTCAGGGCTCTTCAGTTCAGGGAAGGTCTACAAACCGTGTCTTGCCTCACTGAGAGGAGCGCAGGAACACATCTTGTGCCTAGGTCTGTGTAGTGCTAATACACTGAAAAAGTGTGGGTGGGGTTTTTGTTTTGTTTTGCTGTTGTTAATGGAAGGGGAAATATTCCTTGGAATGGAACCAAGTCATTGCAGAACCAGCTAAAGTTTGTTTCCTGTGTGGAGACAGAAAACACTGCTGGGATGCAGGGATACATAAGGGATACATACTTAAATGCTTGTTATACAAAAAAAACCACAAACAAAAAAACAAAAAAAAACCCCAAAACAAAAGCAAGCAAACAAACAAACAAAAAGCAAAAAAAACACAAACCTGTTTAATTGTTGGGCAATTATCTGAGCAGGAAATGAATCAGATCATTATCATATGCCATTAGAATATCAAGTTTTTGTATTTGTTCCAAAAACGACAGTGCCAGAATGTGTTTTGCACAGATAGAACTGGCATTGAGCTGCTACCTCCTTCTCTATCTGATGCCATGAAATATTTCAGACATGACAGTGCATTTCAGAAAAAGAAAATCAGGCCATTCCAAATATTTCTTTCCATTCATTCAAGAACCCAGAAGCTCTTTCTTCTACACAGGTACTTTTCTTTACTTCTCTCCTATCAAAGCTCCATATTTTTAAAAAATTAGGGAAAAAATATAATGAGCTATTTCCAAGTTTCTCTGCACTGGAAAAATGATATTTTGTGAGTTTCTTGCACAGATATATTTCTATTGTGTTCTTTTGCGTTTGTATAATTCTTAAACTAACTTTTTAGAAGCTCAGCTACAGTACAGTTGTAAATACCCATGAAAAAAAGCATTTTTACTAAATGAAGAAAATCCTGATCATCAAATGATACAAGTAAGTATTTAAAAAGTGTGTGTTGGCTCTGATAGAGCCACCAAAACATCTTCACATAATTAGATATTTCCAATATCTGACCATTCTCTGACTTAACAGACTTGAACATGACTGAAAACAGACATCCCAAGCTGATTTTCAAGTACAAACTTGGCTATTTTAATAATTCTTCCTCAGATTGCATTTCTTGCTCTTCTTTAAGTTTTCCTGAGTGTAGCAGTACCTGCTTAGTAATGGTAGGTTCAGGACAGACTACGTAACTCATGGTCTGTACAGCAATATGACTTTTTGTCTTTATCACAGTATCTACAGAAAGAAGCACCCCATACTAGGGGATACAACTCCCAAAACAAGGTACTTTCTACTGCTGCAAAATATTCATGTTTACAAACTTCCAACTGAACTCTGCTCTTACACCCAAATGAAATTTCCTGGAGTGCCCTGGCAATGCACGTATGGCCAGGATGGGCTGTCTGGAGGTGCCTGCCGCAAGCCCAGCCACAGCTGACCATACCCTCCAAGAGCCATGCATTTAGTCAACATCTTGGATGGGAACAGGTTTTCTTTTCTTTCTTCAAGTTTTGTTTCAACTCTGCAGTCTCTGCCAAGTCATGGTGCCCATTTGAAGAAAGGCTGGGCAGCAGTGGCACAGATTCTACCTGGACTTCAGCAAGGCCTTTGACACCGCCCCCCACAGCATTCTCCCGGAAAAACTGTCAGCCCACAGCTAGGACAGGAGCACCCTGTGCTGGGTTAGGAACTGGCTGGAGGGCCGGGCCCAGAGAGTGGTGCTGAACGGGGCTGCATCCAGTTGGCGGCCGGTCACTAGTGGTGTCCCCCAGGGATCAGTGTTGGGCCCAGTTCTGTTTAATATCTTTATTGATGATTTAGATGGGGGATTGAGTCCATCATCAGCAAATTTGCAGATAACACTAAGCTGGGGGGGAGTGTGGTTCAGCTGGAAGGCAGGAGGGCTCTGCAGAGGGACCTGGACAGACTGGAGAGTTGGGCTGATTCCAACGGGATGAGGTTCAACACGGCCAAGTGCCGGGTCCTGCACTTTGGCCACAACAACCCCATGGGGAGCTCCAGGCTGGGCACAGAGTGGCTGGAGAGCAGCCAGACAGAGAGGGACCTGGGGATTTGGATCAACAAGAAGCTGAACATGAGCCAGCAGTGTGCCCAGGTGGCCAAGAAGGCCAATGGCATCCTGGCCTGTATCAGGAACAGCGTGGCCAGCAGGTCCAAGGAGCTGATTCTGCCCCTGTATTCAGCCCTGGTGAGGCCACACCTCGAGTACTGTGTCCAGTTCTGGGCCCCTCAGTTCAGGAAGGAGATTGAGGTGCTGGAGCAGGTCCAAAGGAGGGCAACCAGGCTGGTGAAGGGACTCGAGCACAGATCCTAGGAGGAGAGGCTGAGGGAGCTGGGGCTGCTCAGCCTGGAGGAGGCTCAGGGGAGACCTCATCACTCTCTACAGCTCCCTGAAAGGAGGTTGTAGCCAGGGGGGGGTTGGTCTCTTTTCCCAGGCAACTATCAGCAAGACAAGAGGACACGGTCTTAAGTTGTGCCAGGGGAGGTTTAGGTTGGATATTAGAAAGAATCTCTTTACAGAGAGGGTGATCAGGCATTGGAATGGGCTGCCCAGGGAAGTAGTGGATTCTCCGTCCCTGGAGATATTTAAAAAGAGACTGGATGTGGCACTCAGTGCCATGGGCTGGTAACTGCAGCGGTAGTGGATCAAGGGTTGGACTTGATGATCTCTGAGGTCCCTTCCAACCCAGCCAATTCTATTATTCTATTCTATGATTCTATTCTATTCAAGATTTTCTAGTAATAGTCAAGATTTGAGAAAGAATAGTCCTTTCTTAGCAATATCCCATTATTCCAATAGTGATGGTCCAGAAACATAGCTGAACCTGTAGCCCTTTTAGCAAGATTTCAGAACGCCAAAGACCAAAAACCCTGGTGCAATAGGCAATTGCAAGCACAGGGTAAGAGAAAACAAACAAAATTCTCTGGTCTTCACTTTACTTGAAAGAAGACAGAGAACAAGAACAACAACTGGGGGTTGTAGCAATGCTAAAAAGACTTTTGTAGATTGCTATTGAAGTGTAGGATGCTTGGTGATTCATGCCTTCAAACAATTTACTCTGCAATTTGCAGCTTTTGGGCAGAAGAGTTATCAAAGGAAGAGGAATCAAACGAAATCCCATAGGAAAAAAAAAAAGTGTTAAGAACAACCAGCTTTCATCTCAACAGTTAGAACCACAACACAAGAGTAAGTTGGTTCAGAGATAACCATAGGGTAATAAAATTTAGCTACCTTACATCTGCTCTGCTGAGGGAAAAAGCATCAAATTAGATGCACTCTCTTACCTTGTATCAATTCAGGTGATCTTCCTGAATTGTTGGATGATTAACTCATCATGAGGTGTGCTCCTGCTGCTACAAGAAAATCTCTGTTCCTCTGGGTCCTCTTACCCAGCAGACTGGCCACCTTGGGTTTTTTCAGCTTATAACTTACATGAGTTTCAGTGTAAAGAGTCTTGTATTTATAGATCTTATGTTACATTTGCACTTCTTTCATGTGCTATTTTTATGACACTTTAAAAATAATTTCCTGTAAGTTCCCTGAAAAAGGTTCAAAAACCTTCCTTTAAAACAGTCCTTCAGAGTATTTTATTTCTCTAGGGCTGGTTCCTTGAACTCTTTGTTCCCAGCTCACATCTGGGACAAAAACACCAGGCAAAGCCTATTTAGATGCATGGCCCTCAGTTGGCTGCACTCTCTCTCATCTTTCTGATGTCTCTATATATTCTGTCTGATATCATCTCTTTGATGTTTGCAAAGCCTTCCAGTTGAATACCATAGTTCAAAAGTCACTAACAGTGGATAAGCTGAAGTCTAGATGGACTCTTCTCTCCTACTGTTGGGAGGTCTGATGTCTTCTGTAAAATAAATTTTCCTCACAACTTGTCATGATGAAACCCAAGCCTATGAATGAGTTCGACTTGTTTCCTGTTTCTGCAGGTGGAGATACACTGTCTCCAGGCTGGGCAGCCCCTTCTCTTTCTTAGGGAAATGGCAAGGAGCTGGCAAGCTGGTGTGCTGTTTAAAAAAAAACTCTGAGCTCATAACTTCTCACCAAGTAACAGGACAACATTGATACCAGTGACTCACTCTGGGTAAATCAGGACTGCAACTGGATTAAGGGAGGAGGGAGTATTTCCATCTGTTTTAGCTCTGTACTGCTCCTCCTACTGAAACAGCCTTCCCCCCCTGAAGGAACTGCTTTGTGCTCCATTCTGCCTTTTACTCCTGCTAGGAAGTTCCCAAAAGGACCCCTCTCACTCCCCAGGAACACCACCAGTCATAAAATAATCCCTACCCATTTGCTTTCCCTAACTGCTGGCACAAGGATGACTACAAACGCTGCCAAAGTTAACAAGCAGGCACACTAATCCCTCCTCTTGCTGAAGAGTCTTTCCAGACCTGCCTGAGTGTTCTGTTGGTGGCTGCACACAGGGCTGGGTTTGTATCAGGGCAATTCCTCACAAGCCTATCTGCAGGAGAACAGTGAGCAAACACCTAATCTGAAATGACTGAAGCACTCAAGGGCAGGGGATCAGCTCTGCTGTGTGGCTGGCTTTTCCATTCCCCATTTTTCATTCAAATGGTTTACTTTGGCTGGTTGTCTTTGGTAAACATCACACAACGCTGAAACCAGGAAATACCCTCAGCTAGACAAAGAAATGCTGATTATTAATAGATCTTCCTTCATTTTCCCAACGATTAGCCTCATGCAAGCCAGATCCTGCCACCCCGAGGGGAGCAAATCCTCCTTAGGGACTTGTCAGGAGTAAAGGACATCCCAGCACGGGAGGCAGCCAGGATGGGGAGCTTGCTGGGGGCCTGGTGGGACACTGCCAGCCTTGGCACTGCCTGCTGTGGCACTGCTGGCCTTGCACAGCCACCACCATGCCTGGCTGACCAAGATTTTGGAAATGGCTGAGCATGGGTCCCACCCCAGCTGCCCTCGAGGCACGGGGAGGTGAGAAGCTTATCAAAGCTTATCACTGTGCTGCAGAGGCTCCTCTGCCCAGTTTTGTTCTTCCAAGATCTATGCTTTCTGCTCCAGAGTTCAGCCAGGAGTTTTCCTGCCTCTCCCCCTTGCTTTTCCCTGTAACTTTTGGCATAAAAGAGAACAACTTTGTAGCTATAGCTGTGCTTTTAATGGTGTATTTGCTCTCTAATTAGATGGACCCCGACTGCATTTTAAAGAGGACATCAGATCTTGAAGGTGCTGAGGTTGCTGCAGGACTGGGGGCTTGCACCTATCCTTCCTTGCTATGTTCTCCCTCCTCCAGGGTGGAAAACCAGGAGACAGGACAGGCTGGAGACAAGAAGATCCCACAGCCACCCTGTCCCCACTGGTGGAGCAGCCAAGAGCTGAATTGCCACAAGCACATATATTTAATCCAGCTTGCATTTGATGAGCAGCAGGACAACAAGACTGCCCTTGCATGCAGAGGGGTTGTGTTAGTCTGGCTCTGGAAAGCTGTCATCATGTCCAAGAGGCTGTGGCAGGGGGAAATACCCAAGATGAGCTATCATAATTGCTCCTTTTCCTACAATAAGCAGGATACACACAGAAATCCATGGCAGGTATCTCATGCTTGCTCCTGTCCTGTAGCTGAGGGGTTTTTTTTGAACCTGAGGATATCCAAAATCTCTGTGAATGTTCCTACAACTGAGATACAGAAGAAGAGAAGGTGCCATTTTTTCCTCTCCTGAATGTTTACTGAAGAAGCCAGGAGATTAGGAACTGGATTCAGCCTTGCAGAAAAGGTGGGCAGAGAAGATAGGAGTGAGAGCTTAACCACTGAACGCAGGCAGGGATGGTCACCACTAGCTGTGCTGAGACATCCTGAGCATCCTCAGAAGCAGAGCCAGTGAGCCAACAGCAACTGTGGTATCAAAATCCCAAGGCCTCCAGATATGAGGTGCTAGCTGAATAGGGGACACCTGAGAGGTAAATACTCAACTCTTATGTCTAAAGGGGTAGTAGGATCCCAAATTCAGCCCAAGAGTCTCCCTCTGTTGTCACTGAGGTTAGACTTTGTCTAATCCTTCAAGCACATTAGAAATCTCTCTAAATGTGACCTACCAAAAGAAAGATGACTTTCTTTTTTCCTTTATTGCAGGAAATGGTCACATTGTCTAATGTGGCAGTAAAAAGACATTGTCTAATGAGTCAGCCTGAGTTTGAGAAGACACCTCTGCTGCAGATTTTGGAAGCAACACTGACCTCCAGTTTCTTGAATAGGCCTTCTGGAAACTTGGCTTCAGACCCTTTAGCTGGCGAATGCAGAGGAAGGGTGTCGTTATCAGATCCAGGGGTTTCTTAACCATGCTCTTTATTTCCATCTCTACTGCCAAAAATATGCTTTTCAACCAAGCTAAGTAGAAGGTTAGACTCCTTGAAACCAAACAGACATGCACGTAACAAACAAACCAGGCAAACAAAACAGAAGCCCGTGTCCTGGGAAGCCAAGTTTCAAGAAGATAAAAGGAGTCACGATGCACGCAGCAACATTCCCCTCTGATAGCAGGGGGTTTGGCTTGCAGAGCAGAGCAGTGAGGCACAGGAGAGAGACAGACTTTAGACCAGTGTTCAGTGTTTGTGGAAAGCAGAAGCAGCTGTTTTGCAGACAAACTAATAAAAGTCAGCATCTCACAGAAGAACAAGCTTTAGCTCAACTCTAAAAAAGTCTGGACTCCAAAAGATTTATTCCAGCTTGGGAGAAACAGCCTCTCTGCCCTCAGAATAAATTGTACAACCAAAAAACAGTTTTCAGAGTAAGCTGTGGGACTGAAAGACAGGTTTCTGAATCTGCAGGAGCTGGCACACAACATTTCCGCTTGCTCTTGAGGCAGCACTGCAGTTCCCATGGGTTCCATCACACTAGGCATTATAAGCACAACCTGAGAGATCACGTTGCAGCACAGAGCCAACTTGTACCAATTTAAGCCAGACATGCTATGGTCTGTCTTCTCCCTGCCTCTTTCTGGAAGTTAAACCAGAAACACACAAGCCAACAGATTGATCTGGACAGGAGGGGATGAGGACATATTCATCTCCTCATGGAGACCTGGGCAGCCCTGGAGGCTGCTTCTTCACATGAAACACGTCCTTACTAGGCTCTCTATCAGACCCCAAACTTCCCTTAGTCTCTGAAGTATTAAGGCAACACTGGGTCCACCGTAGTAGTAATTAAAACAAAACCCAGAGCAGCCATTAGGCTTTATTCACTGCAGGAATACATGGGGGAATTTGAAATCAGCAAGTCAGGCCCATTACTGTAAGGTTACATTTGGTCTGTCATCTATTAAAATGCATGGCTGCGTGTGCCTGGCAAGCACTTCATAGTTGTTCTTTTGATCTTCACAAAGATAAAACTGTAGTATTTTTGTAGGTATATGAGAACATTAGTTACCAGACTAGTTATAAACCACTTAACTTTTGAAACTGGTGCCATCTGTTTCCTATTTTTATTTATAGAACTCACTACTCAGTCACTTGAGGACTTGGGTCTAACAAAATCTCTGTATGAAATACCAGCACTGCTTTGGCCAAGACAGCTGAACTCAGCCTTGACAGGTCTGCAGATGGTGCTAGTCATGCAGACAAAGGACTGCTCAGACCAGAGGATACAAGGAAAAGTTGGACAGAAGGCCATCTAGGAGCCTTTTGCTTATCTCTCAGGATGAAGAGTTCTGCCCTTTTTAGGCTTCAGACCCCAGCAAACAGCCTATGACGTTCTTCCAATGAAAACCAAACCTGCAGCTTACCAAACTTCTGTCATGTAAGTAATTCTGGGGGAGGCACCAGTCTTATTGTACACTAAGAAAATTAATAAATAAGAGTTAACAGATATGTTATTTCTCACTTCAAGATTTTGAAGCATTTCTATAAGCCATTTTTTGGTCCTCAACAAATAGCATGGTAAATTTTATTCCTTTAACTTATAAATTATTAAAAACCTTTCAAGTGAACAGAGGCATTCCTTTCTTATAACAATCTCCTCATCAGTCAGGGAATGCACAGGGCATCTCTAAGAGGCCCAAAGGTATCTCTCCTTGAAGACATTGTGAGTCAAGTCAGTTGCTTCTTGCTGCAGGGTATTGACCTGGGTCATGAAGTTCTGCTGTTGCAAAACAACCTCATAACCTCGCCTGTGAACCTTGCTCAGAAGCCAGAAATACTTACAGACAGGAAAAATTTGTGTCACCATGAGCTCAGCCCCCACAGGCTGCTTACCCCCAGCATCTCCATCAGGTCTCTGTGTCCCAGGTTTCTGCTTGCTGTCAGGAGCACCCCACGAGCCATAGATGGCCCACGGCAGAGCCGTGACATTCAAGGCTGCAACCAAAAGCTTAAGCAAACCCTGCAAGTTAGGAGAGGAGGAGACCAACTGTGCTTGCTGTAGAGGTGGTGAAAGTGATAGCAAAGTGACAGAAGAAAGTTGCTCAGTGGCATTTGTACTCAACAGAGTGATGGCATGAGAAAATTGGACGACTGAGCCTTGATTCCACAGGAGATACCTATGGTCTGAGTTCTTGCAGCCCTGGAAATTGCATTACATGCCAAGGACATACAGATGGGAAAAACTCTGAGTACTCAGACATTTGGTGAATGTGTGAGCTGAGCTCAGCATTGGTGGTGTGAGCCAAAGGCACTCACAGTATGTGCCTGATGTCCTTCACCAAAAGAAAGGGGTGGTAGGTACCTAGTTAAAAAAATAGTAAGTGAAGGAGAAACACAACCTGTGATTAAGGAGAGGCTTTCATCAACAGAAGAAGGGCTGGCAGCTTTTCTGGTTAACAACTGCTTGCTGTCCACAGAAAGATTGATCAACCTGCAGACAGCTATGGAAAAAAGCAGACCAACACAAAAATCTTGATGAGCTCCAGAAACCATTTATGCCACAAACCATGGGTTGCGTGGCTGACAAGCACAGGGGGCAGCTGAGGTTTCAAGGCTGAAACCAGAAAGCATTTTCCATTCCCTCATATAGGACCACATACCCCATCCTGGGGGCACACAATGCTGTTATAAGCCAGGCTGGAGGAAGGGTGAAGCAGCCTGTGGACAAGCAGCTGGAGGGATGCTGCTGAGATGCCACTTCTCTCACACGAGCACCACTGAGAAGAAACCAATAAACTCCTGTGGCCACACCACCCCACAGGTCTGAGGTGAGTGGTGGGAAGGTTATGGCTTTTTATGCCATTTCTACAAGGGTCCCTTATCAGCTTCAACATCTGGTTTGCACTCCTCAGCATTTCCTATGTTGCCCTGCAAACCTTTCACCTAAGCAGGGCTGTGATGAGTGAACGAAGTGAAATATTTCTTTCCCTAAATCAGAACCAGCAATTGTAGCAGGTTCTCACAGGCTGTTGATGGCCACGCTGTGGCACCTCAAAGTTGTGTGAGCAGGAGGTTATTTTTAGCTTCCAGACAGCCTCCCCCCCCAAAGCACCCCCTGACCCCCTGCCTGGCAAAGGTGATGCACCCACCACATCGCTGTCCCTGAGAGCCACAGCGGGTCTGGCATGCAGGCACCCCCCACATCTGTGCTAATGAAGACGTGCAAAAGCATTAGATTCCCTTCTCAAACTGTACATTCAGTCAAAATTAAAACCAAATAAATGGCTCCCAGTAAAACTGAGCGTTTTGCCAGTGTGGTTGGAGACACAGGGTCTTGCAGAGCCTGTTGCCTCATGGGTATGGCAGCCATCCCCTAAACCAGGGGGGGATGGTCAGGGTATGGACCATCACCTTTTGGAATTCACTGCATGGGAGCTGGGCTTACTAGAGAGGATGGGAGGTTTTTGGTCACTCACAGAGGCAACATGCTCCTTCCGAGAGATGTATTTGCACACACTTGATTGAGAGCCAAGCCTGGCTGCTGGTGGCTTAGCTGTCAATGATTAAACAACTGGTTTATGCTAGATGAGGAGTTTATCCACACCAGCTAGAGCAGCTCATCTGGCAGTGGTGAGGGGTGAGGCCCCTCATTCCAGGCCAGCATGCTCACTGCTTGTGCAGGTTGCTGGCAAACACAACTCCACAGAGGTGCGTGGGGTTGCACAGAAACACCAAACCACCACCACCTCTGAGTAAGACTGTCAGAAACCCAAACAGCCAAGAGAGAAGCTCCCACACACAACCAAGGGGCACAACCAGAACTGGCCACCCTTCAGAGCAACACTGGAGTTAGAAAAGGTTTCAGAGCTTGTGCTGCTGCTGTTGTTGAAGAAAGCAGCAAATGAAATCCAGCAGAGGTCAGTGACAAAGCAAGCCACATGGTGTGCAACCCACAGGGGCAAAGGAGCATTTTTGTCAGGGAGGCACGGACAGACAACGTTTGCAGGAAAATCCACTCCAGAGAGAGAGGGAGGAGCAGTAATATTCAGCTTTCGGCAGCAGGGGAGTGCCTGTGTCCCTGCATTAGTGATGAGCTGCAGAAGCAGGTGTGAGCTCCCAGGACCTCAGCTGCAACACCACCTTATAGGGCTGGGAAAACAAATCCTCACCCTGCTCTGCTCTTGCCACTCACTCACAGATCACCCACTGCCTCCCACAGCTCCATGCCCCCAGCTGATGAAGCTGGATAGCATTGCTCCAGGGCAGCACTGGGAAACTGCCCCAGCCAGCACCAGGGATCTCCTTCTCCAGCTGGGTCACCCACCTCTGCCTATCTCCCACAGGCAGGGTGAATACTGTGATGCCATTGGGACAGAGGACAGCCACAGCACAGCAGTCCTGGAGAGAAAATGACCCTCAGCTCGCTTGATGGGGCTGCAGAAGAGGAGGCTTTAAGCCCTGCCCCGCAGAAGTGAAGAGGCAGACTGCACAGTGAGATGGGGCAGAGGTATCAAAGGTACAACTAAAATGTGCCCACGGTGATGGGAAGATGCTGCCAGGCACCTTTTCCACAAGTGCTGAAAGAAAAGCGAGCATGTGGAGAGGGTGAAAGAAGATGGTGGTGATTTAATGACTTAAGAAAAATAAACTACAGGTGTTCCCCAAGCCTGGAGGGGAAGAAGCAAATGCTGGAAAGCAACACCCAACCTACTAACAAAAAGACCATCCAAGTGCTTACCTGGCAGGATGGCGGTGCCAGCTCTGCAGGAACCTGTGGTGATGCTGCTGCTGATGCTACAGCTTCCAGGTGACACTGAGGCATCTCATAAGGCAGCGAAGCTGGGTGCTGGAACTGCGGGCACTGCCAGCCCCACTGCAAGTGGTGAGTACCTCCTCTGAAGCAGATTAAGATAGTAGAAGTGCTCTTTAATTAACTCATTTACCCTCTGGCAATCAGGTCTCAGATACCCTCAGAGCTTTCATGCTCACTGCTTCAAGCTCTTTGCCTTCAAGTGCCTGGGACTGTCCCACATGGCCAGGTTCAGCTGTAGGACAGACTCACCAGTTGCCACCCTGCTGTGACAAAGCCACATGAGCAAGCAACAACCATGGTCCCCAGGTGAGCCTGCCTGGAGGGGCTTGTACTGTTTGCTCCCCATGTGTTTTAAACCCCCAAACACAGTACTCACAGCTTGGTCTGGCCAATCTGGTGCTTTCAAGAAGTTCAAACCCAGCTTCTAGGCCAGACCAGTAGCAGCCAGGCTGCTGGGCAGCCCAAATTCCTCCCTGCAAATGCAAGCTCAGCAATGTACTACCCCACTTACCAAGAAACAGGGTCCCAGCTGAGCTCTGCCCTCTGCTACCAAGAAGCTGTGCTGGATGCTCCTCTTCCCTTAGCTCTCCAGCTAAATGCTGTCCGGGGCTTCCTGCAGCCTGGCAGAGCTATGGCACCTGAACACCCCTGCAGTAGATCCTGGCTTTGTCCAAATGCTGTCTCTCATAGTACCAATAAAGGTTCACAGAGTGTGCCAGAAATATTTCCTGGTTCCAGGATGGAAATTCTGGACAAACGAGGCAGGCCCAGCCACAACATCCTGCATGTTCTGTCCAAGGACAGTGACAACTTGGTATCCCCGCTTCCCAATACACATAAAACAAGCCATAAACCTGCTAGGAATCCAGGCCAGGGGTGGCTGTCACTTCTCTAAGGCCTCCTTTCAAAAAAAGCAATGAATATCCTAAGTTCATGTAGCATTTGAATTGAGACAGAAATCAACACTGAACAGTTCAAACTGCTCATAAGATTTCTCCCCCCCACTCCCATTACCAGCCCTACTAGTGAACTGTGCAAGGTATTTTGATTTTATTTTGGTATTGTTGTTTTTTCCCTTTACAATTTTAAGCATTTCCCAGGTTAACTGAGTAGTTATTTTGTTGATGTTCTCAATAACACAGTACCTGTTTCAGAGATCAGTGAAACTTGTGGTCCTTGCTGTAAGGTGTTCCTGGCACAAGACAAGAAACTAAGAATTATTAAGCCCATGACAATTGGATGTCTTTAGACTAACCTCTCCAGTTCCACTCCAGTAGAATTACAGTCGTTTCAGTAGAAAGAAATTTGTAGTGGAAGTATGAATTTCACCTTCCCCTTTACTGTAGGAGGAATTATTTCTAACTGAGCTCAAATCCACTTGCATTCAGTGGATTGCTAATTAAGCTACAGATGTCTCCTCATGGCAGCAATTATTCCTGGTAACCTTAATGAGCTTGCTACATTCCATAGTTATTGTTATGAAAAGTTGCACAAAATACTTTCCCTAATACTACAGAGCTCCTGGGGAAATTACTTCTTGATCTGCTCTGGTTTGATTAAACAGAATTCTTGTTTTCTTTCTCAGCAATATACTCCACGTAGTTTGTGGGTCATTGCCTTAGTCTTTTGCTAGAACTTTAACAACTGACCAACTTTTTCTACAGACGTTTTCTTATCCAAACATTTCTAACCTTTTTTTTTTTTTTTTTTTTTTGGTTTATTACATGGGTTTTTTTTTTTCCCCTCTCTTTTTGAGTGATCTCTGGAACATGCACAATAGTTACAAGAGGGACTCTGTGCCCATCAGAAATCTGAGGGGTTTCGTTGTTTCAGTTTGTTGCAGATGTAAGAAAAGCATCTCCTTACACTGGTACTTGAGGACAAGCTTCCCTTCAGTGCATGTAAAATACAAATCTCCTTAAAACAATTAACAGAAGGATCTGGGTAAGCACAGCTTTGCACATCCTCTCTTCTGTCCTGTGCCTTTGGACATCCAAATTTCAATGAACCCAACAAGCAACATTACCCAGGGAATAAAGAACTTAATTGCATGTCAAACCAAACGATTACTTTTTTCCTCTGTATTTATTGTGTGTGCACTCCCACTCCTCCTAAAGTCTCTTGCCATAGGTGCACAGAGAGCATGTCAGTGGTTACAACTCCTTCTCATGGCTCAGTACTGAATTCAGGAGCATCAAAATTCATATGAACATCCCTTCAAAATCACAAGCAATTATGATTAAACTCCGGAATCAACCAGAATCTCTCCTGGCATGACACATCATGGAAAGAAAGCAAAGACTCTGGGTTCTAGTTCCTAATCCCTAATTAGGTCATTATAATACTGTGGTCTTGAAAAAACACTGGGACAATCGTGTTTTCCTGATGTGGAAACCAAAGAAAGGCTTAGGAGCACCTTCTACATGAGCAGTTACAGCAGGCAAATGTGGCAGCTTTTGACTATCCCACCCAGTCACTGCCTCTTTCTGAGCTAACTCAAATGCACAAGAAAATGTAGCTGGCAGGGCAACTTTCAACAAAGCTTTCTTTGCAGCTTTCTGTTTATTTCCTGAAACAAACTTTTTGCAAAAATATGCAGTTTCTGGTGAA
This sequence comes from Florisuga fusca, assembly GCA_038090715.1. NCBI lineage: Eukaryota > Metazoa > Chordata > Aves > Apodiformes > Trochilidae > Florisuga > Florisuga fusca. The sequence goes on along the minus strand of JAAWXA010000025.1, from coordinate 10,026,808 downwards.
ACATTTCAAGACCCGAGATGGCATTTCTGGCTGAAACCAGCAAGTCAGAAGACCTGGTTCAATAGCTCAGCAATGTGGTGAGACTGGTAGGGCCAGAATTTAGGTCTGGGAGCTCAGACTGACAAGCAGCCCTGCATGCAGGCTTGTCAGCTATTTTGCAATGCCTTTCCTGCTCTGCCTTCACATAAAAACAAATGTTCAGGCTTTCACATTTAATTGTCAAAGTTCTTGTCTTCCAGTCAGTCCAAGTTCAAAGGGCAAGAGGAAAGAAATTGAAGTAGCAAAAATTAAGGAACTTGCTCAAGTTTACAGAATCCTCAAAACAGCAACTGGACTCTGGTGGCCTCTAGTTTGGCTTCCCATAAGGAGCAGGACTGCCATCCCTACCAGAGCAGGACATGAGCAGCTTCATTCATCCACTTCATTAACACCTCCAAGCAGAGACATCTGCCCTCCCCTCAGGGCAACCCCATTTCCTGCAGCCCTGTCTGCCAAGAGAAGTCACTCACGTTATCACTTGTTATTTTTGCATTTGCCATAATGCCTGCAGCCACCATTCTGGCCTTGGTTCTGCCATCTTTGTGGTTCCCCTTCAAGTAGCTGTACACGGCTGCTCCTGGATCCTCCTTTACTCTCTCGAGGCTTAAAAAGTCCCCTTGTCTGTGATATCTCTGAATCCAGGGGATGCCTTCCCATTTTTCTGCCATATAAGAGTGAATATGCCCACACTCTACCAAGCCAGAACAGAGGGCTCTACAGAAAGGTCAGCAGTGACAGCTTGCAGGGTGGAAAGATTCAGCCCCAAACTGGGTGGCAGCACTTCCATGGTTGCCTTTCCCACTACAAAGATTCAGTCTCATAACATGAACTAACACAATGCTGTTCTGTTTTGGAGAATGGTGTGAACTTTGCATTCAAAGGAATAATTGTTCCCATTCAAGTTGTGGCATTCTAAACAAGGGCAGTTAAATGCACTGAAAATGCTATTGCAACATGAAGGCTAAAAATGTAAACAGAAAATGTCAGGAGTCACTCACAAGAAAAGCTCCTGGAAGAAATGCCCACTCACCCACGCTGCACAAGCATAATCAAATCATCAAATGACAGCCTGCATTTTGAAGCCAGATAAACAAGCCACAATTCAGCCTTTTTTTCTGTTGCCAGGAGTTTACACCCACAAACAACTATGTCAGCACAAGAAGTGGCACCACTTGGAAAATCTCTGATCTGCATCAACAAGGAGGTCCCCAATGTTACTGTTTGGTACAGATGCAATTAATTACTGATGCATACCTAGGAGTGCCAAACCACTCCTAGCTTATACCAAAGAATGTAAACTTCAAAAGAAACATGTGCAGTACAGGTTCAGGGATGCTTTTAAGATCATAATACTGTCCTTATTCTTGGAAAAAAAAAAAGTTTTAAATTTATAGCCTTCACCTGACAATAGCAGCATCCTGAATAGGCTTTGCTTTTTAAAATGCACTGAATGCTCAGACTTCAGTAAAAAAATTTATTTTCAATATAAAAGTGCCAAAATATCCACCAACATTGTAATCTATTCAACAACCAGCTTAGTCTAGTAATCAAAATTGCAAGCATCTTTATTCACATTTTTTTAATCAAATTCCTTTCACACATTTCCACAGTAACCCGAGTCCCTCGAAAGTGGGAAATTTGCATTCCGATTGGCTGCTGTAGTCCATATGTCCAAGTTCATGTAGGCACGGAAGGGGTTAAACCTTGGGTAGTATTCCTGCTTACACATAACTGCCTGATTCTCCACATGGTTCGAGTGTTGGGTTGTGGCACTGACGGGGCAGCAGCTTTCATAAACATCACTCTGAGGTGCCCAGATGGAACCAAAAAGTCCAGACATGGGAGACAAGCTTCGGGTGCTCGAGAGGTAGGGCTGTAGGGCAAGATCAAATTTATCATGGGAAACTGCAAAACGGACCATTTGCCAGAGAAAGCATGGACATGCAGTACTAAATGGGAGGAAGCAGCATTTATGCAGAGAACTCAGGAAACACACAAGCAGAAAATTGTTGCACAATGGGTTTTTTTTTGTTACACAGAGCAATAAGGCTGCCGAAAACAGCAGAGAAGCATCAGTGTGTGTGTGCAAAGGCACTTTGCTACATGAAGCCATACAAGCTCCTCCCTGCATGGGATCAATATTACTGTAACAGGAACACAATATTCATCTCTGGTCAGTCCTTTAGGAAAAACAAGAAGAAATGGAAGACACGTGAGAAGCACCATGCATGTTTTGAGAGTTAGAAGAGAAGGACGCCTAAGAAATGACAAGGAAAAGGTTGAAGTATGTGTTGGTACTGAAAGACTTGGCAGTCTCCTGGGAGCAGAGAGGGATATTCAGTATAGAAAAGAGCATAATTGGGAGCAAGGGAATTTATTTAGAAAATTTCGAAAGCTTATAAAGAACCTCCTGGTGGGCAAGATGTGTTAGTCTGCGAGGAAGTCTCTCAGAGAAGGTCATAGAAGTCTTGGGACTTTTAAAACTGAATGAAACACTGAAATGTATTGTGGGAAAAAGCTCACAAGGGAAATTAACTGAATTATCTAATGTATTTTCCAATCTTTACCTTCTGTGTTTCCTGGCATTCCTGAATAAAATATGAAATAAAGTCCCATTTATTTTAGGAAACAGTCTTCTACCATTTTTGCTACTTTTCAACACAGCAGAACTTCAAATTTTGCAGTTGGAAGTATGTCTTGCTTTATTTGGTTAGTAGTATTCAAAATAATCCTACTGTAATTAAAAAAAAAAAAATCCTAAAATAGAAGATTATGAAACATGAACCGAAGAGAAGGTGGTAACAATTAAAGACCACCTTGAACTGAAGTCACTACATTGCACTACAGGATGACATAAACATGGTCTAGAGTGTAACAGGTCAAAGTCAGCATTCCAAAATCTGCACAAATCCAGTTTAAATCACTTGGATTTCCTAGAAAAAAAACCCTGTCAAAGTCACTGAGAGCAGCTGTCCATTCAGCTCTACAATTTCCAAATCTCTTTGGGTTTTGCTGTCAGCACTTTTTGTGTTTTAATCTCATCTGGAAAGGTTGATTTTGATAGGAAAAAGTCTCAGTAGGCTACGCAAGTCCAAAACGTTTTTCCACATGCGAGATGATTTTAGTCAATTTTCAGGCAAATGGCTCTCTCTTCAAATTTCACAGGCAAGGTTAAGCAACAACCTTGACCAACAACTGGGGAAAAAACCACGCTACCAGTGCCAGCATCAAACACATACATCAGGCTACTTAGAGGATTCACAAAGAACATGCGAGCAACAGTCAGGAGAAACACAGGAATGGAGAGAGAAGGCTTAGAGGAGACAGACGGAGGCAGCGCCTTGCAGGGACAACACTCACTGTGGAGTTGACATAACTGGTGGGCTCCCAGGTGGGTGGCATGCTGGGAGGTGCATTCCAGGTGGAGGGACAGTTCTGGTCAATGAAGGCTGTGTTCTGCACCGCTGCAGGACCCGGGAAGCCACTGGGATAGTTCATGTTTTCTGCCGTTCATAAAACCAGGGAGACAAAATAAGGATTTTGCAATATAAATGCTGCTAACATCTCTGTGGAGGAACACTACATCTCTGCAGGGCAAGCCAGGCTGGAACTGACCTATGCCTCCAAGAGCCTTCAGTGACTTCAGGAACCTTCAGGGAAGCACAGCAGCAAAGCCTAACCATTTTCTGTTAACAAGATTACCACGCTGTACTAGGGACTCACTAACAAATTGCTGTCAGGAGGATGGGATAAGGACTTGGCAATCTCTTTACTGGAAAACAGAGTCTTTATTAGCCACAGAATGTGCATGGCAGAGCCTACCCAGGCTTCGCTGCCAACATGCCTCAGCTCTAAGCACCCAAGGGATCACTGTGCTGCCTGTGATACTGTAGCCTGACCTTTAATTATTGCTTAGGTAATGCTAAAGAATGCTAGGTTGCTGCCAATGTGTTTTCTAAGCCAAGAAACTCTAGCCTGGAAAGGTAATTGGTCACAAGAGGCCTTCTGTTTCACACGCTGGAAGGCAGAAGCCTGCCAGAGGGGAAACAAAGAGAACTGTGCAAAAAGATTTGTGTAATACTGTGGTCACGAGCATTTCTCTCTATTCCCTCTCAAAGTCCTGTACACTGGCTTTTCATGCTTAAAAACTCCATCTGAAGACCAGTCTTCTCATTCACCACATGCAGACATTGTTTACAGCTACAGACCAGTGAGGTGGAAACCGGGAAGTCCACTTTAGCAATGAATGTCCAGATGTTTACAGACCAGCTCAACCTTTTATTCTACAAAAGGTGAGAGAAAAAAAAAAGCACTCTCAGTGATAATTCATAAGCTTTATTTAATCTTACCTTCTGGGAAAGCACCGTATTTGTTCATCTCTAGTGGACAATACATGTTGGAAAATTGGCTGTCACAAGCTGCATTCCAGTCAATGAAGCTGTCCCAGTGAAAAAAACAATAAAAATCTGCTGTCAGAAACAATTCACAGAACTTCTGAAAATTATTTAAAAGTACTTATTTAATGTAAAGCTGTTGGATGCAGAACAACTGTAAATGCTGAGGAGGCTTTTTGCATTCCACTTGCCAATTCTGTGAGCATCTGCTCTGTCCCACTAGATAAAACCAGTGATTCTCCCACTGAGCCTTTTACTCTGGGAAGGTGAACAAATTGTAATGACAGCTACCAGACTCCTGCAACACCCAAATGGGTTCAGCTTCTTCCTCTGTAAAAATAAAATAACTGTACTTCTTTCTCACAACCATGGCAATGGAATAGTTAAACAGTGAAATATTGTGATTTGAAACAGAAGAAAATGTAATGCATTCTCAACCATTTAAATGGAAATTTCTGCTTTCCCTACCACAAGTGCTAAAGTCCTGTTAACTAATGCTTTACACATTTAAATTAGATTTGTTTTGACTAAGTATTTTCAGAATTTCAAGGAGACTTTTTGAAAGTAATTCTTAAAGATATGTCAGAAGTGGAACAAGTCCTGATATGCAGAGAGCTTGAATAAGTCCAAGTCTGGACAAAACAAGCATATAGAAATTCCAGATCAAGCAGTTCTAATTCAGCTTTACGATTCAGGCAAGGAGTTATCCTAAGTTATCACTGCTATATGTGAATAAATGACTACATCAATTTTCATATATGAAGTCTAAACTGAGATGGGTGCATAAAAGCAAAGTAGCATAATACAGAATCTGTCTCAAATCAGGATGTATTTCATCTGACTTAAGAGCTGGACAGACCACTGGCCATTGCTCCCAATCATTATGGCTGCAGTCTGTTGACACAACAGTTAGAACTGAGGTTAGCAAGCTGGTTGGAATCACAAGACCATCAGTTGGGGATTTCTACATTACCACTCTGTCATTTCAGATGACAAGATATGCCCTGAAGAACTGGCTGCATTTCACTGCTATGCGGTGGCAAAGTACTACTTCTCACTGGTTTGTGGTGTATCTTTCATTACTAAAATTTGTTGTGTGGCAAGTCTGAAGTACCAGAACTACTCAAGCTCATTACTACAGGAAGACTGACCCAAATCTACACAGAGTCTCACACAGACCAACTTTTATCCTCACATCACCTTCAAACTGGACTATTTCCCTTTACTTAACAACATCTGCTTGTGCCATTTAACCTGAGTACCCATTGTATAATCCACCCCATGATACACAGAGGCTATGTATTTAGCAAGCAGAATACAAACCTAAAAGCTAGGCCCTCTGCCTGGTCATGCAAAAGAAATGGAGGAAATAAAAAAGATTTCCAAAAAGTATTTAATGACAATTGAAAAAAGCTCTGGAGTATCTACATACGGGCAGGAACACCACTGAAATTGTCTTAGCAAAAGTAATCATGATATACTGATGACAAGCAAAACCAGCTAGAGCTAAGATTGAAGTGACAGCAAGAATTTTACTTTAATTATTAACTTAAATACTTAAAATCAATTTAAAAATATAAGACAAGAAGTAGTACTCTGCATCACATTAACCTGAACAGAGCATTATCCATACTCTTTACATAAAACGTAACTTGCCTGTTGTGGACAGAAGGGGTTTCTTGGATCATGCATGGTATATTATTCTCAAGGTTGTAGTTTAAACTGTTTGTCAAGCAGACTGGCGGGGCAGCCCACAAGTCTCCTGTTGGGTAAAGACCTAGAAAGGGAAAAGGGAATGAAATGCAGAACAAGAAGGAGGCTCCACAAGCTCTGAATATCATGACACTTAATTCTCAGATCTACAATAAAGACTGTATGCTCAGTAAGAAGTCTAGACTATACTAACCAATCTATTTTTATATTCTTTTGTGATTGTTACAGTACAGAATGTCCATCTTTAAACAAATCTCAAAATATATAAAAAGACTTAAAATTGAGAGGCTGAAATTCAACAATAAGGGCAAGACACTCCTACAGAGAGTCCTTAAGTCATCAGCCATCAGCTGCACCCTTCCTCACAGCAGGACAGATGGCAGGGATGCAATGACTACCAGCCTCTCCCTCACCCCCACCATCAGTCAGTAATCATCTCTCATTTTCAACTGAACAAATGCATCAGGAACAGGACTGGGATTTTGACAGACTACAGCCATGCACAACCAAACAACATGCTCACTTTTTATGGCTGTATTTAGCCCTTAAGGGTTAGTGCCAATTGTGCTGCTCCCTGTGGACTGAGTGTCCTGACTACCTACAAGTATTTGGTTCCTATCAATTCTATGAGAACAGGGAGCTGGACCAAGGGCAAAATCCAATTCAGGCATCTCTGTAAGACAAGAGCTGCAAAGCTAGGTCTGTTTCACATGACAGATATGATAAATACTGCTACTGTGGAAAAAGCTCAATCAGGATTTGTATCCTACCAGCCACAGGTTAACCCTGCAATAGAAAGGACAACCTCACCATGTAAGCCTGTTGCCTTTATGAAAACCACTCAGAAACTTAATGAGATATTAAACTTCCCTGAGATATAAAATGAAAATTCAAGAGTTTCATAAGCTTAACCCAACCTCATTCATTACTGCTTTCAAAGAGAGCAAACCCCAGCTGTGGAAATTTAGAGAAAAATGGTCATGTTTCATTTGATGCCAAGTGTCATTTTAACACAGAAACCAAGTTCTTGATCTTCCAATCACACTAATTTTCTACATAAATCTGTGCAAAGCAAAGGGATGAAAAAACAAATAATACCTAAAACATGAGTCAAAAGCTAAATGCTGTCTTCACACAGAGAAAACGCAGCAAAATAGGTCAAGGTTATAAACTTTGATTTGGTAGCTTTGCTCTTACCTTGTTTAGAAGTAAAGTTCTAATAACATAACTATCAAGTTGGTGTATGCAAGTGCTATTAGCAACATCACTGAAACTGCTTGACAAAGTGTGCAAAAGAATTGCTTCAGTTCTTAACTGACCTTTATTTTTGTCTGGATCTGCAGCTAAGTCACTGAAATTGGGACATAATGTTTCAGGATATTGAGGGATGCTGTTCATGTCTCTGCTGAATGAAAAGCAAATTTAATTTATTAAGTCTAAGCACTGTTATGTTTCATAATCCAAAGTATTTCAAAGGAAATATACAGTGATGTAAAAAAACCCCAAAACCCAAACATTGTAATGAACATCATGGTTGCAGTTGTTTTACCACTTTCTTCACTGATCTTGTTTTCAATTACCCCTATGCAATTCTTTGAACAGCATTTTTCCCAATTAAGAGCCAGCTACTTATTACACATGCAAAATTAATAAAATTAATACATCCTTATTACCGTACTTTGATAATCCAAGTATCAAGCTATTGCAAATTAATTCCAAAGCCCTTCTTTAAAACTGGGTAACAATCTATAGTGCATGAAGGTAACTAGGATCTCTTATAATGTTTTAATCCTCCCAACAACTTTGAGGCAAGTTTACTTTTCTGTGCATGAAGATACATAGGCACATGTGAACACCATTTTTAAATTAATAAAATCCCATCAAAGAAATTAGTATGCATGGAAAGGAAATATTTTCAAGCACCAGAAACCCAGAAGAAAAAGATTAAATTATTTCTGCTAGGAAGAACAGAGGCATGAATGAGAAGTGAAGTGAGGACTCACAGTAATAAAAATTGTAGATGCTATCTCTACTACAGGAAAGAGGTAGAAAGGAATGTGTGTGGGGGGGGGAAATCAATTTTCATGCTGTATGTCCTAGGAGAACACTATTCATTATTACCATTAAAAGAATAACATCAACTTGAAAGTCTCACTCCCACCATTTAAAAAAAACAAAACAAAAAACCACCACATTATTAGTTTAAGTTAACTGAATCCTAATTGAAATGTAGTAAGTTGCTACAGTCTGAAATAAATGAGAGGGAGGAAAAAAGGAAATTGTTTCTCCCCCCAGTTTTATTTTACATTTGGAAGTGTTTATTTTGTTTCCTCAGTATAATCCATTGTGAGTATGTGTTTTCCCCAACTGAAGAAGATTCTTCTTCCAAGCAGGAAGTACAATTATGTGATAACAAAAAATGCCAAGAGAACAGGCAGGTGTAATTTATCAAAATGAGACAAGATTTCAAGTTGGTGGTGTTTCTTTAATGTCTTACAGGTGTAGATTCAAATTTTTTACCTGGTATTGCAGATGTTATGAGACAGATTTAAAGTGATAGGAGTTTCAGATGGGAAATCATTTTGTGAAATATTCTCTCCTAAAGAAAAGAATGACTGTGAAAATCAAAGATCCTAAAAAAGAAGTATGCACAGAATATACATACATACACACAGACACATTAATAGTGTTAACCAAGTCTTCTCTCAGACTGGAGTACCACTAACTGTATGTAGCTACCTACTTCCACATGGCATTAAATGTATTTCATAACTTAGAAGTGATTACCATATTCTTGATGGAGAGGTTCTTTGTTACTACTAAATTTATTTTAAATTTGCAATTTCTTCTTTTCTTTTTTGTTTTTTTTAAGAGGCATTACAATTTGAACAAACAGGTAAATCACATGCACCCAATAAACCATCTATTATATCACAGGTTGAGATGCTTCACATACTATATATCTTTTGGTAGTATGAAGTTTTATACATACAAACAAATATATTTGATGCAGGATTTTAAATTATTCTAAACAGCTTTTTTCAGTTACTCAAAGCTGGTTTTACTTGTGTCACTTCAGCACTTTCTTTAAAATACATCAATCTGGATAGTGGTGGGGGGCTGGGTTTAGGCTTTCAACTCTTTTACTGCTATTTAGGCATTCAAAAAAACTGCAGCAATGACCCACAGTTCCCATTTCTCATATAGTCAAGGAGCTCAGGTCCCCAGGCTACTTCAGCCTTGAACACTGCCATTCAGCCCCACCATCCTAAGATTTTACCTACTTTCCCTCCTTATTTGTGCACTTTTAAAACTAGTTGATAAAAAGGCTGCATTTTTACTAGAATATCTAATAATATTTTATTAGACTAGTGTGATGTGCATGAATTCAAACAAAGAAATTGCTTTGACTCGTGACCCTCAGTTCTTTCATCTTTTTGTGAAAACTAACTGTGCAGCTTTCTCAGAGCAGTCTGACAATTTCTCTGTAGTTTGACAGCTCATCTCCATCTCCACAAAACTTCCAGTAGTTTTATTTTAAGTACCAAGTTGTTAAAATCTTTCCTTGTATTTCTGAGAGATGCTGTCACTTATAAAAGGTATGTTATGTGCTCCATGCCGTGGTACCCCTTTTCTATTCAGAAAAAAGGCTGAAACTCTGCCCACTACACATCAGAGGTGATATTTGAAGAACTTACTGGATGGAAGAAAATGCCTGGCAGTAATCATGGGCTTTTTATCTCCATCAGAACTGCTGGTACTGCTCCAGCTACCCCAGCTCCCACGACTGGCACGAACGCTTCCTGACGAACTTCCACAGTCTGAGCTTGAATCAGAACAAAACTTCTCCAAACACTTCTTTTTGGATCGTTGGTAAAAGCTTTCTAGAGAAGTTGAAAAAACAAAACAACACAAAACATTAAAGAAACATTCAGAGAAAAGTCATCCAAAGCATGAATTTACACAGATTCTCTGAATTTTCTTGACCACACGACAGAAAATAATATTTACTGGTAGCCTTCAAAATGAATGTGCCAGCCCCTAATCTGAGTTTATGACTTAAACAACATCCTCAGTTCAATGAATGCAAGCCAGAGTACAGTGTAGTTAGAGACAATGATTGTTTAAAACAGGAAGCCCATATTGTTCTTTGAAATCTACAGTTGATATATTAAACATATCCTGGATGTAGGAACATGTGTACTAAAAGTAATGACAAATGTTGCAAGTAATGAATTCATAAATGATAGATTCTCCTTTCTGAGTAACTCAGAGAAGCAAAGGACAATCCTATAAACATTGATACCTTTTTCAGCCCTCCTCTTCCCAAAAGCCAGGCAGAACAGCTGATTAAAACCCAGTGGGAAAGGCAGGAAGCAGGTACCCAAGCTAGTGGTGGTTTGGAAAACCAGCTTGCCTATTGCAGAGGTGGCCTTTGCAAAACAGCTGCTTTGCTTAACACTGGTTTTAATTTGACACAAGCAGACTGCCAGTCCTTCACCTGGGACTGACAGATTATGGCTTTGAAACAGGTTCATTTTCTGATTTGCACCACCAACCAACCCCACTGAGAAAGCATGCAGAGCCCCTCAGAAGTGAGCAGGTATTATTACAAGCACTTTATCATGCCAGTTCTGCTGTCTTAGTGTCACCAAAAAAAAAAAGAAAGAAAGGAAAAAAAAAAAAGTAGGAAAAAAAATGAAGAAAGAAAAAAAAAGAAAGAAGAGGAAGCAAAAGTCTTTCAAGGAAGGAATACAGCTCTACAGCTACAAAAACAGAATTAAATTTCTTCTACCATTTTAAGACAATTAAGATTGCATACCTGTTTCTCCCTGTATAGACAAGCTCCCAGCTTTTTGCTCTGCTTTACAATTTTCCCCGTTACCCTGAGGACACCAGGCTCTTAATCCAATATTCGTTCTCAGATCCGGCCTTTCAAATTCACTGCACATATGCTTCAACTCGCTCTGCTCAGGGACCCTAATACAACCACACCCAAAGAAATGTTGCATTTTACATTTCAGCTGCATTTCAACTTTTCAGGCATTAGACACTGCAAATCACAGGGCCACTGAGGTGGGATGGGGGACAAGGAAGAGGTTCAGTCGTCTTTTTCCCCAACTTTACAGAAACCTAAAAAAACCCTTCCCAAAGTGCAATAACTCATCACACAGACTGCTGCTTCTCAGGTGGAGAAGCAAAATGATGTGTATATGTCTAACTCCATTATCTAATGCACTTGCAGAAGGCCAGTGGCTCTTCTAGTGAGAAGAACAGTCTGCACTGCACAAAGATCTAGACAGAAAAAAGGGTCTCTGCATCTATTTCCCTGGCACAGAGTTATAACTAGAATAAAACCATCACCTGAAGTAATCTTTAGTTTTTGCTAGTAAAACTGAAATATCTGGATCCAATATTGTCATCAGAGAGTATTAAAGGAAGCTGTCACATTTCTACAGGAAGGAAATGGTTACATCTTAATTCAGAAAGTCACAACTGCTGAATCAGTTCAAGGAACAGAAACCAAGTTTCAATTACTTAATTTCCATTTTTTTAACCTTCCGACCCAAAAAGGTGTGCATCCTGCAAAGAAATGCTGACTTCCCACACAAGGAATAGTAATTTGTTTATAATGAGTTGTAACAGTCCCTTCAGATTTACAGTCTCCCTGTTAAGTCCACTGACCTCAATAGTATTTTTAACACAATCTGAATAACTTAGATTTTAAAACTATGAAAAAATAATTGAGAGCAGTTTACAGCTGACTTTAGAAATGCATTTCAAAAAAAAAATTCAGGGGGAGAAAACCCTCTTAACTTCCCAAGGTGCTCTCAGTAGCTCTCAGTTAATCTTTTTTATCATTACAGAAAAAATAGAAGCTGCTGTCACTTCACATATTTCACTTCCTCTTTCAAAACTTCTCCTGAAGGTAGAATAATTTCAACAATCTTGTTTTCCTTTTTTCACTGAAGAGAATACATGACTGGATTTTATCCACACAGTACCCAGTGGAAAGGAAGCTAATCATGCAGGCTTCAGACACCAAATTCCAGGCAGTAACAGAGATTCACCACTGGTATGCAGAATGGAGTGTGTCTACATACGTGCAGATTTACAAATAGAACAAAAAAGTTGTGGTGTTTTGTTTTGTTTGTGATACTTAGTATTGCACATTCTTAAAAATAAAGGCTCAGTACAGGATTAAAGTGTGTTTACTTAAATAGATAAAGCAATCCTGCCTAATGTACTATGCAAAATCTGTGGAAACAGTACAGCAGCTCTGGCTTTCTTCAAGATTTAGTGAGACAATACATACCTTGTAGATATATTAACGTTCTTCTTCTTATTTTTCCTAGATGTTCTATTTCTATTCCAATTCATAGTTGGTACATTTCCTTCCTTCTTCTCCTGAGGTTTCTTCTTCCTATATGCATCTTCTTGCTAAAGGTAAGAATATGAGCTGAGACAACACATACATTATAAAATGAAGTTACCTTAGTAGATGAAGTCCATTGGTTTTTTCTAGCTTACTTTCTCTGGACAAAACTACACGACCCAAATGCATAGTTACTTTATGATTTAGTGCCTTTTCACAGCACATCCTCTTTCCAGCACCATCAATTTGACCAGCCTTTCCAAGATTGTCCTTCAAGACATCAACAGATGAAAGAAGGAGAAATTTTTGAATTCCCAGTGTTAGCATTTTCCCTCTCAAAACATCTAGCTCTGACTTCGAGGGAAATAAAAAAATTGGGGGAGAAAAAGGAAAGCAGTCAATAACATTCCCAATGTGCCAAAACCAAAAAAACATCTGCCGGATTTATGATCGGTTTGTGTGCATGTTTAGCAGCAATAAATCCTCCCTTTCCTCAGCAACTGGGGGGTGGGGAACACATTCATTTGAATTACAGCTGAGGAAATTATGGACTAACTTAACCAATAAATAATAATAATAAAATTTTAAGATGCAAGAAACAAACCGAGCACATACAGAAAGAAGTTTGTAACAAGAGTTCCCCAAACAAGAGCAGACCCTGTCTTTTATGATACATATTCCTTAAGCTTGGTAAGCAATTCCTCCTTACACCTTCTTGCCAAGATTCCCATCCAGTAGACAAGACACAAACAAAATCCAAATTCTATTACCTGATTAAGTCCTTTAAGTGTTTTACACTGCCTGCAACAACAGATACAGTCTGCTGTGTTTATTGTGCTCAGAAACCAGGGATGAAAAATGATTCTTCCCAGCAGCTTCCCAATCCATTACGAGGTTTCTGCCTGCTGTATCCTCAATCTACCTATGTACTTCCTCATTCATCTGATTTACACTGTTTCAGATCTGTGACTGTATGTATTAGTCCCTAAATTCAAATATATACCCATGTCTGTGTGTAAACATCAAAAAGATCACCTCAAATTTGAAAAGAGGAAAAGATCACAATACAAACCTCAGAAGAAGTAACCTCCTCTTTTGCACAGCATGGAGTCTCTTCCTTAGGTCCTTTATTTATCTTTTTCTCTGTGGAGGGCTTTAGGTTGATCTGCTTCTTTAAAGTCTCACAGTTTTCTGTTTCATTCCTGAGAGGCACTTGCTGGCTATTCCCTACAATTAAAAATAGTAACATCAGTTTGACTGCAGAGAGGATGGGCTCCCACTCATAACCACAATACCTTCTACCTTTCTTTAAAAACAGACTTGTGCTGCTTTCCAAAACACAAGAAGACTAACTTCTAGGATGATAATGCCAAAAAATTCAAAATCAAAAGCTAATGCTGTATAAAACCTCCCACAGCAGTTGCAGAAAGTAACTCTGTATTGATTCGTACTTATGAGCACACCACTCCAATGCATGAGCACACATGTATACATCTCCCAAATCTTGCTCATCTCCATCTGAATTTGAGCTACAGAGGTCCCAGCCATTGGTCTGTAAGGCAGAATCTGAAGCCAGAGAATATTTGGCTTAAAAAAAAAATAAAAAAGGAAGAACCCCACAAGCTGGGTGGGGAGGAGGCTTCTCAAAAATGGGTAGATCAAAAAAAGCACAGCCTCTATTTGGAGCTTTACATCTCTAAAGTGCTCTCTGCATTCACCACGAAGACAAAGGAAATCACCCTTTCTTCAGGATGGGCTGTGCATTATAAATTCATTTATCTGAGAGGCTTGTGAGGAAGAATTATTATTCTTGAGTAAAAAAGCCAATAGATGAAGAAAACAAAAGGAAGCCTGCCTCAACAACGAGCTGAGTTGCCCAGTTGAGTCACAGTCCTTCACCTGGACCATGACAATGCTGGACAGGACAGATCAGCTCTGACCAGTTCCAGGTATCTCAGATACCATGCTTCCACCATCATCTGCTACCAAGACTCTCATCTGCTTTGCATGGGAGAAGTCATTGCCTACCATTGTGAACTGGTCTTCTCAAACAGGAAAGACACACCCAAACATTTTTGCAGTTTCCTGCCTAACAACCAACTACATCTTAGCTCCAAGTTAGCCACTCTCTCCTCTTTGAACCAGCCAGTCATGAAGACTGCAGAAGCAGCCCATGTGAATGAAACATCAAGGGGAGGCACCAGGTGGGGGAGGCTGCCAGAACTCTAAAATACTTCCAGTTGTTCTCCAGCATAAAAACATTCAGGTACCTGAAGTCTTGAAGACTCCCTGACTGCAGAAAAATAGGCCTGTAACTACAATCAAGATACAGACTTTGCAAGAGGGCACTTTTCAGACTTCATTTATCCTACAAAAGTTCCTGAAATGCAGAAATACTCCCATCCCTGAGAGTGCAGAAAAACACAGCTGCTAATAGACAGCATGGCAGAGGACCTGGAGTTCTTTACCCCTGAATAAAAAGTTACTGTCAGCACTCCTGAAACACTCTCTCAAGGTGGAAGTTTTGCCAATGAAGATAAGTTCAGTAACTCCTCACTGGTTTCTGTATAGCTGTGATTTCCACAGCCTGTACTCAGAGTTACTTTCCTGTGCACATAAATACAGTTAAGACATAATTACTGATTATTTTTTCCCCCAGCTGACTTCCTGATTCAAAGCAAAGAATGAAGAACACTCTGCGGTCTAGGAGCACATGAAGAATTTCCAAGTCCTTTGTAAATATGAGTGAAATCATTGTTGCCTACCCCTGACACAACACATGTGGACCTGCTCTGTCTCACAGGTAACAACACAATGGGAAGCAACTGGCCCAGGATAACAACCACACAGGACAGCAGGGCCTGAAATCCCTCAGTGATGCCTCATTCATTAACTGCCAGAGCTTCAGCAAGTGCCAGTCTTCAGCATTCAACTACTTTGCCAAATACCTAGAAGTAAAGCAGTTTACAGAGGCCACATTCTCCCTGCCCTGCTCTTGGGCTGCTGCTCTTCAAATTCTCAGTGGTAAAGTTAAGACTTTCCAGACAGCTTAACTCCATGACTAAAAAAATCAAGACAAAACATATAGCTATGCAGTTACTAAGAGAAATGTTGATCTGCAGATTCCTACAAAATAGTTTCCCAATACTCTACTGTCAGCTTTTGTTGTCTTAGGTGGTTTTATCAAAGGAGTTCTGAATACCCAGCACTGAATGTGCTTGCTTGTTGACTAAAAATCCAACACCAGACTTCCAGTGGATCTGAAAACTGCAAACTGGGATGCTTTGAATATTTTACAAGGGCAATTTGTGTTTTATATGCAATTCTATTACATCAGTTATTTTAACCATTAAAATGCTACAGCACAAGCTTCAACTCTGTCAACCAAGGTAAATCTATGATTTATGAAACAACTTTTCATGCAAGCTGCTTCCTTAGGAATATAGTGAACATATAAAGAAATACCACAACTCCTTGGCCCATGCAAAATCCTCATCACAGTGATCTGAACAGAAGATTTCACCCAATAATTTCAACTGACAGAAACTGAAAAAAATTACCACTATTTTTCCTAGAAATTTCTTGCAGTTCTGGCTGTTGTTGAGGTGAATTTCTGGACAAGTGACTTTCAGGTAGCTTCTTGGACATCTTCACAGGACAGAACTCCTGTTCTTTGAGCTCAATTAGATTTTCTGAAGTTTTAAGGTTAGTTTCCTTAGGAAACATACATGTTTGAAGATCTTCCTTCAGATCACACTCTGAAGAAGTAGTTTTAATGAGAACTGTATTTTTCAGTGCACTTTCTTCTTTACCCAGAAAGTTTTCTGGAAGAGTTAAATTCTTGTTAACATTTATGCCATTTGCATATTTTAGAGTTACCCAGTTCTCACTGACAACATCAGTGCAAATGTCCTCTTTTGGTGCTGAGATTTGGTTCTCTGCAATCTGATTCTGCTTCTCCTCAGAAGCTGCAATGGCACTGCCAGCTGCTGTGTTTGGTTTCTGCTTACTGTAGTAAACTGAACATTTGTGTTTCTTCTGAGAGTGGCTGTAGGTTGCAGGACTTCTCTTTGCTGCATTCTGACTTCGGCTGGAAGAAGCTCCGACAGACAGGAAGCCCTTCCCTTTACCTTTATCTGAGGAACTGTAAGAATCCATAAATGTCTTGCAGCTTCCCCTGGAGAAAAAAAAATTATTTTTATCTATGAAGCTATTGTGTTTTATGAGGTATTTCTGTAAGAAAAGGGGGGGCATATTCACATGCCAGCTAAGCACATTCTGATTTCAGTGGGAGTTGAGCAAGTCTAAGTATGTGCTCAGACTTCAAACATATTAAAATGCTTCAATAAGTGCCTACATGACCACCCAAGAGGGTTAGATTTGAGGACCAATCCTGTTCTTTCCATGGCTCCCACGCATGGTGCAACCTTTACTTCCATCCAATAATTTTTACCCTCAAAATATAAAATATTAATAAACCCTTGAATTCTTCCATATCTGTTCTGTGGAGATAAATATACACCACAATACTGAAAGCTCTCTGAAAGAGGCTGCCTGAAATACTCCTCTAAAGCAGCTCACAGCAATATCAAACTGGAAACATAAAGCATTACTCCATGATAAACAGAGCACAAAAAAGAAATTCAGAAGAAGAAACAAGTATTTTACTTGTAGGAATCAGAGCTGATTACGTCAACAGTGTTGCTGTTCTGCTGCAGTGAAGGACTTGGATTTGGCCTCTGTCTTGGTTTCATGAACTCTGCTAGAATATACTGAGCTTGCTGGAAGGCTATCAGAATCACTCCAAGTAGGGACAAACTGCCAAAGGAAACAACAGATAGCAGTGTCTTCAATTTTCAGGTGTATTTAGGAAAAGAGTTTAAAAAGTTTCTAACAAGATATACTTCTCAAATATTTTGTTAGTAAATTCTAGAATGAGACAACAGATGAGAAAACTCAAAATACAGTTTAAGATAAATAATAATGCTAACAGTCTTTTCACTTTTTCCTTATAGCCCTTGCTAATTATTCTCTCAATTAAGTAACTCAGCCACAAGCTTTACAAAGAAACTAATCCAACAAACAAAAAAATCCAAGGATTCTTCACCTAGGAAGATCAACTAGCTTGAAGATAATTAGGAGCAAGTCTCACTACAACACAATGGCAGTGTATTCCAGTATGAGAACTATTAGTATGAGTCTTCTGAGTATCTTCAGTTCATTCATGACGGTTCTGTCATTATTTTTGGATTTAATATAGTCTCTTTCTTTTCCTAGAGAAAATGCTAGCATAATATGGGCTACAAATGTCACCATACTTCTGAACTAAAAATGGAGCTGCAATATATCCTCTCTTTCTCTCTGGTGTATTAATTGCATTAAGTATAAGTCACTCAGAACAAAAATCTTTGTAATTTATCAAACCACCTTCCCATTATAACTTTTTTCAGCAGGAAAACAGAAATTCCTGATTTTTTAGATCCCTGTAGTCCCTTCCTGTCGCACCAGCTACTGTATCACACCTAAGCTGTCAGAGCCAGCTGGCAGGACATTCAGGAGAGAGACAAAGTAGAGAATTAGGTGCTATCACCACTGAAAATCTAACACAAGGCAAAAGTGTTTGCTGATCTACCATTGGTGGGTATATTTCAAACTGGTGCAGAGGCACTGAAAGCATTACCTAACGAAGAGGACAGTGAGTCTCCAGAAAGACTCTTCCCAGCTTGGTCCTGGCACCACATCTGCACACAGTGGTAAAAGGTGGTGAGGAAGAGTCACGTTGAGAGTGAAGTGAAACTCCAAATCAGCAGCAGTCACCAGTGTGAGATCCCGGATTACCCAGGAAGATGTGAAGTCAGGAGTGAATCTGTCAGGAAAAACAGACACAGCTCATCCTGTTTCAGCTGTATCAGTTCCCCACTGTTGAGCAGAATTTCATTTTCTCAAGTCATACTGATACCAAAAAGACAACCTAGCTTCTGATTTAATATGAAAAAAAGACAATGAATTAAGTGACCACTGTCTGCTTAGACTACACAGATGACATTAGCTCCCAACAGAGTCAAGACTCCTTTAAGCAGTAAAGTATGTGTTTTTATTGGGACTCTTCACAATACTGACATTCCTGTGACTTGTTTTCCCTTTCTTAAGGAGGTGCCAAAACCACTCTTTACCAAAAACAATCAAGTGTATAGGGAGCTTTACTGCAGGAAGGGCCAGGTATTAAGGTAAGTCTACAACAAGGCTGGAAATATATGGAAAGCAGAAGAAAACACCAGATTTGTCTCCTTCCACTTCTCCTTCTGTGACCCATACCCATTACTCAACTGCCATGGGTACTGCTGGAAGTTAGGAATTTCCAATCATATGAAACAACAGTTACTGTATTATAGCAATATTCACCCTACTTATGTTTAAATCATGATTTTCACTCAGTAGGATTTTAAAAAGAATCAGTTTTAGGCTCTGTTCAACGTTAGGAAAACATGGCTGGACTGTGGTCAGACTACTTGGAACAAGTTAGAAAGTAACAGACTTTTAAAAAGCCAGTGGCAAAGCATTTCTTACTCTTCTATTGTGACAAATCTTTTGCTTTATTACTTCATAATGCATTGATAAAAGCATTTAGGCTGTTTTAAGAACAATGAAGTCTCATAAAGAAACTTTTTTATATTATCAATTCATTATTATTACCCGTACTGAAAAGGGAAAATGCTTATGAAATTCATAGTTAAAGCTCACCAAATTTTGTGTGAGGGTGTGCTAGCTATTGGAGTGTCTGTTACTGAAATAAATTATTTCAAATTTCCACTTAAGTTAATTTGCCACCAAATTTGTCAGTGCTTACACTATGCTGATCTCTCGTGATGAGTTCTGAGCCAGGAAAAATTCCTGACAGTCTAACACTTCAAATCCATATCCTTGGCAACTGTAACCATTGATTTTCATTGATGAAATTGTTATAGGAAGAGGCCCAATATTCTCTACTTTGAAGTTCTTCGTAATGGATAGAATTTGCTTGCTGTCTTTCAGTTCTTAAAGAAAGAAAAAAAAAGAGCAAATTATTTTACAGCCCTTAAAAGTTATTTTCTTATGTTTACAAAGAAACTGCTATTTTTACTTTAATGAAAAATTCAGAATTTATCAACATTTTAATACAGATTGTTTTGCAGTAGTGTATTTCTAGAATTTGTATCTATTGTCAGTGCTTTGAGAAAATATAATCTACAGTTCTCATGACCAAGCTCAATTACTGATGTGGTACTTAATGTGCCATATCAGTACCATTACAGAGTAACACAGCCAGCTACAAAATCAGAGACCTGTTTCTTCTTACTCACGTCGTCTGCAGTCCATCAGTGTAGCTTCTGGCACCTTGAATCGAAGAGATCCTCCAGCACCAGGTAGTCTTCCCCCTACTTTAAGCAATTCTTTGGCTCCAAAACCTTCTACATTGACCATGTCCAGGACAGTCAAGTTGTTTCTGCCATAACATAAAAACGAAGCAATCAGCCACTAAAACATGAAGTTTGCAAAATCACAGCTTTGCTATCTAGATGCAGATACATCAGTGTTTCAGTAACAGAATTCAGTAACTGGCCACACCTGGATAGGTCTTCCCCATATGCAAACAGGATCACTCTGGAACCACTCACCATTGAATCTCCCACAGCAAAGGAACAAGCTTTGTGACCACTGACACCGGGTAACAACAGTGTCACCCAGTAAAAAAGGTTGCTTCTTCCATAAACTCTTTTCCTCCAGAGATGACCAGTGTCCGGCTGCACATGAGGCTCACTGGATACTTAAATCCTACCATTATACAGCTAAGTTGAAAAATAGCCAAGCCACCTAATGTATTGCTCTCTTCACTCAAAAATTGCCTCTGTACATTCACATGAATTTTGTAACCCACTGATCGCTCATCAGGAAAAAAAGGCTCTTTTTTAATGAGAGAGACACAAGGCACAAAAGCCCTTTAAGCAATTTTTATTATCCTGGTATTCTGACTGGTATTCTGATTTCCAAATTTTGGCCATTTGTCTCTGCTCCAAGATTTGGCAAATTCATTTTTACACCGAGTTGTTCAATTCTCACTTGCAACTGCAACTTGGCTTACCTGATTAAAATAAGGGAAGATACTCTTTTGTAATCAGCTGGTGTAAAAATTACACCCACTTTTCTGGTTTCCAGTGGCTGTAAACTTAACCAAAGCAGCTCAGAACTGCATTTGTTGCTGATGAGATCCTCTTGACGTCCATTCTGTTAAACAAAAGTACACTCCTTACTCCCAGAAAACATGTGTCTTTAAATATCTCAATAAAGAAAGCACCACATTTTTACTTAGCACCACATGAGGTATTTTTGGCATAGTGAAATAACTGCTAACTAACTTGTTATACAAAAGTATTTCAATTTGACAACATAAAACATCAGATAAGGTTGTTTATTTGAGCAAAAGTTTGTATTATTGCACTTATTGTTATGAGGAATGTATTACTTCATTTTTAAAAACAGCTTTTATTTGCTCAGATGGAAAAGAAATTACACAGTGTCTCCATATTCAAGGAATCCTGAAACACTTCACAACACAATGAGAACTGACAGTGTACTGATTGCAGAGGGAAATGTGGCAACCATTATACCCCCAGCATAAGACTTGCAACTTGATTTAAGTGAGAAAGGGACTGCTCGAAATATGTTGATCATTTGAGTCACTGGGAAATAGCCAAAGTGAACTCCCTACCATATTAATTGAAGAAGAAAACTACCAGAAGTTAGTTCACTGAGTCTGGAGTTAATGTAAATTTGGGGTTTTTTTGTACTGCTGTTTATTCTTTTTCCCATTCAAAAAATTAAAATAGCCTTAAACCTTTATATTCCATAACTGAGGGTCTCCTTCTGAGAAAGGGTTGGTCAGACCCCTAATAAAACTCAGAACAACCACACACTTCACAAAGTAGGCTCTTGCTTGGTTGTTTTTCAATTCATGGCTGCTGAATTAAAGGCTTTTCTGACCTCTTCACGTCCAAAATGTTATTATTCTTAGTCTATTTTATGAAAAAGGAACACACAAAAAAGTTTCAGAACCTGCATTTAACAGTTAATATTTAATAAGAGCAAACCACATATGGCATTTGCAAACTTCACCCTGTCACTCCCTGCAAAGATAAATATACACTCAGATGTGAGCCTAACAATTATACACGTGTATTTAAAGTGACTTAGGAAATTATGACAAGTTTAAAAATGCCAATATTAACAAATACTAATTAGATTAAAAAGGCAAGATCTGTCTCATAAATGCTGAATACCTTTCTTGCCATACATGTTCCTCCGAGCTCTTCAACACTCAAATGAAAAAGAGATACTACACACACTGATGTAGAGATGTATCACTGTTTTTCCATTTGGTCAAGAGTCTGATGTATGGGACTATGGAAACTCCATCCTACCCATGTACTAGTCAAAACTACCTTCTTTTTTCAGCATGAGCCTACAGGCAAGGATTTACAAACTGCTGTCTCCTGTCTTTTATAACAACTCTTACATCTCTTGCCAGAAAGTCAAGGTCAGCTTTGATCAGTGTAGCAAACATAGTTTTGTTTTTTTTTATAAGGTACTAATCTTTCATTAAGGCCTTAAAGCATATGTGCAGAAACACGTATCTACATATGACTAATATTAAAGATGTGGCTGCTGTATGTCCAGACAGCAAGGAAAATGTCAATTCCAGGCTTCTGCACAAACTAGAAGCTTAAGGAGGAATTCTCTGGGCACCCTGGACAGTACTCTGGTCATCAGAATCTGTCAACATTCCTGGCACTACTCTACATCCACTACATCTACATTTACATAGAGCATCTACTCTATTTCTGTCACCCATGTCACATAATTTCAGGGTACAACTGCAGCTCAGCACTTGGGTGACACGGTCAAGTGTTAAAAATGATTCAAGGAGAAGCAGAAAGAGCAATGGTATTCCAACTTCAATCTGGGGATTGCAAAGAGATTGAGATGAAGTGGAGAAATCCAGCCTTCTCCTCCCTTGAACTATCAGACAGCATTTCCTTTTATCGAAAAGATGAGCTAGCTTCTGACATCACTGACCCAAAAGCCAACCACTTCAAGGTAAACTTGGAGATAAATATATGTCCCAACACAGAATGCCTCTTCAGGTGACCTCTTCAACAGGTCCACTCATGCATACAAGCATGCCCATGCTCCCTCCCTGTTGTTATTTTCAAAACAGACTCAAACTCTGAAAAAAAACCTGAACACCAACAACAAAGATATAAGCCTGGCAGAGAATCAAGAAAGCACTTTGAACTGCATTAAATAGCACTTGGGAATAACTCAGATGTAGCTGGAAAAAGCTTTTTCTAGTGTGCTTATGTTATCAAGTGTGCTTATGCTATCAAAATGATCCCTCTTACCCTGTGAGGACATTCAGCCATGAGCCTGAATTCAGTGGTCGTGAAATTAACATCTTGCACATTTATGCCAAACCTAAATAAACCAAAACAAAAAATTAAGCACTTAAGACCTAGTCTGTCAGAAGTACATTGACTTATTCTTTACAGGATGGTATTTGTTCTTCAGTGAAGCATACTTTTACAATTGCATTTTGGCAGATGTGAAATACAGTGGAAATGTGGGTCTGCAGTTTAACAGAATATATGCTGCAAATCAGTTTTATGTGGATTCCACACATTTGGAAAACAGAAAAAAATGGCTGGGTATTTTAGGTCTCTCAGCATACAATATTGTAGAAGATCATAATCAAGAAATATGATTTCTAAGCCACACAAAGGCCCCGAAGCTTTTTCTGCCCATTTAGCTGTTAGGAAATAATCATTATCAAATCTCTCTAACTTACTCAAATATCCCTCTTTCTGCCCATGATTTTTCTGGGAAAAATTCCTGTTTTCTTTCACATACTTTGCAAATCAAACTCTAAATGAGCAGTTGATTAGTTGCCTGAGAGTAAATTATAGGCATTTGACATAAAGGTATTGAAAACAGACATAAGTAAACCAGTGGGTAAAATTTAGATTAGAGAGGACTGATTTCCACTGAGCTGGAAATTCCCTTGTCATACCTTTCTATGACATTAGCTTAAACACAATCAGTTAGTGAACGTGATTTCTGGTAAACTTAAAAGATATGCAGAAAAACAAGTGTGAAAACAGAGAGAAAATGTAATTTCAAACCACAAGAAAGAGTCTATGTGGAAATTATACTTAGTATGCAAACAGGTGTAGTTATTAATGTGCATACACACACAGACACACAAATTTATGCACATACACAGATGTATGTAAGGAGATGAGGTTAAAGAAGCAATTACACAGGGATTTGGAGCTAAGCAAGTTACACTTCAACACGTGAGTAGCTCCAATGGCTCCAACCAGGCAAACAGCCCTAACAGCTACACAGTTTTTCAAAGTTAAGTGTGACAGCCAGGGCTTATTTTGGTGAACTCTAGCCCACCTCACCATGCCTATGTTCACTTAACTCTTATCTAGATTTCTCATTAGATCTTCTCAATTTTGAAACAAAGTTCAGAAACATTTGCTTAAATGGCCCTCAACATTTACAGAGGGATTCCTGGCTCTGGACCATGTCTTCTTCAGTCAGCGTTTTTATCTAAGAAAAAGCTAAGAAGAAAACTTCTCCTGATTGGAAGTTTTAATTACTTCCCTCCTCACTGATCAGCTTACAGACTTTGTACACTTCTCAACCAGCCCTACAAGGAGATGCACATCTTCAATTCTGCAAGTTGTTCCTCTCACCCAAACAGCTTGCACAAGCTTGCACTAAACCTCAGATTGTAAAATGTAACCAATTAATAGTTTACAGTTAGCAGACATAAACTTGCTGAAAATGTGCTCAATTTGTTTGGGTTTTTTTTTTTCAGTGAGCAGGTACATTACAAAGTCATGAATCATCCAGGGAGCTGCTCTGAACATTACTGTATCTTCCAAAATGGATCAGAACACCATCCCCACCAAGCTCCACTTTGAAAAATTAAAACAAACAATAAGCAACAATCATAAGGCACAGCAAACAGAACTTTTAAAAGGGAAAACTGTATCCTGAGATAGTTAAAACTCATTACCATTTCTTGAGCAGACTCAGTGAAGCTTGGGGATCAGGGTAGTAAGAAAGAGGCAGAAGCTGCAACGTAACTGGGAAGGATGAAGGATTTCTTAGTACGAAATATTTTACCTAAATAGTTGGGAGTGGAAAAGAACAAGTTAAAAACTACATACATGAGAAATGGAAGGTAAAATAATTCAGCACTGGTAATATGATCTGCATTTTCAAGGGACTTAAACTTGGCTTCTGTCCTAATGAAATATAATCATATGTGCAGAAACTGCAAGAACAGCAGGACATGTCACCACAATGTTATATGCAAAATCAGCCAGGAGTGCACAAAGAACTGCATGTGCAAAAATACAGACCTCCTCTATGCCCAAAACAAACCTTTCATTTGGATTTTGATTTATGCAGGCAGATGTGAATAAAGCTCTTCCACAGAAGAAGGTGAAGTTAGTGAGCTGCCCTGTCTTACAGAAGCCTGACTGCAAGCAGGTTATACACATTACTATAGTGACTGACAACTAAATGGCACAAAAGGAGTATTAAAGAAATTCACAGTATGTGCATATGAAGACTATCTCCATATGACTGGTTCTGGTCCAGGCCAGGTTAGTAGTGACCTAAATCTGACAAACATGAAAGAAATAGCCATCAGTGTGAGAGGAAGACACATTGCTCTGCTCATCTCTCAAGTGTAGTGTCTCTCACTAATGTTTTACACACTTCTGTTAGGCAAGGCAGAGCCATGAGGAAGGCTATCCCATAATTACATGCATCCTTAATTACAGTACATCCTATCTTCAGTCCTAGTTTATATTAACCACAGACTTTGTTATTTAAACAAGTTAAACCTACATCAGCTCAGAAAATGCATAGCAACAGCTGTCCTCACCATACTACTTTTAACTGCTGTGGCACTGAAGTTGATGGTAAGGCCAGGCTCTGTAGTCAACCGTGGCAAGGAAAAGGCAAAAGACTCCTCTTCAGGCTTCTTCTGGTGAATAAAGTGAGCCAATCCTAAAACACTTCTCCTGCTTTATTGACAAAGAAACAAAGCTTTGTCAATTTTATCTTTTTTTCTATCAAACAATGAACAACAAAAAAAATTGCCAATACCTATCAATTACATCCATTACTTTTTCCTTGGAAATTTTCTTCACAAAATAAAGCCCATAAAGCTGCAACCTAGCAATAGCATTAATGCAACTTAAGTGCACCCCCTTTTTCCACCTGCAACACACTGTACTTTTCACAGCTCTATATCCTCATTCTGGAAAAAGGTTGATGTCACTGATGCACCATCTGTACAAGAAATGCTCAGTCACAGAGACTGCTTCCTGCACAAGATCCCCACTATGCAGTAGCCATTTGGCCAGGAGCTAAAAATCCTAAAAGTTACTCAAAGAATCTGACTCTGAAATGACTGCAACTTGTTGATGAAGGACTCCTGCAACTCCAGAAATTATCTGGTAATATGTTGTGTGACAGCACTCACACTGGGTAGCTGTGGTGGGGTTATTATAGTCAGAATATTATTTCTGTTCTACAGCTCAGGCATCTAAATGCTTACATATGGCTGGCAGTTCATTGAAATGGAAGCTGGGGCTGTCTGGGGTGCTCTAAAAGTCCAGGTGCTGCAAGATAACTAGAGCAAAGGAAGGTTAAAAATGTTTCTTCTAACTAAGAATACTCCAAAACAGAAATACTCTTTCTTACAACACTGTACTGGTTTGAATTAAGAACCTTAACAGATTCTGTACAGACCTGCAGGCTTCCCCACGTCTTATTTTTTGCCATCTTTCATAAAGTTCACTTGCAAGCTCAGAATCCACATCCCATGAAGAATGGTCCAGAGTGAGACTCTTCTGCCAGAGCAGATTTGCTGAAACGATAACAGGTTTTTCATTTTCAGATTTTTTTACAGAGATAACACTTGCTTCTTTCATCAATCTACTTCTGAGCACAAGTGATCAGTATCTGCAAAGGGTCCTGACAAAAATAATAAAGGTAACCCACTTTTTCTCTTCAAAGCAGGCATGTGAGGTGATACATAATATTGTCCATATCTGATTTGCTTAAAGAAATACATCTGCAGAACCCCAGTAATTCCATGTGCAGTGCACACAAGAGTATGGCTATTGCACAGGCTTTGTATGATCTAGTACATCTTCTTTACTCTTGTTCTTTCTAATGGATACCACTAAAAAGTCATTATGTTACCAGTAGTCTTCACACAGAACTCTCCACTGATGCCAATCAGCTACAAGGATCATATGCTATTCTCTACCTACTAGTACAACATTACAGTTGCACAACACAGCAGGGACCAAAAAAAATACCACAGCTTGGCAGAAATGGTGTTTTCATTTTAGTTTCTCTTTCTGAGATCCTGATTAAGGTTTGTTTGTTTTGTTTTGCTTTTTAATCAGACTTCCCAGGATTTGGACACAGATTCTACACTTTTTCCACTCACTTGAGCTACTTGGCATCTTTATCATTCTACCTAATCATCTCTAAAAAACATGCATAAGAAGAAATCAAGGAACAGTACACCACCAATGAGAACTGACAGGAAAGTCTTAAGTCCAAAAAAAATTTTGAAGACAGAACAAGAGCTTAGCACGTGCTATGGAATTAAGAGGTCTGAAATACTGCACAGTGTACTCAGTAGTGATTACTCAAAGCCATTTATATACTGCTAGAAAAGTGAATAGTTTTAAAAGACAAAGTTTAAGTACTTGCTTGAACAATCTCAATGTTCTCATTACAACTCCTGCTACATTGAACAAAATTTCTACAATAAAACTATAATCAGATGCCTTAAAAAACCAAAAAAAACCACAAAACAAGACAAGCCTACCTGAGTCTGACTTTCCCAAGTAACACTGAATATCACAGTGGGCACTCACTTCAAAATGAAGACCTCCCTCCTTGAAAAACAAAAGAAAAACTACAATTGATCATATGACAGAGAAACAGGATAAATTTCAGTTTCTCTTTGATTTGGACAAATCAAAGAAGATAATGTAGGATGCCTACAGAATTGTGATTCCATTGCTGTTCAGCTCTGGGATCTTAACTTCTCAAGATACAGAATGGCTTCACAGAGTGGTCTGATACTGAGTTTTTCTTTCAGAACTAAAGAACAGATCGCTTTAATTTGCAGCATATTCAACTCAACTGCATACAATACCTTGGAGACAGTAGAATGTATCTGCAGAGGTATCTCAAACATTACTCCAACATTTGTGGCCAAACAAATACTAGAAAGCACATTTGTTGCAGTGTCTTTCACACTGAGCTGCAAAGAAAATACATTCCAACAGCCTGGAGGTAGAGTCAAAGGTTCAGCAAAGTTCAGAATCTAGAAAGAACCACACAACAACTGAATTAAAACTGGTTTGGTATTCTGGGAGCAAGCAGTACCTTGGAGAATGTAAACTTTCTCTTCCTTCGTGATTTCACTGTTATTAGACACACATATGTGACCATAACTGATCCATAGAGTGCACATATGTAAATCTCCTATCTAAATATACAAAGAGCCAATCAGAAGCCTACATCAGATCTGTCTGGTTTGAATCAAACAATTACACAAGTAAATTACTGGCTTTGCCTTCAAAACTTCAAAGCTCATCTATGTACTGAAGGCTTCCATTATAACCTATGAAGAAATGCTGAATCCTACAGAGCACAAACACACATGCAACAACTCTGAACAGAGCAATGGTCTGTAATTTGATGCATCTGCTGATGCAACTCAAAGGAAAGAACAGTTGCTAA
This sequence comes from Florisuga fusca, assembly GCA_038090715.1. Lineage (NCBI taxonomy): Eukaryota > Metazoa > Chordata > Aves > Apodiformes > Trochilidae > Florisuga > Florisuga fusca. The sequence goes on along the minus strand of JAAWXA010000025.1, from coordinate 9,998,395 downwards.
AAAACAATAACCCAGCAATAACCCATGCACTGAACAATGCCTGTTGAGAGAAGACCTAGCAGTTATAGGCATACATACACCTTTATTTTAAACTGATTTCAACCAGCTCTGAGAACACCAAGTTCTTTCAAATGACCCATTTTGTATGCCAAAGGTCCATATCCTTTAGTAAAAACCAAAATGCTCTATCAAGTGGAAATAAAGGTCACCTTTAAAAAGCTCTTTGTTTCTCTGGTTATGAAGACTTCATTTAGTTCAATGCTGAAGTCAAAATTGTTTGTAAACCATATGGACCAAAGTCCTGAAGCATTATGATGTGGTTCTATATGAAACAATGCTGCAGAAGGATCTATGTCAAAATACCTGTAAGCAAATACAGATAATAAAAATAAATACATTTGCATTTGTCCTTGAGCACACATAAATGGTCCACACAAGAAGATAACTGTAGTATTCTTGCAAAATGAGGCTCTTCTATGGTTTTAAGGGGAAAGAACAAAATTATTTCCTGTTGGATATTCAAACAGGAGATCAGAATAAAAACTGGCAAGACCAATGTAAAAGAGGTAGGCAGGCAATCAGGCTATGCTCCAATACAGCACTGCCTACTTCTTTGTGACAGTGTAGTTTGGATGAAACTGGCAAAAGACAACTGAAGTTGCAGTTTCTGTAACTTCCTCCTGCACTGGATTAACAAGGATGGTAAAAATTTTATCACAGCCTCTCAACAACTTTTATATGATACAAGCTGCTAAGGCATATCTTGTTACTGGCTCCTGAAATTCTTCCTGGATAAAAAACTTTCAAAGTACTGTTGCTTGTAATGTCACAGGTCTGTATTCACAAATGACACTGCAACATTAGGAAGAAGCCTCTTCAATGTCCTTTGAATTGTTCAGTGATAAAGAAAGCTAACTTCAGTTCTTAAAGAAGGCTACAAAATTTTGCTTAAAATATCAGTGAATGCTAACAAAAATCCACTATCAACCCACCCTTCCCTCACAGGACAGGAAAGACAGGCTCTTAGTGTTGTAGTGCCTTCCAACAGATTATTCTTCTTCTGGTCAGCATAAGGGCTTGCACTGTCACAGGATGCAGCTGGAAGACAAAAAGACATACAGGATAATCCAATGTCAGCCCAAACAAAAGCATATTCACAAAGATTTTCATGTGAGGATTTGGTAGAACACTACAATGGGGTACACCTGCTGGTCCAATTCTCACACAAGTGAAGAAAGCATCTAATCACTCATGTTTAATCTTCAGAGGTTCCAGACCTTGCTTTAAGAATAATTTATGAGTCCTGTACACTTTCAAAAAACACATGCACAACAAGGCTGCAAGAAGCAACCTGACCAATTTTATTGACTTTTCCCTGGCATGGCATTCTTACTTATTATCAGTGCACATTGCCTCCTTTTAATAAATGAAAAACTGTTCAGAAAAAAAGAATCACTTAATGTACAGTCCTTTCTTGCTAGAAAAACCAAGTCCCAGTGTCATCATGAAAGCAGCCTGTTTCAAAAATGTTTAAAGTCTATGCACTGCAGACTAGTGGTCAGAATAGGAAACAAGCTGGAGGCAGGAATGGTTGAATGTTAAATCTTTGCTCTTCCACAAAAACGCCTGGTCTCAGGCAAGCCTCTTCAGTGATCCTGCCAAGAAATGGCACAGAAAATTACCACCAAAGCACAGCTGCCTTTTAGAAAATATACTGGAAACAGAAAAATAACCACAAATTGTTTCAGGGTAGCTATCTGCTGAAAAAGCTACCCTTTCATAATCAAATCCTGTTTAATCAAAATGTTTATCATTATACATATCCTGTACCTTTACAAGAAATAGAAGCAACTTTTGTAAAGTTAGTAGATGATGAAGATAGTAGTACTGGCTCAAACTCCACAGGTGATGTGTCTTTATCTGACAACGGCCGTACTTCCTGCATGAAGACAAGACACAATGACCCTTGTAGCAGTAACACACTAATACAGAAGTTACAATAATAACAGTATCATCTTGTCAAATTTGCAAACCAATATCCGCCATTTTCTCCCACCTCCTAAATCATCCCATGGATTTTTATTCAAGTTAACAACTCTACGTCTTTAAAAAAAAATAAATAAATACATCAGTGAACTACAGCTCAACATCTCAGAGACCTATTCAACATTTGGGCACATTTTAGAAATACAGAAGCATGACATTTCCCACCAGGAAATTCAGTTTGCTTTTATAGAGTGGGCTTGTTAATTCCCCCATCAAATTCAACACCCTAAAACATAACTTCCTGAAGCCCACCATTACCTGTATATGCACAAGGCTGTTCCCAGAATGCATGACGTACACATCTACTGAGGAATCACCTGTCCAATAGAATGAACACTGAGGTAAGTTCACCAAGGATGGAAGCACTCTTGCTTTGTCAGCTACTCATGAAAAGAAAACCCAATTTAAATTAAAAATATTTTTGTGACAGCTACTCTTGTAAAAAGGAAAAACTGTTCATAACTGAAGGTGGCAACCATTCCATAAAGGAGAAAAAATGCTACTCAAAAAGATTTTTGGCCACAAACACAAAGGCAAGGTAAATCTTCCTTCATTATCTCCTAAATCCAAGATGAAACACAAGTCCCACCTTTCCCACAGGCAGGGAGACAGAAGGCATGGCTTAAGGAAGAAGGATAGCTATCTACTGATACAGCTTCCCAAGCCTAAGGGCCAACCTATAAACAGTATGAGAGAGCCCAGTAAAAAGTGTTCTGTATATGGACACAGCTACACAAGATCCTGGCTTGCCTGCTTTGAACAACAAGCACTCTCAAGAGTCAAGGCAAAGTTGTATTCAGTGCATAACACTTTTAGGGCTTAAAACAGGAGTGGTCCTATCACCTGGTAGGGTAGTCACCTAGAGCAACAGGGGATGGGTGTAATTCTGTAAGAGACAGGACATGAGATGACTATTACACCAGGATGGCCTTCACACTTCCATCAAGGAAGAGGACACCAGAGTATTTGTTCACCCAACACATACAGCACAAAGAAATGGCAAGAGTTGATTTTTTTGCCTGTTGAAGTCTAGCTTATAAGAACAAATGATGCACACATCTGATTACCTCATTACCCAACTTTCCACAACAGCCACTATCCCCAGTCCTGTACAAACCATTCTGCTTTCACAGTCCTATATAATTTAATCAATGGGAAACCAGAAATGCAGTTGTAAAAATTGAAGGACCATGACATCTTTCCATATTATTGAAGCAGATGCATGAGCAGAGGACTAAAGAATGAAACAGATGTGGGTTTAAATTGTCACCTTCAGAAAGACGACTGCACTTAAAGCCACTTCACTATACAAAGTGGCTGACAAGCTGTGTTTAGTTAAACTGATTTCTTGTCCCTTACATGCAAAATTTAGCTGTCACTGAATTTGATTCAATTTAACACATCAAATTATAATTCACATATATAAGCAAGTTCTATTTTAATTAACAGTTCTGTTACAATTAGGACTTACCTGAGGTCTTTGTTTTTTCCATTGCTACATAAACTACAAAAAGATTCTCCAGTAAGTATTGTCTGTGCTCCACAAAATCTTGTTGGGCATTTTCCATTCTTACCGTTAAGCTCATTTCTAGCAGCACTGGGTCACTGGATATAAAACAGCAACTCTGGAGTGAGACAAAGGAATACAGTGTGTGTAGGTATGTGGTGGGCAAGGGAACAGAAAAAAACTATCACAGTAAAGTATTGAGAAGTTAATCAAAGGTATCATCTAAAAAGCAAGGTTTTCAGCACCAAAGTTCTGGCAAAACAGCAGTTAGGACATTGGCTAAAGTGCCTGCAGAAACCAAAGATAGGGCACATACAGATAGCACACCAACAACACAGCTGAAAAACAACTGAAAAGGACACTGAACCTTGAAAGAATGCAAATTTAGAAACTGTCTTAGTCTCACCTCAGGGACTGAAAAAGTTTCCTTTTTTAAATCCTCTGCCTTCAATAAAATGTGCCATAAACAGACTGATGCATGTCTTAACAGTAGGAAGACAACTCATGTTCACTGGTCTGTTTATAGTTAATTTTTCCAAATCCTGTATTTTTTGTCTCTATTTCTCAATGAAGTAATTTTAAAAAACCCAAACATACGTGTACAATTCTTAATAGAAAACACTGTGATCTGGCTAGAGGACTTCAGATCAATACAAATAGAATCTTTTTTCCTTCTCGAAGTAGTGGGTGCTGTTCAGATAGTTGAGTCTTAGCAAATACAGAGACAGCTTTTCACAAAAAAATGAAGCCAACAAAGCAAAACAGAACGAGACAATCAACAGTAACATGAATTTGTTCTGCATTGCACCATGGAGGTGGCTAAACTCAGGCTGTGATGCCCTACCAAGACCACCAATTTTCTCAGGAGGAGGAGGAGAAGGAGAAAAAAAAACAACTTAACCCCTGGCAGATGAAGTGCTCCTGTGAAGTGTCTGCAGAACACCTTCAGCTAATCCAAAGTGCCACAAGGAGGTCCAGCAGGAGTGGGGAAGCATCCCTGAGAAAGGGATGCCAGTCCACCACTCATACAGTATCAAAGAAACCCTCAGCACCCAAAAGGGCTGCCAGGAGCAGGAGAGGAGTCTGCTGTGGGTGGTGTGCCCTTGAGAATCTCATAGAAGGCAGCTGCACTGCATGTAATCACAAACACTGAGCTGCACCTCCAGGCAAGGCTGCTTCACCAATGCAATGCAAGAATCAGACATGGGAGTAAAGCAGCACAAGATCTCTGTGACACATAAGATGCAGAAAAGCAGCTACTGAGTCTGTGCCTCATCACACTCGATGGAAGAAAAGTGCCAAAGCCCACAGTGCAAGCCTATGTATGTGACCCAACAGAACTCCCCATCAGTACCATCACCACTGTGAACTAACACTGCCTGTGAGGACGTTTGAGGAGAAATGGGAAGAGGAGATCTGAATGGTGGTGCCCAGGGGGAAGAAACCTACTGTCCTGAGCATCCAGAGTTTTTGGAGAGGGCTCGTTCATTATTAACACCAACCTGCCTCAGCTCTGCCCAACGCCAAGGCCAACTTCAAAGCTTTCTGAGCACAAAGGATTATCAGCTCATCAATGTTTTGTCACTGGGAATCAGAAACCTGTGAAACTTTTCTGGATAGAGGAAATTACAAGGACCTAAGCACTTTTGTACTCCCTGTAAGCAATACAACACCTGCATATCAAAACACTTAGCTTGTCAGGTTGGGGTTTTTTGGTGGATCAGGTGTCTTTTTACATCCCCCTTTTCTTACAAGCTATAGTGTGATTAAGTGTGACATTTAATTCATACCACAGGGCACAGCTTTATAAAAGCATAGCTAAAAGGACAATTCCCTTTTAAACTGAGACACTATAAATTGTATTAATGCTGAAGCCTTGAGGTCTGGCAAATGCCTCTCTAAACCTGGATTAAAATTAAATGGATTAAGTAGATATAAATTGAGAATAAAAGATACCTTAACTTGCTGATACATGTCATTAGGTAAACTGCATTCAAGGTGAACACGCAACAGACTGGCATTCACAGCTTCTGCCTGCAAGAAAGAAAAGTGAAGAAAACATCTAGCATATTATTTCAAAAGATGTTATCATATAAATTCAACTAGCACACACCACTTCTTATGAAGACAACAGGACTATTTCCATATATGCATGATACAGCAATGTAAGGAAATTTTAAAAAATAATACAGTTACTCTGAACAGTAGGCCAGAAACCAATCTCCAGCTCTCGGGAAATCCACTTACTTATCAAACTATTATCACACCTGATTATTAAATATTCATATGGCATCAACATTAGCAAACCTTAAAAGTTTTTATGTCAATAAACTGTAAGCAAAAGAGGCATTTTGGCATTATGTAGAAGCTTCTTTCCTTGTTTTCTGTCTATTTTCTTTGCTGACTGGATATTGAAATACAGTTGCTGGGCCAAGAACATAATGCTTCTTGGACATGATCTCACACGTAGGCTTCATACCAAAAAGGATAAACAGAAAACACATATTTCACCTTTTTATTGACTGGAAAGGAAAAGGACAATGATTGTGCCAGCTTGTAAAGCACTCATAAATCTAATGAGGCAACAGTGCCAACAAAGGCAATCATAATTAACGAAAGCTATCTGGAAATCTGGACTGCCAAATTACTTGAAAAAACTCCTCAGCAAGTACATCTTGATTCTAAATTAAAAAAAATAAAATTTAATCATGACAGACCTGTCACTCCATCAGCACCTTAGTTCCAGTAAATTTACCTGGCCATTTTGAGATGTAGAACCCCTTGCAGTTTCTCTTGAGATACTAAACTATCTGAGTGGGGTCTACAGGTGTTGATGCAACCGACTAAAAAATTTCAGTAATTTGATGCTGAAAAGCAAAACTGTGAAGATGAAGTTTTTAACCCAACTTCCTGTCTCCCTGGGACAAGCAGAAGGGGCTGAGTGCTTCTGAGAAGGGAGTAGATATATCACACACATGACAATTTAATGGGGTCCATTTTTATAAAAGCACAGCCTAAGGAGGCCAACCTACCTTCTGCATTCCCGATTCAACAGGATTTCATACCAGAATGACTGAAGCTTTACACAAGAGGGCGATGTAACCTCTGCAAAGGTGCTTAGCAGCACCCAGACCCTGTCCTCAGCACAGCTCTTTAAAGGGCACAAAACCTGCCCTCTCCTTTCTTTTTTACAAATGCTTCTGTCCTCATCAAATTTTGAGCACAGAAAATCACATTTTATTCCAAAACATGCACCACTTACTAACCTCTCACAGCATGGCTGCTGGTGGAGTTCTGATGAGGCAGTAAGATTATACAAAGAACAACTTTGGGGGTCACTTGTCTCGTCAAATTAATCTTGATGCTTAGACTTCCCTTTTCAGCAGTTCTTGAAAGAACACTCCCTAAGTAATGAGTTGTTAGCCCTTACCCAATGACATTGTAGCATGAAGTAGTTTAAGAATCCACACCTCTATTTAAAATAAAATTAAATTAAATCAGCTAAATCATATTTTTCCTCTCTCTTTTTTTTTTTTTTTTTTTTGGCATAGATCTACATGGGAAGCTGCTGTCATGACAAAATGGAAGCTGCTAATGTAACATGCATAGAGGGGAAAAATGTTATTGAGTATACTTGATGTTGATCTGTTTTCCACAGGTATTTTTTATTTCTCTTTGTGAAGCCATCTTCAGAAAACGGAGACTGTTTTCATTTATCTGAAGCAGGTAAGAGATGCATAACTGCCATGTCCATAAACTTACAACACTGGTAAGATGGTTGTGTTAACCACCAAGAGATGATAAAGCATCTGAGAAGAAAACATTGGCAGAAGCAGAAGTCAAACCCAGGACCACACCACATCTCCCAGCAATGCAAGCAGTCCTTTTACACTCCAAATATCAAGCCTGATGAATCAGAGCGAGGAGCTGAGCTACGCAGCCTCTGCACCAGAGGCAAACCAAAAAGGAAAGGCATGGCAGAAGGGGAAAGCTTAAAAATAGTGCTGCAAAACAGTACAACCACTGCCACTTCATTGCCTTGTGTCTCTGTCTTGTATTAGGCAGATATGCTTACATATTCACACATGTAGCACCCACAAGTCCGGTATGAACTGAATTAAAAAGTCTGATACAAACCAGGAAAATTAAATTCTTACCATTTTTGGTAAGCTGTTTCCTTTAGATTTTAAGGAAACAGAAGCCTATAAAAAACAGAACACCTAAAAACCCAAGCCATCTGATCTTCAAGGAGTCACTCTCCTGGTAAAGGTCTAGGATTCTTGCTGGGGGATAGTGCAGTAGGCAATTAGTTAGGAAATAATTCATCCATCAAAAGAGACAGAGCATCAACAGGACAGCTGGCACTGGCCAGCTCAACAGCTACAGATCACGGGTCACTTTCAGAGGAACAATTCCTTGTTCTGTCTTAGGTGCACTGTCAAGATTTTCAGAGAGATATTCCTATATCATTATCATGTCTGTAGAGTTCAAACCACTCCTGGAGTTTAGCTACTATACCAGTATAAATTTAAAAGAATGAACAATGAGCAAGCCTCCTTTTCCTTCTGCAGGCTGATACTCCAAAGGTTCTGTTCTGGACAGTCCTTGGAACTACAGAGCTGTTAAAGAGCTAATTCCACTCTGAATGGTGTTAATAAGCTGTCCTGTAATAATGATTCAGCAGAGTTTCATCAGGCTTTTTGCAGGCAGTTATCAGGATGGCACACCAAGAAAACTGCTGTGCTACTCCCTCTCTTCTCCACACCCAAGCACCACACTTGGTCCTCTGATTCCATGTCCACTGGCACAAAACCCAGCTTAAGAAGTCTTGGGTTCCTGCCAGTACTTGCAGTAGTTCCCACATCATGGGTTCATAAACTCCTCTCAGAAGCCAGCAAAGTGACATCTGTGTCTCCTACCACAAGACATCCCATCCTGCAGGTAACTCCTGACATTGCCAGTGTGTTTATAAAGCATTTTGAACTCAATGAGGCAGTGATGTAGCTGCCTTCTTAGTGCCATCCAAATACTAAACAATGCCAAAAGCCAAGCAACTGAAGCAAAGGCTATACCCAGGTGAATAAACAAAGATGACCTATATGGGTTCCATCATCTGTTTCAGCTTAGTGGTGACCAGCCACTGCTCAATGGCCACGTGGACATGTTCTGAGTTTTGTGTTGGACATAGCTCTTCTCACCTCCTGAAGAATGAGCCAGGAGCCCAGAAATCCTAGGATTCAGAATGATAGCCAGAGCATGCCACCCCTGAACACTTCCAAAAGCTGAAACTTTGCAAAGAGTAACAGAAAGAGGGTGAAATCCAACAGTAGAAAAGGCAACTTTGTCTTTCTCTTTTCTTATTAATCACAAGAGTTTCTGCTAAAAAAACAACAACTGGGCAATGATGGAGAAAAAAGAAAGGCCAGGTACCTTTGCCTATAGAAGGATAAAAATAACCTTCAGTATTAATGGAAATTCATTTTCCACCGTAAGTACAAACACAAATACTACTAAATACCTTTAACAGAGGTAAAATTTTATCTATACTCCCTAGGGACATGCGATATTTCCAACATAATACTATGTATAGGCAAAAATGCATCTTTATCCCTAGATACAAATCTGACTATTCACCTTCAAAAAAAATTCCTACAAAGTGGAGAAGCTACAGAAAGGGGGTGTCAGTTTGATTAGGAAAAGGACACTCCATGACTGAAGAAGATGGTACAGAGAACAGGCCATTCAGCTGGCAAAGCAGAAGCTAAAAAGATGTGATGCTACCTACAAATGCTTCTAGCTATAAGCATCAGAAGCAGGAGTTACAGAAACTAAATGCATACCTTAACAAACAAACAAACTGTCCACAAAATAACTCACACTGGAAGTCAGGTGTATATTTACAACCATGAAAAGTATAAGAAAAAGTATCTGGGCTTATGGTAACAATCCCTCCAGCAGATCTGAAAAGCCATTTTTATAACCAAGCACGTGGTGGGACTAAACATGCTTTTGGTTCTGAGGATCCAGGATATCAGTATTACCAAACAGCCTAAACACAACCACCTTTTCCACAGGAGACAACAGAAGCAAGAAGTAGACACACCATGCAGCAACTGATGAGCTTTCTCACAGGTTTCCAAGCAGTATCAGAAGACTTCAGAGAAAAGGACACCATTAGCATATTGAACTAGACATTGTAGCTCAAGGCCACAACTCATTCATTCCAAGATGACAAGGAATGTGTAAATGAGGTTTACATTAACTTGACCTTACACTGGTGCTTTACTTCAGTCAAAATACAAGCCAACTGTGCACATTTACTTTCCTCTGTGTATTAAATGCTTTTTTGCTACACAGCTCCATTGTGTGGTTAATAGTTATGTATCCTTAAGTTTGCACAGGCATAGTCCCTCAGTGAAACCGCACAGACCTCCCTTCCACAGCTTCTAAGCCTAAAATATAGACTGCACAAGAGAGTATTATACCAATTTTTATGGGACTTGGATCAGAATATTAGCAAGGTGAATTCAAAGAGGCACTTCTGGACAGAACAGTTATCCGTAGAGCAACATTCCTCTAAAAAGAACCCAAACTCAAGTCATTAGCTATTCTTCAGTATTTAGATCTTATCTGCTACCTTCAACAACTGAGGAGGCTGCCTGCTGCTTTTCTGTCTAAATTGGTAACATTCAGTGAACTGAACAGCAATTCCTCAATTATAGGCTGGCACAGGAAAATTACACCCAGTGCTAGGAGAACTGAGTCAATGCTCTCCCACAGCTCATGTCCTGCAACAAGACTTGTGCCAGGTGGTACCACACTCCACTGCCAAATGTGAACTCAAGCTTCTTCTCTAGAGAAATAAAGCACAGGAAAATGTTCCTCACTATACATTACAGAAAATGTCAAACACTCCCCAAAACTTCTCTACTTAAGAATTCAGACAGAACTGTGAAGCTGCAGTCTGCATCCAAACTTCAGACAGTACCCAACAACAACTCATTGAGCTAGATGTGAAGATCCAGAGAGACATTACCATGAACAGCATCCAAAACCACTCCTCAGTTCTACCCCTACCACCCGAACTACAGAACCTGAAGATTTTTGGTTCCTTCACAAGAGCCTGTGTACATCCATAAGCAAGCACACCCAGGTGATGACAAGAAAGAGACCAGTATGGATAAAAGAAAGGAAAAGAAGGAAATTGTGCATTATCCTCAAGTAGAGGTAAGATTGACCTAACGTATACCTAGAGGACTGAAAAATATGATCTAACTGGAGAACTTTCTCAGGTAGAACAGAAGATGACATCACAAAGGTTATCAACGCAGCTTACATTTAGATAAAAGATTAAATTCTGTTATGTGCTAAGATACTCTAATTATGTTTTTGAAAAACACAGATCTGTGTACAATAAAAAAGGAAAATTTAAAGATAATTTTTTCCAGTTATTCATTCATTTGAAAGCTTCTATATGGCCTGGAAGACTATGAAAATACCTGCAACTTCAACCAAATGACATAAATTGTTAAAGCTTCTTTCAGCTGAAACAATTATGCCTCATAAATCCACTTTGCTGTATATTCCAGAACTCCCTGCCTTCGTCAAGCTGAGGTAAGCAAAGCTGCTACCTTCAGCAGTGATGCAGGCAGGAGGGGATACTCCAGCACTGATTTCCAGCTCTTGTTCTCCATGCAGCACACCATGCTTTTTAACTCTGGCAAACTGCTGGCACAGCCTTGCTGTGAACCAGCATGGGGAAGGGGTCTGAAGTAAAAATCAGAACAAACCAAAACATTCCTCCCTCTCAACTTCACAGTACAAATTATTTTTTTGGGGACAGATTAATTCTCCAGTTTAGTTCAGAGCAGGGCCTCACAGTTTTGTCAGCAGAACTGAGAGGACAGCACAGAAGCATGAATGACAACAAGTGAGAATAGCTTAAATGCCCCAGAAAACCAGAACCCCAGCTCATCACAGTTGCCCTGTATCTTGTGACCTCTCTCCAGCAGTCACTGGTACTTGGACTTTTTGTAAATGTTCTGGCATCCCAACAACCTGAGAACTGAAACCTTTTATGTCTAAGATTGATGTTTCATCTCCAGCTGAAATGTATACTGTACCAGTGTGTGTGACGCCTGGATGTTCTGAATGTGTGGAAGCAGTAAGTAGGCATTTGCTAGCTGCACTTCAGGTTCTTCTGCAGAAGATGTCAGAGATCCTGTTCCAAAAACCTGTTGTTTTAAAAAAAGAAAAGGTCATTATATCAATATCTGTTATTCCAATTATCATTGTAACATACAAAACTATTTTGCTAACAATAGCAACCTTCCCAAAAAGAAGATTGTTTTTTCACATTAGATTCTTTTTAAAGGCAATTTATAAAGTTCCAATGTGTGGAACTTTACACATAAATGGAATTTTAGCACCTTCACTCATTCAAGCAGCATTACAAAAACAGAACAAAAATCCTCACCAGGTTATCTGAAAACAAAAGCATCTAAACTCTTACTATTCGTCCTGCAGTTACAATACACATATGACCATTTGGCAGTTTGGTAATTTCTAGGAAAATTTTTATTATTTGTGCAATTGCATATTGAACTCAATGGTTTTGCCTTAAAAATTGAGTAAAATAATTTCTGATCATTCTAAGTCTGCAGTTTTCAGAGCACTAAGATTTGCAAGTTGAGTATTTTTACTGCACTGATATTCTGCTCCACCAAGATAGTTTATGACAATAATATTCAAGATAAGGGGGGGAATTATTAGAGTTTAAGAAAAATACCTTGAGGTATCACTTGTATGCAAAGGTTTATAAGATTCATTTATTTTTTAATAGAAAACATTTTTAGTTGAAAAGATAAAACAATGCATTCTGCTTTCACTGAAGATCTCTACCAATAGAAAACATCAGATCAAAGCAAATATGCTTTTTTTTTTTTAATGGAGCATTTAGAGAATACATTTTATTGTAATGGTACTTCTTTTTTTGGGTGGATTTTTTATGCATAACCCTGCATAAATGCATTAGAAACATCAAATATGCTTCAAGGTGCTTGGGTTCTTAAGAGGACTGTCAGTGTGCATCAGCCACTTATCAAGTTACGCCCAATTTTGAAACTCTTCAACTTAATGCAAGCTGAAATATTGGGCAGCTTCTCTCTGTGTTTCAGGTGGCTGGCAAAACTGCCCATGAAATGCAGTCCATAACTGATTTTAGCAGCATTTCAGCAGGAGACATATTGATTTTTTTTTGGTGACACTGACAACTGCTTCCCTGCAACTTGTTGGTAAAAGGCCCTGGCTGAGCTGACTGGGCAATAAACTGAGATTTCAGGAGTGATAGCAGAGAGAGGAGAGATGTCAGAAGGAAAGGTCAGTCACTCTATAATGCAATCCTCCCTCACCACTGACAAAAAGCGACTGCCAAATGTGGCATTACCTCTAATAAATATTAGATAAATGCAACATTTGTATTAAAAAACATGTATTTCAATTGAACTCATGCTTTGATTTAAGGAGCTTTATTTTCCAGCACAGTATCAAAGTAAGGGAATAGAATAGAGCTGGATGGCTGATTAAAGTTGGAACTGCTTTTAAATCACTGAATTCAGAATTGGATTCTTAACAATTTAATAAAAGCAAGGAATTTGGAGTGTATAGTGTCCCTATACAAAATAGTGTATTGGGGACAATATAGTGTCCCCAAACAAAAAAGCTTAAGACTTGAATTCAACAGTTAATCAGACAATAGCACATCTAATGCACAACCACTACTTTGACTTTCATGTTTTAAGAGGCTCAACTTCTCACTCTGCACTACATCCTCAATGTATTTACATGAAATCCTGCAGAGTAGTTGAAAACCACCTAAAGTATCTCCTAAATAGGTTTTCAATGACAATTGCATTCCAGGACAGTACAGTCTAGACTGCAGTATTATAGGAAATCAATTAGTAGTGACAGGACGTGGTCTTGCAAGCACACATATACAAGTCCAGTTACTTTTACTACCACGAGTAGCCCCACAGTAGTAATTTTAACCATATACTTGTAATGAGGGATCATGAGACTAGCAAGGTCTGGTAAAAGGGATGAATTGTAAACATTACTCCAACTGATTTGTACCAGAATTTAATGAACTTCTAAAGTCTCGAAGTTCAAAATGTATGTAACTCACTTTTAAAAACACAAGCAAATAAAAAAATCAAGCTAAAAATAAGAGTAATTACCTGATATGAAATTACTCCATGAGATGAGGTATTTATAAATAATGAGCTTTCAATACTGCCTTCTTCTGTTGGCAGGAAAAGTACTCTGAAAGAAATTTTTCCCATCGCTGGAATCACCTGCAGACACCACAAAGAAACTTGCTGGCTTGGTGTTGGTGATCACAACACCCACCACTGAGTGGCACAGCCCAACAGACATTTGCAGATGTATACCCCCACCTGTGGATCCTAATAAGCAGAACCTCAGCCCTGAGAAGTTTCATCTGTCCACAACCCTTGACTCTTCCTACAGAGAAGAACTGAGACCATGCAGTAACTCACTGTATGGAATCACAGAATCAGCTGGGTAGGAAGGGACCTCAGAGGTCATCAAGTCCAACCCTTGATCCACTACCGCTGCGGTTCCCAGCCCATGGCACTGAGTGCCACATCCAGTCTCTTTTTAAATATCTCCAGGGACGGAGAATCCACCACTTCCCTGGGCAGCCCATTCCAATGCCTGATCACTCTCTCTGTAAAGAAATTCTTTCTAATATCTAACCTAAATCTGCCCTGGCACAACTTAAGACCATGCCCTCTTGTCTTGCTGATAGTTGCCTGGGAAAAGAGACCAAACCCCCACCTGGCTACAACCTCCTTTCAGGGAGTTGTAGAGAGTGATGAGGTCTCCCCTGAGCCTCCTCTTCTCCAGGCTGAACAGCCCCAGCTCCCTCAGCCTCTCCTCATAGGATCTGTGCTCGAGTCCCTTCACCAGCCTGGTTGCCCTCCTTTGGACCTGCTCCAGCACCTCAATCTCCTTCCTGAACTGAGGGGCCCAGAACTGGACACAGGACTCGAGGTGTGGCCTCACCAGCACTGAGTACAGGGGCAGAATCACTTCCCTGGACCTGCTGGCCACGCTGTTCCTGATACAGGCCAGGATGCCATTGGCCTTCTTGGCCACCTGGGCACACTGCTGGCTCATGTTCAGCTTCCTGTCAATCCAAACCCCCAGGTCCCTCTCTGTCTGGCTGCTCTCCAGCCACTCTGTGCCCAGCCTGGAGCTCCCCATGGGGTTGTTGTGGCCAAAGTGCAGGACCCGGCACTTGGTCATGTTGAACCTCATCCCCTTGGAATCATCCCAACTCTCCAGTCTGTCCAGGTCCCTCTGCAGAGCCCTCCTGCCTTCCAGCTAATCCACACTTCCCCCAGCTTAGTGTCATCTGCAAATTTGCCGATGATGGACTCAACCCCCTCATCTAAATCATCAATAAAGATATTAAACAGAACTGGGCCCAGCACTGATCCCTGGGGGACACCACTAGTGACCGGCCGCCAACTGGATGCAGCCCCGTTCAGCACCACTCTCTGGGCCCGGCCCTCCAGCCAGTTCCTAACCCAGCACAGGGTGCTCCTGTCCTAGCTGTGGGCTGACAGCTTTTCCAGGAGAATGCTGTGGGAGATGGTGTATGACAGATGGAGCTTCTCAGCTGGATCAGACCTCATCACTCAAGACCCATTTTTGCACAAGAAGTTCATCATGAAGCACCATCAGACTATGTGCACAAAAATGCTTCCCTGCATATACATACTCACTACAAAGTACCCCTTCCCCCCCACTGATATACAGTCAAGTGAGTAAAAACAGAACTTGTGCAACACAGTTAGTAGGCAAATGGGTTCAACTGAAAGAACGTCTGCACAGTAATACCCATCCACACATAGTAAAAGCACAGATCAGATGAAAGTGTAAAAAAAAACTATTTGCACATCACCAAAGCATAAAATCTGGACTTCATCAAACTGAGATGACAAAGAATCATTCTTATCATGTATTATATTGTTATAAATCATGTAAAATTTCAGAATTTAATTAATGGCCTTAGATCATAAAGCAATTATGCTCATAACTGCAGGAGAAAATGTATAAAACATTTCACTGCAGTTTGGGGTTGGGGTTTTTTTGAGGAACGTGCAGCAAGACCATTCAAAAGACTGTAAATTCAAGGCTGTAAAACACCCACATGCCTGTGGAGTACTGCATAATGCTTCACAGAATAGCATGAAATTTAAACAGCCTCTTAAACACTGAAAAATTATTCTCTTTGTCTGTTACTGTAAAACACATTTCCTACTGTAGTTTTTGGATGTCTTCTCCCTTACCAGTTTAAGCAGAAGTGAG
Organism: Florisuga fusca; assembly: GCA_038090715.1. NCBI lineage: Eukaryota > Metazoa > Chordata > Aves > Apodiformes > Trochilidae > Florisuga > Florisuga fusca. Next base: position 9,982,446 of record JAAWXA010000025.1, on the reverse strand, counting down.
AGAAAAAAAACCCAACAAAAACTGCTAGCAAAACAGAAAAAAAAGTTGGAGGTCCTACAAAAAATCATGAAGAAAAAACACAGAATGAAAAGCTTAGGCCACAAGAAGCATGAAGGCTTGGCACATGGCCATTACATAGTTTCCAAAAGTACATCAACACTCACCCGGCTATGAGCAGGAGACACATGAAACTGTCTAGTAGCTGTAAACACTGAATTCACTACAACTTCTCTATCTCTACAAGGGTTGTAGGCATGCAGCAGTTTAGCTCTGGGCAGCCCCAGTAATCTGAAGGGAGGGAAAAAAAAGGAAAGAAAATATTCACTCTATAAAGCACAGGCAACACACAAAAAAGCAATGAACAAAAATCACTCTAAAACATGTTGATATGCAACCGTTTGTAACTATTCTTTGGAAACATGCCCCAAAATTCTCTCTTTATTATACAAAGACAAGTAAGTAACACTGGGATATGAGAGGTGCAAAATTCATTTGAGTCACCAAGAGTTCAAGAAAATAACAACCCATATCAGGCACAAAGTTTTGAATTCAAAAGTTTCAATAAGCAAAGTCTCATTTTGTCAGCTACAACAATAAAGCTTTTGCTTTAGCTAACACATCCTAAACCCCAGCATCTTATACTTTCATTCTCTGCATCCTCTCAAACACTCCCTAAGCTCACGAGGGCAGTTGTGTTTCTTTTCAGCTACTGTTAACCAAAGGCTTATTATCATTCAAGAATAATTTTTAAACTTTTCTTAAAGGACAATTAAATAAAATAAATAAATAAATAAAAATAATAATAATAATTAAAAAAAAGTAAAAAAAAATATAGTATTCTACCACTATGTTTTGCCCCCCTCAACTAGGAAGGCAATTTTTCAAGAACCAAAAAGCAGAAACATCTAAGCAGAACCACCTGAAATGTACCCCAAATGTGTTCTGGCTGCCTATTCCCTTTTCTTCTTCCCAGGAACTATGCTGATTGTCATTTACAAAGTTTTGCAAGGCAAGAAACACAGTTCCAACTCTGTAGCAATGAGTTATTATTTCCCTTTTTTTTTGTTGCTTTTTAAGAATGGCATAATCTCAGCTAATGCTCTTTATTCAAACACGGCCCAGTGTTTCACTGTTGTTCATTCCAGGTTCATTAGCAATCAAAATAACAATAATGTAAGATACTCACTGCATTCCAAAATGCAGAACTGATGGGTGAAAATGTAAGGCCTTCCCATTTGGAGCCATCTTTGCTGAGAAGCTGAAAGAAACAAAAGAAGCTGCAATTAATATTTAGTGGACGTGACCCAACACATTGCAGGGAAGAGAGATCTTTCTTCTCTCTATTTCCAGATCTTTTCATTCATTCCTCTCGTTGCCATAAGCCTGACCTTTTATGAAGGATTCCATACAGCAGCACATGTTGAAAAGTTCATGCCAGGAAGAGTGCTGTTTGAGTAGTATCTCATTTTAGAGGTAATTCTGGCTTGGACAACCTCCCTTCCTTTCACATATCCCTGCTGCCATGCCACTACACCTGTTTATGGGGCTGCACAGTGAACCACAGAGGAAAAACAACTTGAAAGAGACCTGGGGGATGAAAACTGCATCAACATGAAGCAGATCCCCTGCCTTGTCAATTTGACATTCACACAAGCACTGGTACGAGCACACCTGAGAGATGCAGAGGAGTGAACAGCAGCTTGGGCAAAATCCAACATCAAAAGAAGTGGCTGCCTAGCTGTGGCTCTATTGCAAAAGCCAACTCATTTCTTATATGCAAAAAAGAATAAGAAATAATGTGAAACACACTCATCATCAGGTTTCCTTTGCCCTAGGAAACTTCACAACAAAGTTCTCAGCAGTTCTAGCACACTTTTAGCTTATTTCAATGTAAGTCAATGCCCTACAACATAGTCAGAAATCCCAGGATATCTTCACCACTTTCCTAATTAAATCTTGCCCTCCACAAGTTGCAACAACCACTGTGGTAAAAAAAAAGCCCAGCACTTACTCATTTCATCTATGTACCCAGTGCTATGCTGGTAAAAACTTCCACAAAAGCAGTTTGCATGCTCCACAATCAGAGCCAGTTTCATCTTTACTGGATGATGCCTACTAAGACTCCTAGCAAGGATGAGTCTGAGAAGGGAGGGATGGACTGTGGTCTCATTAGTTATCCAGCTGCTCCGCATAATCTCTGCATAATGTGTGGCAGTACAGTTAATTGGTCCCCAATTTAAACACAGAGCTCTGTAACATTACACCCTTAATATACTGAAGTACGTACATAATTCTGTTGTTACACTCCAAACCATCAGAGACCTCACAATTTATTACCAGCCAGGAAAAATCACATCTATTTTATGAAAACAAACAACTTTTACAAAAATGTTTCTCAGACAAGATAGCAAACTCTCTTGTTGCTGTGTCAGGAAGAATGCAATGTAAATACATTTCTGCATTTCTGAGGAGCTGCTGGAAAATAACTAAAGAACAGATAATGAAGAGCAAAATCTGTCTGAATCACAGCCTCCTTCTAACCATTCTTAACTCTTGCTCCATTTCTAGAAATACTGCAGCAACCAGCACCTTCTTCCCCTTCCAAAAGCCATCAAGGACATACCCAGAACAAAGTATGAGTATGGCAGTTGTAAGCACACACATATTAAAATTAATACTACAGTAAAAGCTCCAGACATTTGGGAAAAAGGACATTTCTTAAGGGTCTTTGGATCTTTTCTTAATTTAATTTTTTTTTTACAGACACACACACACACACACACAAACACATATATTACAAAATAAAAGTTAAGCCAGTAGTTTCTGCACTATAGGATCACCCCGAACCCCATCCCTGCTTAAGTTTCTAGCAGCTTACAGGCACTGATGAAATACCTTTTCCCACCGGAAAAAAACTGCTGAGAAGCACAAGAACCTGAGTGCTCCTCTGTGCCAAATCATGTAATAGGCAGCAGCTCCCCAAGACTCACTTATCTGCCTTCTGGGGAGATCAAGCAGCATCAGCTCTTTTCCTCTCTGCAAAAGGCACTTAATGCACTAGGTGCAAATGGCAGCTGTGGACCTAAGAGTCTGAATTTCATTTGGGTTGAGTGAACAAGGTTAAGCTTGTTCCTAAAAATGCCCGATATTCACTGTTTAGAAACCAACCACAGCCAGAAATAGACAGAAAACACCTTCAGAGAGCAACAGCAGCAGCAGGGGTCCCAGGGCTGCAGTCCCATTCCTTCTGGAGAAGGCAGCCTGGACCCAGGATGGCCAAAGCAAAGCCTCAGCTGACAAACTCTGCAGGCTCTGAGCTGAATCCTGAGTGTGCAGATGATCCCAGAGCATCCCTGCACACTGCTCCCCAGCAGCCCTGTACACAGACCCATGGTTACAAGACACCCAGCTTCTGCTCTGCACCCCTCAAAAGCTGCTGCACTGCCCTGAGCCCCAGCCTGGCCCCAAAAGCAGAACAGACCCCATCCCTGCTGTGCTGTGCTCACAGCCCTGCCTGCTGGCCAGCTCCAGGGTGTCTGCACCACTTATCAGCAGCCCCAAAGCAGTGCCAAAAAATAACTTGAGAACAGAGTTTATCCAACAGCAGGACTAGTGGAAAGAGAAACCCACCACTGTTTTGGGTTTCCTTTCCCCCAAGGGAGAAGACCACAGCTTGAAATAGCAGAAATGGGCAGGGGATCATTCTGCTCATTGCACCTGAACAACCATTTTAAAGCCCATCACTATAGGCAGGGACAGGCTCATTACATTAGAAATTTACTCCTCCAGTGAATTTACCACAAGTGTTTTAAAGCCAGCTGGAAGCTGGCAGAACACCCTTCTGCATCCCCACGCTCCAGACACAATTCAACACATTCAGATCTCTGCAGATCTGACACTGAAATAAATGTCAAAGGCAATTTATTAAGGCATTTAAAAGTTGAAGTAACTTTTTAAAACAGAACATGTACTTTCTGGATCTATTATTTAAGAAACTCATCTCATTAACAGATTCACCTCAATTTATGCCAAAAATTTCTATTTTGGCTGTAGACTACATGTCCAAAAAGGCGCATGGGTCATTTTCATGAGAATGTTATAGGCCTGGGAAAGACCCACAAATATCAACCTAAGATTGGAAACCTTAAAACAACAATTGTGAAGAAATAGCCCTCTTTGTCACAAGAAAAGCCTGATTTCAAACTACTCTTTAACTGCTTTGAAAATCAGCTAACATCACATTAAGGGTACCATCTATCACAGATGAACTCAACACACACTGGCATCTCCCTCCTTTTTCAGGCAGACCAGTGGAGTTTTGATTTCTGAATGATACATTTTGATTCAGCAGGCCAATGCCAGCATTTCAGGGGACATGAAGCAAAAATAAGTGGAGGGAGGGAAACAGGAGAAAAAAAAATGGAGGGGGGGTGAAGAGAATTCCTGGCAAATACTTTGAACACTTAGTAGTGATTGCCTTTGTATTAAAAAAAACAACAACAACAAAAAAAAAAATTAACTGACCCCATTATCTCTTGACAGCCCAACAATTCAATGCCTTTTCTCCTCTCCATCCTCACAGAGTATTTACAGCACTGACACCCTGAACCATCCATGTCCAGAAAGAAAATTAAGAAAAGCTGAAGCACTGTTGATGTGCAAGAGGGCTCCACAGTTAGCCAGGACAGAGGGGAGATGTGGGATGGGAGCTGGGGGTGAAGGATAAGGTGAGCCCCAGAGACCTACAGCTCCAGCCTGCTCCAGCTCATCACTACAATCCACAGAAAACATGCAACAGAGAGGGACAAATCCCAAGTGTGCACACAAGCCCAGCACCAGGGATGCTTGAGGAGAAAACAAAAAATGGGCAGCAAATAAAAAAGGGAGTGGAGGAGGGGTGCAAGGTGAGGAAGATGGGTGACAGCGTGGGGAGGAGGATGAAGGAATCCAAGAACCCCGACCACCTGCACAAGCAGAGATGTGTGTCACTCTAGGACAGAAGTTATGGGGCTTTGCTGTATTTAAAAGGAGCACAAGCTGTAAAATCTTAAGCCACTGCATGCCCCCCACTGAAAAGCCACAGAGGTGTTCATCTGTAGGGAAAAAGGGCACCAGAGGAAAACCCAGATGTTCCAGTCTTTTACAACATTTCCTGCCCTAGGAAAGAGCATTTAAGTATTCTGTTGATGGGGGACCAACAAAAGGGGATGCTAATGCTGTTAAATACATAGCTGAAATTTTTGGCCCTGGATTCTTTCAGTTCTGTTACTCTTTGATGTAATTAGTAAAAATAGGTAAACAACCAGATCAGTATGATTTTTACATACTCACAGCCACAAACCAGTGTGTTCATGTGCAAAATACGTTACACACATTTGTTACAAATAAGCAGACTCTTATTCTTCCCAAAGTGCAAAAGAAAATGATCTTTCTACATAACATCATTATTCATACTTCAGTAGCCAAAATCACAATAAAATGTGTCCTAAAAATCCAACAAAAGGCAGATCTACTTGATAGGTTTTGCTATCCCTCTCTCTCTCTCTTTTTTTTTTTTAAACAAAGCTTCAAAACCCTGTTAATTCATCTAACTTTATATATAAAACACCCAGCAATCAGCAGAAAAAGCTGCATCTGAGGAGAAGCGAATGGAAGTTTCCTGTAAAGAAGTTCATGCCAGTGTTCCTTTTTCTTCTATTGGCTCCTTCATGTCTTCCTTGTATTTCTAATTCTTTAATTGATTACTTAATATTATCTTCGGATCCATGTTATCTAATATTCAGATAGCAACATTTGAGTTGAGAATAAAAGTAACTGCTACTTCATGTCCTTTCTTCATCCTTCCTTTTTGTGTCCTTTGTTCACATCAGATGAAGAAAAGTCAAGCCAGGGAAAGGCATTTTCTTGCTGGGTCTTTTTATATATGGTTGCAGGGTTTTCTTGGAAGCAGCAGGCAAAAAGGACTGCATTCTTAATGTACAAGACGCCCTTTTTGAGTGAATCTGCTTAGGTGGTACTGGTTTTATTTTTCAGTTTATTGATAAATGTAAAATTCAAATTATGTTTGGCATTGTGGCACTTGCCATGTGCAGTGCAGGAATATTAATGAACCCACAGGATGAGGTTTTGAGATATGAAAGCACAGGAAAGCACAATTTTTATATGTAAACTGAAACAGAAACAGTATTTAAAAGCTCTCATTTGCCAATTTTCGATTCACTCCTTTCGCCTACACCTGATAAACAAAAAGCAGTCTAAGAGGATGAGATTGACATGTATGGGAACAACCAAATCCAAATACTTTTAATAGCTCTGATTACAGCTGATAAAAAGAAATTATTTTGACAAATGAAAACAGTTAATTAAGTGGAAGTTGACACTCAAATAGAAACAGTGAGTGAAACAAAGTCTTCTGCAGACCTGATATAAACCTTTGGTTTGTCCCAGCTTCTACCTAGTCTTTTCTCTTTTCATAACCTTCCATTTGCCAAAAGACAGTAAAAGTACCAAGCAGTACTTACATGAAGGTTAAACTGCAGCTCCTGAAAGACATACAGCAACTTTAAAACAGATGATAAAACTTCTTGGAAATACTAAGTTAAAACTTGACTTTACCATCAAGGCAAGTCTGCTGAAAACTGAAACAGGAATATTTATAAATTACTGGGGGTTTTGTGACCAAATTTAACTTCTTCCCTAGAGGCAGCACGAGTCCTCAGAAATTACAAAGCAAGTTCACTTTGCAGCAACCCCATACAGAAGTATAAGAAATAAGAAAATAGAAATATAGAATACAGAAATAAGAAAGTGTCCAGCAACTAAAAGAAGAAAAATGTGCATTTTAAACACTGGAAACCTAGAAGGCAAAAAACTTCAGTATTTTTAGCGCTACATTGTTTGGGGATGAGGAGGAGGACTGACTCACTGCTTCTGAATGCTTGGGATTGGCAACCCATTGCTAAGAATTCACTTACATGCTTTACCAGAGAGCTGTCCTGCTTCTGGAAGAAGAGTGATCATCTTTATTTCCTCTGAACTATGCTGTGTACATCAGGGACCAAACCCTAGACTGTGGAAAACAGGAAAGGCCAAAACGGTGTTACCCACCAAGTAACGTGTGCATTCATGCCTGTTATTTTCCACATTTTGGCTAACAAAACAGGAGAGGGGAGCTAAACCAAAATAAACCAGTGAAATCGGGAAGATAATCTCCCTAAAAACAAGTAACATGATTTATTCACATCACAAAGTCATGAATTAAGGAGACAGACAGGTCTAGCAATCTTCAACTGTTCTAAAAACCAAACTTCTGAAACTGGCAGAGCAGCAAATAGCCAAGACCTGCTCAGCAGATTTTCAGTGGGATGAAACTTTTTTATTTCAAAAAGTACTGAGAGAAAGAGCCAGGTAAGCCTTTCTTCGTGAGTAAAGCACAAACCATTCCTGGTTAATTCCATTCAATCAGTCCCCTCCAGCAACTTGAGCAGCCTCCTCCCCTCTAGCCCTGGTGTTTCCACTGCAATTTCCACTGAAGGGAATTATTTCCACTGTCTTTCTGGGTAACCTTCTCTCCTCTTACCACCTATGCTATCTCTTCCTACAAAACTAAGCTGTTAGACCCTTCAAAGAATAGTTACCTAAACCAGCAGCACTCTGATTATTACAAAGCTACAATGAAATTGCCATGATCAAACTCAGAGTATCTCAGTACACCACCTATAAAGTCACATTTTTCAACAGGATATAAATGGAAGGAAAAAAAACCAACCAAAAACTGGCTTTTCTCCCTACCCTCACACACAAACAATCTCCTTGTAAAACGTCAAGAGAAGTTAAATGTGGCTTGTGATAACAATTAGGATAAGACTCATGATGAAATCTAGCAGAGAAGATAAGCAGTGAAGCACGAAGGACTAGAGTGAGCATCTTGGTGAACAGACAGGGCTTTCTTCTCCAGATGTGCCTCTGGTTTGTATTTTAGCAGCAGCACAATAAAGCATGTTTAACAACAGAATGGAATTATTCCCTCCCATAAATCAGTCCTCAACTTCTGAAATAACTGAAATCTGTACTAAATTAAGAAATTAATTCACAATTACTTAAGTTCATTTGAAACTGTTTTCTGAAACCTCTTTAAATCATTTAGCCACCCAGATTTCAAGCAACAAAGAACACTCTCTAGGGAAGGTCCAGATGGATCCTGTGTTTTTTAGACATCTTGGACAGATTGTCTGCTTGGACAAAAAAAACAAGCAAACAAAAACTTAAAAAAATCAAAAGGTACAGAAAGCCAAAGAATCCCCCAAGCACAGACCTGGAAGAACAGTAAGTGGGTTATCAGTAAATTGAGTGTGCAAATCAGGAACCCATGTGGCCCCAAGCTGAATCTGAAACTACTTGTGGACACACACAAAAAAGGGTCTTTTTTCAGCTAGGCTGAGAAATATCTAAATTATTTGATTTGGATGAGTGTACGGGGCCCACTAGAACAAAATGCACAAATATATTTTCCTCTGAAGCATCTCTACCACTGCTAGCAAACCCCAAATATCCTGGCAACCAGAACATTCACCTTCATTTTCCTTTTTGTGTTGTGTAATTTAACAACTGCCTGTTCACACTTTGCAGCATTTCAGGAGGTGATCTCTAATGATAACTGCTCTGAAATGAAACCTTTAGTTTGCCTTTCTTTTTTTAAGCCACTTTAAAATTTAACTATTTTAAGAATCAACAATCACCTGTTAAATTGAATTGTTAAAACTGCAGAAACATTAAAGCTTACTTTTTTTTTTCAATTCTTCCCAACATAAATTAGGAGAGTCACTGCCTAATATAAACATGCACTTTGACTCCACCAGGAACTGGCATGCTTGCTGTTTTATTTTTAATTAACAGATCTTGGACTTCTAGGGTTGTGAGAAAATACTGCATTTCACATCTTTTTAAAGAATCCTCCTTGCCCAGGAATATGTGAAATAAAAACACAAATACCAAAAGCAGACAAAGAAGCTCATGCTGTTTTTTTCCCCTTTTTTAAACATCAGAGCTTTTTAGGCAAATTTTCTTCTTTTGAGTAATTTGCTTACCCTGTAGTTACCAAATACCCTCCAAAAAAAGAAAGCAAAAAACAAGAACCAAGCAAGCAACCAAAAACCCAAAACATGTTTAAACTGCCTGCATAACCCAGTTCTTAAAAAAATTGATGCTAAGATCACAAATAATTTTTGAGATGTTAACTTTTGCCTATCTTAATTAAATGTATTAAGAAAGGCAGCCCAACCTGAAAACACCCTGGCCTCCTTTATACATGTAACTAAATGGCTGATTTTTGAACAATGCTGCTCAACTCTTAACAACTTAAAATCACTTCAAGAAGAGCTATGAAACTCCATACCTCTGAAAACTCACAGTTTACCCAAGTTCCTGCCCAGAGCCTCTAAACTGAAAATGAAACATTCTCAAGTGGAGATGTGCTGCCCTTAGCCATTTTCAGACACTTTAAAAACATGAACCCTAGAGGAAAATCACACAAGGTGTCAGCACACTGCTTTCTCTGGTTAAAAGCAAAGGAATAACTGCAAGCCTTGTGCTGAAGTACCATGAAATTTAAATGACTGTTCCCTACCCCCAGTTTTCAAAGCATTTTACTGAAAGCAGTCAAATTTCACAGCATGGTCCTGTGAAAGAGGTAGGATAAAAGAACCTCAAGAAAGGCAGAAGACAGAGCACAAACCCACCTGCCTTGTACCGAAGGAGAGCACACATTTTTTACTTACTAGGTATAAAGTATTTAGATCTGTCCTTTCAACAGCAAAACCTTGGCAGATTTTAGTGGCAAGGGCTATTTTTAAGCGTAGTCCTCCAGTAATATCATGAGGAATATAATAAAGGAAGAGACAGATACCTAAGCTATCACAACTGCCTGAATTAATTCCCTTTAAAATAACAACAAACCTGTTTTCTGTTATTACAGTGCCTACGGCACAATGAATAGTATAAAAGGAAGAGATCCAACAGCTTTGTTTGCCTTTTCAGTGCATCCATTGCAATTCTGTATTTACTGGTTTAAAAAAAAATTTAAAAATCATTTCAACAAGCACAGAATTTTAGAAAAAAATCTCTCCAAGCTGAGGAGCAAAAGTTAAATTTTTGTCAACTCAGCAGCAACTCTTCAAGTGTTTCACTTTACCATGCCAGGGCAATATATTTTATTATTTCTCTGGCTGGGGGGATTCTGGTTCCTGGCCTGAGAGCAGGCGAGGCCATGGACAGGAAGCACAGTGGGGCTGCAAAGCTCACGGCAATAGGAAGTTACATTCTTGTCAAATATCATTGTACCAACCATTTCCTTTTTTTATTTACAGCCACAGCCAAAAATTTCTGTCTTGACAGAAACCATTTCAAGCTAGAAGAGTTCTGCAAAACACATGAAAGAGCTCAATGGTTGCTGGTAAGTTTGACCAGCAGCTTGACCAGCTGTTAAGTTTGACCAGTTCTTAATAAGTACTGTAATCTTCCTACAGCAATGAAGAACGATCATCTTCCTGCAGGAACTGTCTTTTGCTGTTTCTGCATTAATCCAAGCCCTTTAGATTCCTATTATACTGAAAGAGAACAAGCCTGTAGACAACGAAGGGACAGATCTGCATGGTAGATCTTGGGCCTACAGGAAACCTTCACACCAACCTGTTACATACTAAACAGTCCCTCCTCTTTATCCCCTGAAAGAGAAAAAAAAGAACACTAGCTAGAAAGGAAACTAAGTAAATACAAGAAAATTTAGATTTAGCACTTTAAAAGATACCACCTGCTTTGAAAAGAAGTCATGAAAATGTCAGCAAGTTCACATCTCTCCTAAAGCTGCAAGATTCAAGCCTGACACCAGTGGAAAATATCAGCCTGGACTTTGCTTTTCTTCTCTTTTGTGAATCTCAGCTCAAACTTTTAAAAAACCCCGAGAACTGTAATATCTGAGCATCAACCTTTAACTTTAGTGGTTCACCTGCCAACATCCAATACCATTCGTTGTTTAAACAAACATGAAAGATGAACATCCAAAATGCATTCAACATGGAAAAATACACAAGTTACCTACACAGTGCTTTACCAAATAGCTTCAAATGCTATTACTGTGGAAAAGCAAACACTGCAACATAGTGTCTGGATTCATTAGGAAGTTTACAAACTGGCAAGACACTGGGGAAGGCCCCCTCAAAAACTTAAATACATTGATATCTTTCAAAATCTTCTTTGACAACATTTGTTTAAGTAACATAGCAAGACTTCCTCAGTGCTATGTTTCTGCTTTATATGGAGAAAAAAATATTGCAGCTATTGATCGCCAGACTTATTAAAAACTTAATTTTCTTCTCTAACAGATAAATTTCATACAAGATGCATGAAACCTGCAAGCACACCAGAATTTAAACTACATATACTAGCTTTCTAAGAATATCTATTTTTTTTTTCATGTCACTGAAAAGGACTTTTACAATCTGTACTATAAGACTGAAAAAATATGATGCAAAGAAGAAATATAAAGATGAGGACCAGAGCTACACTTTTCTTACAGGTATTTTCAGCATGGTGCTGCAGGGTGCATTTTCATCTTCATCTATATGCTTCATTAGTCCCGTCATATATACCTAAAGTATTTTTCCAACTCCCCATACAAAACTCCAGTTCTGTGTTCAAGCACATCCCCTCCTGTAGGCAGAAAGAGATCAGGGGAATCCTCCAACAGCACTGGATCATTCCTGCTTTTCCAACTAAAGGCAGCAAACCCTTTTGGTAGCAGGACACCAGACAGCCAGCCTGCCAAATTCTCTCAGCTGCCCCTTTTGAAAATAGCAGCTTGCTGCACTCTCCTGTCTTGTGTCACTCAGCACTCTGGGTCGTGGTATGCAAAGTGAAAAGACAGCTCCATGATTTAGTGCTATTAATAAAAGGAACCACTCTCATAGTGTATTTACGACTTACTCCTAAGTCTGACTGTGTATTTATACTTCGTTAGATTATACTGTTAAAGAAAACAGCAGGAAATTTATACAAAAAAATTCAAACTGGCAAAAATTTAAAAAAATTTTTGCATTTACAGGATTAGTAGTTACAATTCTTATTGCAGAAATTACCAGGTCCTTACAAAACATCTGGGATCTTTTGAAGCCAATGCACAGCATATGCTCTGAGCCAATTCTTCTGACGTACAAAATGCTGTAACCTTCTGCTATTAAACAAAGCAGAACCATATGAAACACACCCTGTTTCACTGGTTTATTAACAAGATGTGTACCACCAGGAAAACCTCAGGTATGTTACGGTTGGCACGCTAACCTCTAGCTCTGATTTCCAGCAAGGGGCACCTTAAGCCAAGACGTTAACATTTGTTTCCTGCAGCAGGATAGCTGGTAGGAGAAGGAAGAGGGGAAAAAACAAGCTGAAGAAAAATAGCAGAAATCATCTTTCGATAATTTTGTATGAATTTTTAAAAGTACTTGCAATCAAGTACTATTTTAAGATACCACCTCCCCTAGATTCTTGCAGTTCTTCCTTTACTTCAAAGCTATGAAGCTAACCAGAGTTCACCAACTTGACATTTTCACCTGTGAAGCTAAGGGCAAGGAACCAGGAACACCGTTTTCAGTTTCTTAAACAAGCCTCAAAGCAAAGGCATATTTCCACTGCAAGAAAAGATGCACTTTGCTTCTGCATGCTCCACACATTAACCTATTCAATACCAAGCTGCCCATGACAGGAAAAGTTCCTTCAACAGGCCAAAGATTTCTCTGAAGCCCAACAATGTATTTAACCAAGTCTGGCTGTACATTTCCTGACACTCCTTTCTCTGCAAGGTAACAACCAAGTAAATGAGTCCTGAAGAACCAGTGTGGAGCAGTTTGCCCCTTCTTACAGGTGTATTCAAAGGTATGGACATGTGTCACCTAAGTGCACGAAAGCAAGCTTGGCAAGTGCATTCAAGCACTGGACAGGCTTCATTGTGTCATTCCATCACAGCATTTTACTCTAAAAAAGGGGCAATAAGATGTGGATTTTGGCAGGACTATGACAAAAAGACAGAAGGAGTAAGGAAGTATGAGGTGCCGCCCCAAACCATGGCAAGCAGTAGGTAATAAGTTTGCAGCTACCAGAAGATTACATTTTGACACCTCATTTTACCATTTCACAGCCTGCAAAATTTCAGCAGAGAGATATAAAATTTTAAAAAGTGAAAGTCTTCAAACCAAGTGCCACTGTCCCCAGTGCAGTGAGCACTCCAGCAGGACCTAGCCTCCAAGCCAGACCTTATGATTGCAGTTCTCCATATCCTAAATGAGCTCACTTGGGGAGCAGAAGTCTTCATCTTATAATCCAGAAGTGCACATTCTCCATCCACCAAAATGCAAACCACTGCTTGGATGACCAAAAAAGAATTAACAATTGTATTTATTTACAAGGAGGGGAAAAAAAAAAAAAAATCCAAGAAAAACTGAAAGAACAGGGAGCAGGGCAGATGGGTGTGTTTGTTTTAAAGCGACTGCCCACATCTGCGGGATCAGCTACATTATCCCAGCAACAGTGGCAACACTGACAAAGGCCAGAAATGCCCCCTTTTCAAACGGGCAGTTCAAATGCTGCAGAAACTGGGTCAGCAACAGGCCACAGAGATACCTAAGCAGGCAGCAGGCACCTCCTGGGCTGGAGGCAGCAGGCTTGCAGCAAAGGCCTCAAATAAAAGACAGAACACACCAAGACAGAAATCAGACAATAGCTATTGAAGAAAGGCAGTTAATAGCAACAAAGCACGTAAAGCACGGGTCAAGGAGTCGGTCAAGTACAGGCTCTTCAACTCCCTGCCCTCCTCCAGTTGCCAGGAATCCAGATTTAGACACAAACCAGTGATGCACATGGCACACACAGCATTAGCAGGCAGGCACAAAAACTAAGCAGGAACGTTAAATCCACAAAATGGCAAGGAATGCAAAACTTTATTCTACAATATGACACAGCTGCTGACTTCCCAAGGGCAGCACAGTGCTCCACATTGTTCCAGTCTCATTAAAAAAAAAAAATAGTAATTGCACCATTTATGCTTACATATGGCTAGCACATACATCATCTCTGTGTTCAGGTCTTTACTATGTGTAGGTTTATCAATGTGCTTATTGTACAGACCTCAGTTTTAAAATGTTAACCTACAACTTCAATCAATAGGACAATGTAAATCAGGACAAAAAACAATATCCGTAGGTAAAATGTGAAAGGTGACCAACAACGTCCCTAGTGAGGTCTGGCTAGCTGACAGCTTTGCTCCCCGTGTAGTAGCTGACACAGATGAGTGTGTCTGCCAGCCAGAGTGAGGATTCTGTTTTACACAGACCCTTAACATCATTTTACATAAATGGAGATGGTGGTTACACAAGGTCTAAGCAGCTACGGACCAGTCACTCCCTCCTTTCTCTTATTTTTCTCTCACTTCCCTTTTGCTATTGTCTACCTTTCTGTTCATTGCTAGATAGGAATCTGCTGTTGTCCCTTATCAGTTGTACCTACCACTTGAAATAAGCAAGTTTTTAATTTTTCCCTTCCTACCAGTATCTTTGTTCATTCTGCGTTGTTTTCAGGGGCACCATTGGGTTTTTTTCTATATAATCTTTAATAATTTTTTTTGTTTGTTATGACCTCTGGCAATTACACGTTGTCCTTTCCCCACTGCCAAATTCTATCCCAGACAGGTTCAGCATCACACCTGAGTGGCTCCCAGCACCACTTTGGGCAAGATGTCTCACAAACCCAACCCACCCACCAGCTGCACAACCTCTCCCTCCCCAGCCAGGCGATCACCCATGGACGGCAGCATCCTGTTCCGGTGGCTTTTGCTTTAACCAACGTGCTGCTCTGAGCCTCAGCAAGAGGCAGAAGGCAAGTGACCTGAGCACTGAAGCAGAGAGAAAGCATATGAAGCAGCTCTCCCAAGTCTTGCACCACTCACTGAGAAAGGTCAGGGTGGTTGCACGGGTGCATTTTGCTTCAGCAGCAGAAAGCCCTACGGTACCCGAGGTGCTGACTGCCACTGCCCCACAGTGACACAGATGGAGGCCACATGTCTCAAGTCCCTGGAAGTGTATGAAAGAAAACCTAAGCAGAGCAGGCAGGGCAGGCCAGGCTTGTTGTGAAAGTCAGGAACAGTGGGGGTTTGAAGAAGCTACTGCAGCCTTGCCCTCTGCAGCAGGGGGAAGCAGCAGAGGCCCGAGAGCTCAGGAGGAACATGAGCACACCCTCCTCACCCTGAAATTCAGAAACCTGTCATTCCCCCTCCCTCTGAAGGTCTGGGAAAAACAGATGCTCCCATAGGCAATTTGTCAAAGCAGCTAAATTAAAATTCCTTGACTGTCCTCTGGTGAAGCCTCTTTCTCTCTCCCTGCAGAAGGATCTGGGGGTGATCAGCTTTCCAGCATCTAAAACTCTTCCCTGAAATTATTCCTCCACCACTGCCCAGGTGCCCAGGGAGGGAGCTTCCCCACGGATGAGACCAAACACACTGGTGGTGAGGCTGGATCCTGCCTGCCATTCAGGGACAGTTCCAAATCATGAGGCAGCTGCACCTTTGCCTGGCTGCTGACCTTACAGCTCTTCTGTTGCTTTGAAACACGTTTTTTATCACCATCAGAGCAATCTGACCACTGCCATTGTTAGGCAAGATGTCTCTTGCTGACCTGCTTTCAAGCAACAGATGGGCAAGGCAGATGCCACGATGGCACTGTAAGCATATGGGGTATCACACAATGCCCTAACTACAGGGCCATAACACTGCCAAATAGTCTCATGGTCTCAGGAACACTACTTGTTTTCCACTAAGCCACTACTTTGCTACCACCTTCTCCTCAGAGGCATGGCCCCTAAGGTTCTGGCTCCCCACCAAGAAGTGGGACTGGGCTTGTAGCAGCCTCTCAGGGAAGAGCCATGCTGGGACAATGATGAGCCCAGAGGAAGTGAAAATGGGAAAAAACATCACTCAGTGAAACCCATGGTGTAGTCTGCTATGAGATGAACACCACAGGGTACCCAGCAAGATGGCTGGCACTTAATGAAGGGAAAGAAAACCACCCATCCTCCCACATTCTGCAGCAAACCCCACTGCCTCTCCACCCAGAGGTTTTAGTATCAAGATACTGCTGTAATCATGATGCTGAGCAGCATCAGTGCCCCAGAGCACTGGAGATTTGCAGTGCATGATGAAGGAGTTGATCTGCCATGGCATTACTCAGCCAGGAACTGGTGTCCAATGACCCCAGGGAGCCAAAACTGTGTGTCCAGCCCTGTGGGTAACGATTGTCACATGCCAACAACTTTGGTAGTATCCTAAGGTAAAAACACAAGCCTTTTATATTTTAGAAGCTTCTAATAATGTTTGTTAGACTGTTCTACTTTCTAAGTAGAGAGCAAACAACCTCACACACTAATTTCTGCATTAACTCCTACAAAGGCAGCAAGATCTCTCAGGATGGCATCTATTATCTGCATCTCTGAATTTCATGCAATGTCTAAGCAGTGCCTCAGCAGCAGGAGCAGTCATGAAAGTGTAATTACTCTTAAATTTTAAGTTACAGCCTAATGACTGACTGCATCTTATCAAAGAAAATAAAACTGTTGTATTGTCAATTAATTGACTAAAATTCATCCAGTTTTGCATTTTTATCCTACAACTCTAAGGATTCAGCTCTGTTGTGCAACAACTGCTAACACTAATGATGTATGTGAGGTTGGGTATTGAACATAGTGAAATGTACCCATAGACTACATCAATTTATAAAACACCCAGCCTGTAACAAATGAGTAATTAACAGCTTTTACATATTGCCACCAAGAAAAGCCTTGAGAAAATGGTGCACTTTGCTCTGGGGCTTTGACACAGAGCAGCAAGGAGGTCCAAGAACTTTAAAACCCACGTTCTTAAACACGTGCATTTTCAATTGCTTGTGGAAACTGCCCCTCTCATCTGAGTGCACTACAGCAATGGAGTTAAAAGGCAGCACAATGTACAGGAACCTCAAGACCTTGGAAGCTGTACAAAGGATCCTCCTCACAAATAATACAAAAACAACCACGCATCTGTTTTTTCTCTCTCCAGTGCTAAACACATCACACTGAGACTGTTGGCTCAGAGTCAGAGTAGTCTCCAAAGTACCTCTTTGTTCCAAGTGTATTCCCAATGGCAGTGCAACAGACTGCTCTGACAAATGTGGACTCGTGTCCTAAATGCCAGGAGATGGCATTCAAGCAGACACACACATTTTCAAATGGCCCCGTTTCAGTTTGATACATGACTGCTGAACTCATTTTTGTCCTCACTGGTAAGAAACAAATATCTACAGATGAAGGGCTGCAAGGAGTTGCCTGATCTCACCAAACCCACATATTGACCATGGAAAAACTCTTTGGAAGTTTGCTTTCAAAGTTTTGTTTTGTGAAGTTTTGTTTTCACAGGGGAAAGAGAACCAGGAGGACGTAAAGTGACAGGTGGTCTTTTTTGTTTGGCTTAATTTTGGTAACCCGAAATCACAGAAATAATTGAAGCAGCTTTGCAGGAAAAGTTAAGACCTCAGTACACCAAAAAACTTAAAGAAACATTAAGTATTAACATTTGGATTCAGTGCTTGCCAAACACTGTCTGGTCTGAAGAGAGTGTACAGCAATTGATGGCAGCACTTGTAGTGGCCCAAAGCCCATCTCTGGAGCTTCTGGAAAACTGAGAGTCTGTATAACAATCCCATTTTTGACCCTGTCTTAGTATGCACAAAAGCTTTTCAAGCATATACCCACCACTCAAGTGACTGGGAGAAGCCCTCCAGTGTATCAGGAGGGATAACAGGGCTGGAAGAAGATGGCAGAATTCAGGGGGCACAGAGAGAAACTGAGTAAAATGAGAGAGACTAGACGAGGCACAAGCATTCCCATATAATTTTTTTAAAAACTAGGAAAATTCCCACTGAGGAGATAAATACATATGCACTACCAACAAGGGAGACATAGCAAGTAGCAAGCAGCATAAACTAAGATAAGCAGATTACAAACTGGTCGTTTACCTCTTCATCTACTTTGTAAAGCTGAAACTGCCTATTTAATGAAAAGTCAACCTTTGTTTTTTTGAGACAGGTGCAGAAATATGCAACAACAGAATTATGTCACTCAAAGAAAAATAACCAGGTTTCAAAATGAAATATTAGATCAATGAACAGCAATTTTTAAAAAATGGAAAGCATTATGTAATGGTATACATATACAAAAGGTATATGAGAACAAGTTTTACTTAAGGTCATTTCTTCTGATTCATGTATATATTCAGGTTTATGAAAACCTTCCCAAGCAATCCAAGGTGTGTCAAATTATCATCCTATTGATATCCAAGCATCTCCAAAGGCAAGACCAGTTTCACATCTTCAGACTGCAAAGGAACCGAGGTCTTCTATAATGCAAGTTCAACTACATTACTGCAAGTGTCACTATTCCATCACCCAAAAGAACAGTTTCTAGGCTTAAAAAAACCAGTTGTTTTCTGTATTTCTCATACTTCCTCAAGGAGCGTGCTGTTGTGAACAAACATTTTATTAAAAACTTTTTTCTTGCTTAGAAAGCCCAACTTCTAACTGAAGCAAAACAAAACCATGAACCAGATAAAGAAACACAGCCCGCTTTTTAAACAGCACCAAGCATGATACACTGTCTTAAGTTTCTCCTTTTTACTTCCAAGTCCTTACAGCTTCTTCATGTGTCTTCACAAAATTTTGAAGTAGAAGTTGGCTTTTATCAAGCAGTAACAAAAACTATTACTTTGCACTTGAGATTTCTTAATTTTTACATCTGTAGAGTTCTGTAGGTGGGTGAGATGGTAAATCACTGACTACAGTTCACTAGGTACTACAACAACATCTGGCAGCTTAACCCTAACCTGGACATTAGTAAAGCCTTCAACACTGTTTCCCAGTGTTCTCCTGGAGAACTCCAGTGATCTCCTGGATGGCCTAAATCAGTATTACACCTTGCTGTGTAAAAAACGGCTGGATGGCCAGGCCCAAAGAGTTGTGATGAATGGAGTTAAATTCAGCTCACAGATACTGTTCTCCAGGGTTCAGTGTTGGGGCCAGTTCTCTTTGATAACTACATCAATGATCTGGATGAGGGGTAAGTTCACAGATGACATCAAGTCAAGTGGGAGTGTTGATCTGCTTGAGGGTAGGAAGGCTCTCCAGAGGGATCTGGACAAGACGGGTCAATGGGATGAGACCAATTGTATGAGATCCAACAAGGCCAAGTGCTGGGTCCTGCACTTGGGTCACAACAACCCCATGCAATGCTACAGGCTTGGGGAGGAGTGGCTGGAAAACTGTCCAGAGCAAAAGGACCCTGGGGATGTTGACAGACTGTATTGACCCAGCAGTCTGCCCAGGTGGACAAAAAGGCCAATGGCATCTTGGTCTGTGTAAGAAAACAGCATGGCCAACAGAGCTGGGGAAGTGATTGTCCTGCTGTGCCCAGCACTGGTGAGGCCAAACCTCAAACACTGTGTTCAGTTCTGGGCCCCTCACTACATGAAATACGTGGAGGCACGAGACAGCATCCAGAGAAGGGCAACAAAACCAGTGAAGGGTCTGGAGAACAAGTCTGATGAGGAGCCTCTGAGGGAATCAGGGCTGTTTAGCCTGAGAAAAGAAGCCTGAGGGAAAAACTTACTGCTCTCTATAGTTAACTGAGAGGAGTGTGTAGTGAGGTGGGTGTTGGTCTCCTCTCCCCAGTAACAAGCCACAGAACAAGAGGAAATGGTCTCAAGTTGCGCCAGGGGAGGTTTAGACTGGGTATTAGAGAAACCTCTTCACTGAAAGGGTAATTAAACACTGGAACAAGCTGCCCAGGGAAGGGGTTGAATCACCACCCCTGGTGTTTAAGTGCTTAGGAACACTGGTTAAGCATTGGGCTCAGCAGAGTCATGGTTGGACTCAATGATCCTGAAGGTCTTTTCCAACTGGAGTGATTTTGTGATTCTGAAGTAGAGAAAAGTTGATCAGAGTACAGGAAGTTTAGAAAAATTGAGAACAAAGGACTACTTCTCACTCTCCTCTTGGAAAACATTTTCCCTTCTCACTCCCTCTCCTTTTCCTCATAATTCTCAAAAAAACACACAACTTTTTCACAGTGCTTTTTTTTCTTTGCCTGAGGAATTCCTGTGTCTAAAATGTATATAAAGTCCATTTGTTCTACAGAAAGCGAGTTCTGTTTTCTACACAAAAAATATCCTGAGTTGTGCTTCTTTAATTCTATTTCTAGTTCACTAAAAGTTACCAAGACCTGCACAAAAACAAATGCAGCTTTATTTGTACACCACTTTGGGCACAGGAGAAGGAGAGGAAGATAAGGTGGCAATGAATACAGCCAGCTTTGCCCTCTATCTTTCTTATCTCAAGTGGCAGCCTGGATGTAACATAAAATGGTGGACCCCTGAGAGGACAAGCAGCCACCTACATTATTCATACTGACTAGGTGTTTCTCCTAGGTGATTAGATTATTTGATTAATGCAAAGTATTCTACAAATAAGAATTCTGCAAAAGAGTTAATACACACAGTCCTCACGTGTAAGTACAGTATTTGATACACTTTCCCTCTTCCTGGAGAGACAAACACCAAAATTACTGAAAATGCTCCTTCACCTACTTGCCTGCAAGTTGTGCACTTGCAGCCACTGCCAGGGCTGGAGAGCAGCTTTCCCAAAGCACATCTGCTAGTCAAATTAAAAAATGTGAGGCATTATAAGCCAGGCTTACATTACCTTTAAGTCTCTCTGAAAATAAGTGGCAATTAACAGCATTGCCTCTTAATACTTCATTGCACTGCCTCAGATAGATTTCAGGTAACTTTATATTCAGCTTAAAAAGATCAAACCAGCATGGTTGGAGCTGATGATTCAGAAGTGGACTGTATGAAAATCCCTGAAAGTGAGCAAGCTATTGTTTTGTTTGGTTTTGTGTTTGTTTTTTTCTATTTTGTCACAATTTGCCTATCTGTAGTAGCAAAAAAACTATGAAGCTGAATGGTTACAGGGTGTCAGTTTTCATATGGCTGATATTGGGCTACTATTTGAGGTGTCTATAATTTAACTGCGTAAAATTAAAATTACTGTAAATTAAGCCCTCTTAAGGGCAACTAAGAAGCAGCTATTAGGGAAGTAAAAATTTATTAATAATAAATGTCTAGATAAAGCTAAATCTTTTGTGGTCCACTGCCCACAAATCAGAAGGATTAGCCCAAGATTAACACACATCTGAAATTCATTATTGGTGTATTAAAATGTAATAGTAAAAGTCTAAGAAGAGAACTCCTATTCTGAACTACTTATATTACAGTAGCAGCATGTATGGCCTAACAGGATTATTATGACAAGGACAAACATGCCACAGCAGATGTTTGCTTTTGCCTTTTTTTTTTTTTTTTTCTTCCCTAAATATACAAAATGTGCCCTAACATCTCTTTTTTCAAAACAAGGCAGGTGAAGTTTAACACGAAAAATGCCATGTTCCAGAACAGACTTGCAGAATGCTCACAGCATGTGGCTGCTTGGCAATAAGAGCTCACCCTCCCCATGTGTTGCTGTATGTCCATTCCAACAACCTGTGCCACCAGGAAATCTCTCTGCTCCTGCACAGCTTTGCAGCCAGTACTGAGACAAAAACAGAATGGTAAGGAAGACACTGTATGCCCTGGTCCCACCTGCTGAGATCAGGATTGCCCTAATGCTAAAGATCATGTACTCTGGGTGGACTCTGTTGCAAAGAAAAGGGCACAGGGTTTTACCAAGAGCCTGAAAAAAAAAAAAAAAAAATGACAGTCACACACAACTGATGTACATCTGTCTGCACTTGCCTTTTTATACAGTGGCAGGCTGTATGATTCACCACACCATCCACCCAAAAAACATCAACTGCCTCCAAGGCTATCATCACATCACACCAGTGCAAATGTTTCACCCTCGTCGTAACCAGCAGCCACTGATCTGATAAGGCATTAATCCCAACAGAAAATAAGGTGGTCTCCCCCTCAGCCCCACACTTACAGGGTCTAACCTGCTCATCTCTCTCACCAGCAACCAGCAGAGCAGCAGACTGGGCTGGGCTCCTCCCCACCTCCTCCTGCACTGCAGTAGATAAGGAAGCAGAGAGACTGCCTTGGCATCAGTACCACCACCCAGCAGTGGAACAAAAGGAAGAAGAGAGGGGAAAGAAGGATGAAGGAAAGAGCAGGAAGACACCAGGAGATCCAGCCCAGAGCCACACTGAGATACAGACAGGTCTCCCTGGGAGGAAGCACTGAGATGCTGTCCTGCAGGTGAGCCATGTGCCACATACAGCTCCAGTGCCAGGTCCAGCACCCATCCAGCACAGCAACAGGGAGAGACCGAGGAGATTTTCAGGCACATTTTCAGCTGACACTGCCACAGAAAGCAACAGGGAAACCAATCAGAGAATGATAACAGGAAAATTGTCAACCTGGCAAAAATAAAACAGAGGTGTTTTTAATCCAGAGCAGTCTTCTGGTGCAACCTGTGGGGCTGCACAAGGCAGGGGACAGCACCCGGGCAATGGAGAGGGAAAGACAGCCTCCTCCTCCTCCTCCTCCTGAAGCACAGAAACTATGCAAGTTAAAAAGAAAGGAGATGCCATAAAATAGTACTCAAGAGATCTGCAGAAGTGACAGAAAGCTCAGAAAATGGGAAAAGAAAGTGAAGAAATTACTAACAGAAGAAAGAGGACATCAAAATGTAATACACAGTCCATCATTCCATTTAAAACAGGTCATTACATGTAAGGCAGTTTACTCCAGCAGCACGTATCCAGAAATACAGCTTCTTCACATACACTACTCCCTGTGCAAACAATAACCTCACAGCTCCAGCTGGGAGGAGACCATCACTCCCTGCTATTTTTACCAACATAGAAACTGGGGTAAAGACAGCTTGTGTGCCTTCTTAGCACAGCATGAGCCATATGGAAGCACAAGTGCCAATTCTCAATTACCACGTCAAGATTGTCTTTACTTCTCGAAGTCAGATTGTCAACCATGGATGAAAAAGTCAATTTCAGGTCTGTGTACAAGCTGACATACAGATCAAACAGTCACTGATCTGACCATAGGCACCTTCCAGCCCAAGAGCGCTCACAACAAAGAGAGAAATACATAGCAATAGGGTTTTTTTTAGTGCAAGCAGACAAGGTTTTGATCTTCAGTGGGACTGCAACAGCATATCAAAGAATAATTAAATCTGGCCATGTATCACCTTTAAAATATTTCACTTAAGGTCAATTAGAACCTACATGAAGGACAGAAGAGTTTGACAGTTCTTTGCAAAAGGTAGCAGGACCATCTGGTTTGCTGTTAACTCCAGATCCTATAAATATCCGGGTTTGCTCCTCAGTCCAGGGTGAAACGCAGTACATCTGGCTACACCACATTTCAGAAAGGTCTGAAATCAACTTAGAAATAAATAAAAAAAATGGATACTTGACTTATTTGCTACAACAGCACTGGCATGCAATACACCGGGGAAAAAAGAAACCAAAACCAGTATTTTCCTCCCTGTATCAGCAGACAAGCAAAACAATTTTGCAGAGGGATTAATATTCTGGAAGAAGCAACCCACACTAGGGTACAGATTTCCCTAATAGCATTAAATACAAAGTTCAGCAAGGCAAAGTTCATCAGTGAGTGAATTACAACACATAAAACAGAGATAAAAGACTAAAGCAGCAAGAGTTCAGCCTGCCACCCTGGCTGTGCCTGGCAGAAGTGTAAGGAAGCACAGGAAGAATATCACTAGTAGTTCCTTCCAAAAGGATGCATCTTCAGCTCCAAGAGATGCTGCAAATCCGCAGACCTTCTAGCAACCTTGCCAGTAAGCATTTTTTTCTATTCCAGTTTCACATCCTCTGTGTTTCCTGCATGTTTTTCCTTAGGGAATGTCACCCAAGCATGACGGGTAGGTATGCATATCTTGCTTCCACTCCTTGACTGCTAGGGATTATAAGGCATACATTTACTTCCTTAGGCATCTAGTAAAACTTAAAATTAGCAGTCCCTATTTTAAAATTGTAAGTAGGATACAACAACAGCGATTTATCAATTAAAACCAGAAGTTCACCAATATCAAAGCAGGTTTTGGTGCAATCAGTAAAAACACCCACTCTGTGCACACTGTAGAAACATGTTACTTTATGCAAGTGTATGAAGGATGACCAAAAAGCTTTTTTTCCAAAAAACATAGTTTTTTTCTTTTTTAATACACATTCAGATTTCTGCTTCTTTTGTAAAAAAAAAAAATTTTGAAACTATTGCAAACTTAATAAAAGCAACTTTGCTTTTACAAGTTAGGACCAAGCATGTACCCTAGGAAAGACTGTGACATTTTTCAAACACTTCTGGGGGACTAAATTCAATGACAATCTAAATGATCAGTGGTACTTGATAAAGCTTAGGGTGAAAATATTGTTTCAGAGGACAGCTCCTTTCAAACAGTTCAAGAACTCACTGACAGTCTCAAAACTACCTGTCAGCTTTTCATTTTGAAACACTTTCTCAATGGATACTCAGTTTTAATAAAGATGTTTTAGAAATAAACACTATATAAAACAAAGTTGTTTTTTAAACGTATTCTGGCATTAAGTCAATTTTTATTATTTTCTGTAAGAAGAAACAGAAGGGAAAAAAAAACCAAAACAAAACAACCTGCTGATCCTAGCTTATTTTTCATTCTTTCTTTTCCTGGCTTAGCCACCACCCAGTTATCTGGTACACAGGCATACCATCAGCACCATGCCACTGCTTTCCAAGAACTGGACTGTCAGAAACTATGCCACTAAGAACACAACTGTCTTTTCTGAAGGATGAGTCACCTCTGAAGTGTCTTAACAGCCCTCCCATGGCACCTGAGTGATCCTGTGCATCTTGACTGGACCCGAGATGAAGTTGTGGCCAGGAAGGAACTGCCACGTATGGATCTCGCAGTGTGAAGCAGGCTCAATTCTCTCCAGCCACTCTGGATATTCCCAGAAGCAGATGTTGTAACTACAAGTCTGAAGTATCCACTAAACCCTCAAGTAATTTTGGAGTCTCTGCACCTTAACTGCTTTGTTTCTGAGAGAACTACCAAGCAACTCCCTTGCTCAATTTCTCTTCCATGTCCGGAGCACTCTTTTATGGACGTAGCAAAAATCACAGGATCAGCAGTAAATCCCACCTGGCAGTCAGGAGAGGTCAAAGTGCCCAGCACCAGCTGTCACTCCCAGGGCTGCACTATCACCCTAGCCAGGACCCACTGGGAGCTGATACCATCTACTGCCCCAAGCAGCTCCAGTCCATGGGGTCAAACACTCTCCCAGTGATCAAAGGCAAAGGTTCAACACAAATGCTTGACTGAGCTAACTGCATCACACCTATGATTCTCCTAGCAGCTGATACCTATCTACTCAAAGCAAAATATGCCCTCTGACAGGTAAAGGCTGGAAAATGTCCTCTTATTGCTACTTACATACCATACTCTTCATATCATATGGCTTTCCTTCCTTGTGGATTACTAATGCACATCATATATAAGAGCACATGCACCCCATCTGGAGCACAGCAGCCTATGCAGGTCCAAATGCTCCTAAACATGTCAGATGGGAAGCTGGATCCTCAAAGGCCTTTTCTCCAGAAGCCCTCAAAACCAAGGATTACGACTGGCATCCATTTGAATTTTTTTCTCTGCTCACAGTCCAATGTCTACTTCCTTGAAGCAGAAAGCTAAAAAATTTGACAGTATAATTTATGCACATCACCTAACAGTACTGTCCCTTTTTTCTGTGGCTTGACTTCTGCATTTGACTCATTCTGCTGCTTTAGCAAAGGGTAATAAAAAAGCAAGAACCTAAATCTTAAAAATTTGCTGCTGCCAGCTGTGACAAGTGAAATGAACAGTCACCAACATGAATGCAAAAATGAGCAAATAAACAAACAATCAAGAAGCCCTTTCTCTCAACACTTGTCATTTCTTCCAACAAAACTTCCTGAACTAAAGTTGTTCTGGAAGGCATCTTTTTACTGATGACTTTTAAATGTAAGAAACAGGGCGGTTTTTAAGGAAACTTGAAGCTTTTTTAATTGGCTATTCCAAATGCATGTGGCTCTAATCCTGTCAAAGACTCTGGCCTGAAGCAGTACGTCCAGCAGCTCAAGTATCTACAGTCCTGCATCTCTTATTTCAGAGTCTTATCCAGAGATTAAAAAAAAACAAAAACAAAAACCAAAAACAGCAAAAAGAAACCTGTGGTAGCATCCAAGCAATGAGAAAGCCAGGAATTATAGGCTGGAAATTAAGGATTTGCTAATTACCTTTTTCTTACTCAGGGCAGCTGCAAATACATGGACCTCAAAATCCACCATTTCTCATTCACATCCAAAACAGCTCTTTACAAAAACTTGTTTTCAAAGCACCTTTGCACTGACATGCACACTTATATATTTGCTGAAGTACAACCTAAGACATAAATAATGAGACTACATCCACACTCCTTATGCACTTGCCACAAAACCAACAAACCAAAAAGCCCATCCCAAAGGAAGATACTGTGATGTACTTGCACAGAAGTCAGTTAGCTAATTGTTAATACTGATTTTTTTTCTTAAAAAAAAAAAAAAGTAGGTTAGCAAGCTCCCAAGAGAGCCCATTAACCTAGAATTAAAACCTGAATAAAACACAATGTTTTGGGAAGCGACTCTCTCCTTTATGCTTCAAGATGCTCAACTCTCTCTACTTCATTCAGCTCTGGAGAAAATTCTGAATACTCTATGCCCATTAACTTCTGTTCATACCACTGCTTTAAGGTGCTTTGCTTCTAGGGGCTTCACATCAAATTTCAGTAGCTTTAGCTGATTTCCCTAGGGCACACTGGCACTCAATGAGATTGAGACGCTGCAAGCTCTCAGGTTTTGCTGCTACAGGAAAAGGAAATCCCCATGATTTCACCACATAGCAAAATAAGCCAAGGGAATGAAAATTAATATGGAAAGAAACCAGTAAATTCTAGTCTAACACACCTGTGCTAGATCCTCTTCATAAAGTCACATTATAACATTCCTTCAGTATACAGAGCACACACAGACTGGTGTTTATGTATGGCAACAAACCAAAACAGCTTAAAAGATGCACACAAACCAGTGTCTGTTTAGGCAAGTTTCCTGAAGCATTACAGTGTGACAATAGAAGGATGTTTTCATCCATGCAAGTGAACCTTGTAAACTATTCTTTCAGAAAACAAGCTCATTTTTGGAAATGAGTAATAACTAGAAAAATGTTCAAGCATTTGAATGGAAAAAAAAAAATTCAAACCACTTTTTCTTATTTCCTATCTGGGTCTAAAGAATTCTCAATCTTTCAGTAATATTTTTATTATTGCCATAGTAGCCAGTTACTCCATTCACCTCCAGAGACAAGTAGGCAGGTGGAGATATTTTTTCCCTAAACAACATCTTTCCATCTTTCAGTCTACTAAAAGAAATCTCAGAAACCACCCTGAGACTGCTGCCACCTGACTACCTCTCAATAAACAGAGTATGCTTAGCTTAGGCATGCAGTGAAAATTTTGCATCAAAACCACAGTAGTCCCCAGCTGAAAAATCAAAGTTCTGTATTTGTGGAGGGAAAATGCCAGCTTTCAATAGCTTACCTCTCTTTTCACAACAGAAGGAGGAAAAAAAAAATCCCCTATGGAGGTAGCAGGTAAGAACTGGAGGACATAGGTAAGCACAAACCATCAGCACCAACTATCAGAAGCAGCAGGAACTCTCCCATCGTGTTTCTATACCATCTTTGTCATTCCCACCAAGATGAGGCACAGGAGCCCTAAGGTAATGCAGGGATAAGACAAGAAGGGTCCCAGTGGGACAGAAAGAGAGGGAAAGAAGCATTGCAGTGCAGAACAGACCCATCATAACCATCCTCTTGTCACCCTCGGGCCCTTCTGCCAGCTTCCATCAGGGTTTGTGTTTCATCACATCTACTCGCTCTCAAACCCAAGTGAAGGACAAAGATGGGAGATAAATGAGAAAAGAGTTTCTGGCAAACTGCAGCCATCAGAGCATGGCAATATTACCCGTGTTTATTTTAAGTCTTGTGATCGTTCTGGCTGGCATGGCACTGAAAAGTGTACCCACATTAATGCATACCAAAGGAAGGAATTGTTTCACTGGTAGATGTCCAAGCATTTTAATCTGGACGGTCAGAGGAAACAAAATGTGTATTTAAAAAATAATCTGTGATGCTATTTACCCAACCCTTCAAAACAGAGGAGGTCTAATAGTAACAGAAACAGCAGGGTTGAGGCTGCAGTTCTTAAGAGCTTTATTTTTTATCTGATTTTGAGAAATAAGGCAGGATATTTATTGTGCCAAAGCGAGACATTAATAAACCTTTGACTTTAAATCTTCTCTACCTTCCTTCCCAACTCAGTGCACATTAACACTAAGACTACATTACATAAGGCTACTTAAGTTTGCAAATTCTGGAATGGAAAATTGTCGTTTTAAATAAATTAATTACAAAATATGCAATAAAGAACAATTAATAAACACCGATTCTTTGTTTGTGAAAGCAGAGAAAAGCAAATGCAGCTTAGAAATGAGAGGAAAGAGCATTTCAGTCTTGCATATGCTGTGCACTTTTCTGGTTTAGCCAATACAGTAAACATTAAGATCAGGTGAGAAAATTGTAAGCTACAATTAATGAAAAATTATTTAACATGCAGCAGAAAAAAAAAATCGGTAGTCTAATTACAATTCAGTATTTCCTAAATCGAGAAACAAAACTAGCTTCAATACTCTTGTTTTCACTTGAGTTTTGCTTACCTTTGCTCCTGTGGATGTTCCTCCACATCCTCCTCTGAATCAGCCTGACAAACAGAAAAAATACTATGTAAAAATCTCAGAATTGCAAAAGGGTGCACAGGATATTTGTATTATTTATAATTCCTCCAAAGATGGACTCTCAGGTGACGTGCTTGCAAAAAAAACTTCAGAAATCTAAAATTCCTATTGCAATTCTTTTACCATTCAAGTAAAGTGGATTCTGGCCATCCTATCTGAGGTTTCAGCTCTTTTTGCCAAGATAAATGGTGACTTAACATGGCTACTCCATTTTTTTCCCCAGAAAAAAGTTGACTGAACAGACTCATTTTCCATTTATACAAATGCATCCATACAAGATTCCAGCCACATATACAATCTCAACCTAAAACCAACAGTTGTCCCGAAACTATAGGAAGACTTCTTACTCCACCTTCAAATTATCTGCCTCCCCATCAGAAAATGTCATTAGTCAACACCTAAGGAAACAGGATGCAGAACACCTTGAAATTCAGATCACTTGTTAATGCCAAACACAAGGGCAAGGTACCACGTTCCAACAGGGATGGTGAGATCCCAAACCCAGACCTTATAAATGATCAGCAGCACATACAAAAATTGGAGGGAGAACTGTTAAAAAACCCAACAGCTTAGCTCAGTTGCTGCAATAAGGTAATTTTTGAGACACTCAGCTAACAAACTCTGCCAGCCTGCAGCTTGCAGTGAACCACCTTGAGCTGTCTACAGAAATGAACTCAAGCATTGGTTCAATGAGCTCCCTGCAGGAAATCCATTTAAAACAAGCAGGTAGCTGCTCTGAACCAGCAGAGATCTCCAGAAAAGCTTTAGGTACATCTCAAAATGGAGCAAGTCACAGCCACCCAACCCACGCTGATAAAAACGGGGACAATTTTAGGGAGATTAACATTTTTCAGGAAGAGGTCACAGTTATTTTGTCAGGAACAGCTGGTAAGTTTTCCCAGCTACTACTTCCACAAGCGATGGCTCCACAGGGCACAAGCTAGAGACGTGAGCAATGAAAAGGTAGGAAAAAAGGCTTTGGGGAAGGACTTTTAAAAAGGGCACACAGCAACAGGACAAAGGTTAATGACTTTAAACTGGAAGAGGGTAGATTTAGCTTAGCTATTAGTAGGAGAAATGACTTAGTGTGAGAGTGGTGAGAGAGTGGAACAAGTTTCCCAGACCAGCTGTGGATGTCCCAGCCCAGATGGGGCTTTGAGCAGCCTGGTCTAGAAGAAGGTGTCCCTGCCCATGGCAAAGGAGTTGGACCTAGATGATCTTTAAGGCCCTGGCAACCCAAATCATTCTATGATCTCATGGAAAACAAACAAAAACCTTTTAATATTAAAAGAATGCACCTTCCACCACCCCTCCTACACATTTCCCATGTAAGTGCATCACGGAACAGGGCCCAAGTCACCAGCTTTGACTCTACCTCCTTTTTTCATTACCTACTGGAAAAAAAAGAGAGCAGGCAGCCCCACTCACCTACTGAGACTCATGAAGACGGAAAAAAATTACAACCACACTAAGGCAGTAGATGTGGTTGTTATTATTAATAATAAATAACATTATTATCACTAAAATAATGAAATTATGGCTAGTATTGTTACAGATCTTGCCAAAAGGTACCAGATGCATCTAAAGTCAATCTTTTGCCCCAAGCAGCTCATCCAACAGAAGCAGCACAGCCTTCACCACAGCATAACCAAATCATAAAAAACAACAGGGAAATACAAGTTAATTTCAGGACTTGACAATTTTTCTGTATGCCTGCCCTTAAAGCGATTTTGAAGACACTGTGATAAATGTCCAGGTTCAGCAGCACATCACATGGCTCTTCAACACACACCTCCCTACAAGAGGTCTGAGCACCTGGCCCTCAGAAAGACCTGGCATCTCCTGTAATGACTGAGCAAAGCCTCACTGTTCAATTCTACCAGTAGGGCACAACACAAACTCATTTTCTGTTTTCCAGCTTCTCCAAGCTCCTTTTGTACTTCCAGAACCTCAGTAGGATAACAAGCAGAATTAAAGGACCCTCCATCCAACTCCTCCAGAAACAGCTTCTTTGCCACAACAGGCTGGCAAGCTATCATCATTTTAAATGGCTTAACTCCTCCTTTAAATGGCTTAACATCTGCCAGGCATCTGAAACCTGGGACCATATCATTGGACAGTGCTCACCATTAACACTGGCCATCTTTCCACTTCATAAAATTAAAGTCTCACTCATGTAAGACCAAAAATAATAATAATTTTTTTAAAAATTAGAAAAAAAAATCACCCTTGACCACGAGCACGCACACAGAGCTCCATTTCCAGCTTTGTCCTATCTTCTCTCCTCTGTATGCTAGAAGCTACATATATACTTAGACTGAGTATTTAAAAAAAAAAAAAAAGCTTTCTCAAACTGACATAATCACCAGACAAGTACTACAGGGGGATGGGAGGAAGGGAACAGCTCCTGAAGCCAAAATGCAGCCTATCCATGCCAGGAAAACAATCCCCTTTCTCCAAACCTCATCCTGAGCATGGGCAGGTGCTTATCATCTTGTGCTTGAAAGCCCCTAAAAGGGCCCCTTATGTCACACAAGTCATGAGAGCCTGGGCTGACAGTTTCTGCATAATCTGCATGGCCAACCAGCTCCAGCTCCTATCAGCACCATACAGAACTCAGCTGAGAGGCCAGAGGAGCCTCTTACCAGCCCAAAGAGGAATACAATCTCTCAGTCTGTCTCAGGCTTTCACACAAACTGTGTGCCTCCAGACAAACCCTGCTTTGAAGTGGGTGACTCTATACATTCAATTTGTGCATAGCTGATGGGATGCACCTCTGCTAATGACATACCACAGTGCCACGTATATCGGATATACATTCAAGATCAAGGTCTTCACCAGCTTTCAAAACCAGCAGAACAATTAACCTTATTAGCCCCTGAGCTGCACTGAAGAACAGGAACTGAAGACAAGTCACTACTACATGGGTGAAAAAAATATTTTAAAAATTCTTCAGAACCTTTAAAGTGGAAACCCAGGCAGCAGCTCTGCATTTGCCCAGTGTCTGTAACAGGTGATGGCACTGTAAATATTGTGGCATCGTTCTTTTTCTCCAAAATTCAAGCACCTGAAGTGTTGTTATCACAATGATCTGAAACAAGCAGTCACTGTAATCTCCAAAGTATCTGCAAGCAAATTGAATTATACACAAGGCGTTCCTGTAATGAAAAATCTTGCTCATCTCCTACATGCAACACATAGGAACAGTGGAAAACCTATCACACCAGACAGACACAGCACTGACACACACACAGAAAAGTGTGGTGTACATTTCCTTTGATGACTTACTATCATTTTCACTTGTGATAACAAGCCCTACTACTTAACCTTTCATTTTAAAGTATCTCCTTCCTTGAAACTGAAGGGGCTGAAAGAAAGCACTGAATGCCCTGTTCTGCAGGTACCCAATGTGCTTGCTCCTGCCTTTAGATGCTCATGGTTATAACTAAAGCTATTCCTGACAGACAGAAACATGCCACTATGACTCCCCAACACCTCTTTTAAATGGTGTCCACCATGAACAGCAAATAGCATTTGTGCTTCTCCTCTCATATACTTGCAGCTGTGGAGACAGCAGGCCTGATACTCTTCCTCCTGGGGTTTTCCTTTGTCTCTTTCCTCTTCAACAAAAAAACAAAAAACAAAACATCAAAACAAACCCCCTCCCAAAAAAACAAAAACAAACAAACAAACCAAACAAACAAAAAACAAAACCAAAAAAACACCAAAAAAAAAATACAGCTAGCTGCATTGCACTGAAGTGCTTCAACATGGCTGTTTATATCTGGTGCTTTTTCAGCATTTAATGGTGAAGGGCTTGGGTGTCAAGTCCCACACAAAGGAGCTTTTCTCCCAAGCATTTCAGTTAAGTAAGTTATTAACAAGTTACAAACAAACAAGCATACCCACTAAATTATAAGAAGTCTGAATAAAAACCACAAGTGCTCTAATCAAGCCTCTCACACTTGATATTTCCATGTCAAAACCTCAATGGTTTTCCAAGCATCTCCCAACAATCAGGGCAGGCAAGGTTTTGTATTTTTCCAGATTAAGGACAAACGATGAGAAGAAAAACAAAAACAAAAATCCAGCTACAAAGCTACAACCCCCAGGGACATCTGCTATAAAAAGGAGGTCAAAGCAAGGAGGAGAAGGAGAGTAAGGCAGCTCTGCGGCTACCCAGCATCTCACACCACCTACAGCAAGTAAAAGGATCTAAGCACAGGGGAACAGAGACACCACATCTGACCAGGAAACTCAGCAAAAAGGGAACCCAGGAAGAGACATTAAAGCACTGGAGGAAGCTGCAGAATTGTGGAAGACTATCAGCACGCCAGATACAGCCAACTCCTCCTCCTCTCCAGTGTGCAAGCCCACGCACAGCCTCACCACAATGCTCCGGGCACCCATCAGGCTCAGCTGTGGATCAGAGCAGTAGGGGAGCCATCCCAAAAAAAGGTGTCGGGGGAAGACAAAAATCAAAAGAACACAAGCATGGGAGGGGAATCTAAAAAAAAAAAAAAAAAAAAAAAAAAAAGAAA